>JANRMT010062817.1:42559898-42594886 GCA_026402145.1 Polypterus bichir lapradei
TGTATATATATATATATATATATATATATACATACACACATTGTGGCAGACGGTTGGGGATCTGGAAGGATTGGGAGAGGGACAATACCTGGGCCACAAGAGGGCAGCTGCCCTGCTCTGTATGGGGTTCACTTGACCAGAGCATAGAAGCTCAACCCTGTTGGGGCCCGTGGCCACCGCCAGGAGGTGCCCAGAGGATCAGGGAGCCTTGGAATGTAGCACCACTGCCACAACCAGAATTGCTGCCAGAGGTTCCAGATATACCTGGAGTGCTTCCGGGTGCTCACGCGGCACTTCCTCCACCCAAGGAAGTGCCGCCGGAAGATCATCACTGAGCACATGGAGCACATCTGGGGCATTATAAAAGGGGCCGCATCACTCCATGGTAGGAGCCGCAGTCGGGAGGGAGAAGACGGAGCTTGAGAGGAGAGGAATAGAGGCGCCTGAAGTATTGGAAGAGTAAAGGAAAGAAGGGACTGAGATTGGTTGGAAGGACTTTGTGAGGTGCTGTGTATAAAGAAGAAAACAATAAATAGTGTGTGTTTTGGACATTCATGTCTGTCTGTGTACAGATGGCTGTCTTTCCACAACATGAATATATATATATATACATACATACATACATACATACATACATACATATATAATTTTTTCTTCTCTTTTATATTAAAAGAAATTTTCCATCATGTCCACGTTATTCAGCCACGGGAAGTTGGAGAATTAGTGATGAGTGAATGAGTGAGTGAGTGAGTGAGTCAGTGAGGGCTTTGCCTTTTATTAGTATAGATTTATAAATATTTCTGCTTTTGCTGTCAATTTAAATGCTTAATTCTCTTTTCTTGATTTCATTATATTTTGCTCTTTCTCTGTGCAGTTTTTCCCCTTCGTTGTATCTTAAAAATGACAACTTAAAATGAGCAGAGCAGACATCCAGGCAAACAACACTGAATAATCAAAGGATGCAACTACTTTAGCGTCAGACCCACTAATTAGTAAATAATGGATTAATTAAACAATTAGAACACCTGGAAAAGTGGAATGAAAATCAAGATGAAAATATTGTTAAAAAGAAAAAAAAAACATTATTCCTATATAACTGCTTGGTACATTTTAATTTTTTTTAGCAAACTTAGTTTTCTAATTAATATATTGTTCCTTAAACACAGAACTTGGGAAATATCAGTTCCCTTAATTAGCCCAGGAGTTCAATTAAAAACAGAAGCTGGTTGGAACAAAAACCTGCAGCGACAGTGTACCCCCAGGACCGAGGTTGAGAACCCCTGGTGTAGGGGATGGGACAGGAGGCATTTACAGCTTCACCTAGGACAGCCACGGAGGTGACTCATTTTTTTCTACTCAATACTGAATTTGGTTCCATAGCCAGTGGTATTTTCCCTAACTTGTTGCAATGTCCAAGAAAAGCAAAACAAATAAAGAGAAATGACAGTTTCAACACAAATTTGAGGCAGAGTATACAATTTAGATACACGGAGAGGTACTTGCATGTCTTGTTTGCAACGAAAATGTGGCAGGAGTTGTTTGTTGATTTATGTTGGCCCACATTGGGCATATAAATTGTTATTTTTTGGCCCACAGTAAAATTAAGTTTGATACCCCTGGTCTAAATGAATAACTGAAGTAAGCTAAATTTGAACATTATTTATAAAGATGTTCATTTAGAAACTATGCTGTTACTGTTTCCTTAACAAATTCAATAAACAAATTCAATATATTTTCCTAGTAATCGAGATTTTGCTTCTCTTGTTTTTATGGCCCTGATGTGTAAGCATTGGTTGCAGTTTTGAGAGCTTCCTTCCGAGATACAGTGCACAGAGCAGATTACATGAAGGTGTGCTAGGTAATTGGAATGGGCTGGTTGAGGTGTCCATTGAGAATGAGATATAAAAATGGGTGGATGGACATTGGAGATCATCTTCATTTTGCAGCATTGAGTCTGTTGCTAATGGAGTTTGCACTAAAGTACTGCTGAGCTGTGGGAACAAGGATAGGGCAGGGAGCTTGTTACTTTTGGCTTATCCCCTACAGCATGGAGAAGTTGGGATAACTGGGTGAGCTGCAAAAGTGTTTTAAGTTGATTCATTTTATTTTCAGAAGTAGTCCTTTGGTCCCTTAAATGACTCGGAAAAGGGTAATGGGGAAAAGGGAAAGGGATTTGGAGTTTTATCATGTTTTTGATTTGAGGAGTCTTTGGTTCCCTTCAAGCAGCCTAAAGAAGATTGATAGGAAAATGATGGGAATTTTTGTGTTTTTATTGTTTTGAAATATTTTTCTTTATTTCATCATTTTTTCACATGCATTTATTTTTGAATAGTGAATTGATGGACTTGCTTTTGTGATTTATTTGTATTTATTTTAACTTCTGATATTTTGATATCACCTGTTTTAATAATGAACTATATTTTTACTATCCTATCTGCGTCTCTCCCACTCACCCTGGCTTATCCTTGATTCCTCTAGATAGACAGCTGTGAGGTATGTGGTGGGTACAGGGCATCACATGACCCCATTTGGTTATGACTGCACAATTTGGGACACTCTGCCCAGGTCAGACACTGAGATACAGGCAATCATCCTGCCATAATTTTAGACACACCAGCACAGAATGTGGCCCTATTGACACATCTTGGGCTTCCTTCTCTGGCCTAACACCAGTTGCTTCTGTTCTTTGGGCCACATTGCAACTCTCTTAGCGTGGGACACACTATGATAACTTAATTGCTGGGGGGGCATGTACTTGACAGGCTACATTCATGTGCTGTGGGAACTTTAGCAGCTAGCACTTGTGATATCTCAGCTTTACATTCTGTTTGGTCAGAGATTTGGGTGAAGTGTCATGTCCTTGAGGATTTGTTGCTTGGGTGATGAAAACTACATTTTTAAATTGGCCTCATTTTTGTGGTAATAAAAAGTAATATATTGCATTGCTACAAACAGAGTGAGACTACAAAAATCTCCTTTGTGGCTGACCTTGCAGCTTTTTTTATTATATAGTGAAATGAGGTGAGAGGTCAACGTTATATCACAAGTTAGCTAATTCAGGTCATCAAGTTATCTCTAAATCGTTCCTCTGGGAGTTACCATTTGGAGGGGCATTCATGTGAAATTTCCCACTGGGAAGCTTGTTTTTTCCCATCTGTCCCACAGAACTGCATGCAAAGCATTTGCGTTATTCCAGCAGGATATTTGAAGATACCAGAGCATGGAATGATTTTACAGAGCTACGTTAAACAAATTGTACATTATCAGTTACCATAATAAAACGTGATATATGTGGGGAGTCACTTCAGTGTCTTTCTTATAGAAAAATCAAAATTTCTTGGTTCTGAAAAACTAATATAACAAAAAGTCATCTAAGTATACCATTCATCATGGATAGCTCTAAAAACGTTTCTAAACTCTGCTCTTGGCTTTAAAGCAGATGCAACCTTTTGGGAGATCTGTGCTTCAGAATATGGCCTCTTGCCTGTCTTTATGATTAATAGCTTATTTCACAGTCCCTAATTTAGGATATTGTTTTGGGGAACGAGACAAAAAGCATATGGAGCAATGTACCAAAGTCATTCATATTAAGGCTGCTGTTAACGGACAGCTGCTGATAACACAGAGCACAGATGGGTACTCTGGTTTTTCAACACATTATCTTTAGACGCAGGAATTTCAATTAATCAGAAGTGCAAAGGAGAGGCTGACGTACTCCACCTATTCATGACTGTTGGATTCTTCATGCTATGAGGTCTAAAAAATATAACATGACATTCTCAAAGCTAATCCATTTCAAGCTCATAGGGGATCAGAGCATATTCCTGCAGCAGTAGGCAGGTGTTATTATGTTACAGTCAGGGTTTGTTCCCTGGCTTATATCTGTTTTCCATCATAATTTTTTTTAATTATTATTTTTAAGTGCTTATTGTTTAATTACTATTGTTATGTTTGTATATTATTTAGTATTTACGTATTGTGTATTTAAGTTGTTTGAAACTACTCCCTGTGTTCTGTGGGGTGGAGCCACCAAAGGCAGGGCCACCATGACATCACTACTGTGAGTCCGCCCTCAGCACTTATATTGGGGCTGAGCAGGTGATACCATTAGAGTGTCATTGAGGTTGGTGGAGAAAATATCTTAGCTGTGAGTTTTGTATTGATTTTCTTTTTTTGTGGATTTATTGCTTTTGTTCTTAGATTCTAATTACTGGATAGCGGATTTGGTCTTATTTACCTCAAGTTACCTTTTTAGACCCATCCTTTTTTTCTTATTTTGGTCTTTTGCCATATTTTGTTCTATTTTCGTTTATTTAATAAATTCTTCTAAGTTGAAGAATGTTGTTCTTCAGTTCAGAAGGTTTACAATAATCCTCTTTCTTGAAGACAATTCTTGTATTTTTGGACATTTAAAAGTGTTTTTGAACTTTTAAAACCAGTGGCCTGTTTTGGATCTGTGCAGGCCTGAAAACCTGCCTCTTGAGTTTGAAGCTTGGCTGACTTGGGTGAGGCCTGTTTCTGAGGCTGACCAGTAAAGTCCTGGTCAGGTTTTCATTTATTCTGAAGCCCTTTTACACTTTTTTGGCATTTTATGTTGTTGCATCACAACAATAGTGCCAACTGTTACACACACATACTGGGGCAAACTCTACTGGTTATACAGGTCTGAACCCACAAGGCATCAGCGCTAACCACTGTGCAGCCCTGATCTGAGATCTTCAAGAGCTAAAATATTTGCATATATCTATAGCAAAGGTGGGCAAACTACGGCCCCTGGGCCGTATATGGCCTGCAATGTCAGTTTGTGCGGTCTGCACACAAATTTATAATCTTCATGATTTTGTTGATAAAAATGACAGCGATGTCAATTTGAGCGGCCTACAGACAAGTTTAAAACTTTTGTGATTTTATTAACAAAAATTACACATTAAATACAGTGCGTGTTTTGGAGTGAACAAATGTACAAGCTCATTTATAATGTTACATGGATACAAGCAGAAGCTTGTGTTGCAGAAGAATACTTTGTACTGCATGTAACTGCATGCGTACACTGACATTTTGATCGTACGTAGTTGGAAAACTGGTTTGCATGTAAGCACACGCATTCTCACGAGTGTGTTTGAATTGCTTGGATTAATTCGGCTGTTGTTGTCGTCCAAATGCTATATTATATTTCAGGTTTTGTTATCCCTAACGAGTGCCACTGTGAAAATATGTAAAATTAAAGATGAATGATGTGTTTTTAACAAGGAATGTATATACAAGTTTTTTTTTTTTACAAATTTCGAAAGTAAAGCAGTGTGCCTAATATTCCATGACAGTCTTGATGTTATTATGGTATTCAATCTGAAGAGTCGTTTTCAAACTAAGCATAGTAAATTTGGGAGTAATTTATCAGAAAGTGAGTTACAGCTAAAATCTAATTTCTTTTGATACTTTCTTTGTGTATCAATGTTATATAGTTTGATAACTAATAAATGTATTTTTGTGCGAAAATAGCATTCATTATTTAGTAAATTTAGATTTTTGTCACATGCAGCCTGCTAGAGACCTTACAGATGTCCATGTGACCCTCAGGGAGAACCATTTGCCTACCTCTGATCTAAAGTGTATTAGTAAAGTTAAGAATGCCTGTCCATCTGATTGCACGTGTCTGGGCATCACTTGAGAAGGATTCAACCGATCTGTATGAAATTTGGTATGTATATTCATCTTGATCCTAATTACAGTACGGACTACTCTATTTTCCCGCCCAAGTCCGCTGGGGCTTCTGCATTGATTGTGCTCATATCTAAAACCAGACATTGAAGTGATATCTGATTCCATCCACTGTCTGTATTCAGTATAATCTCAAGAAGTAACAATGGCCACAGCTTATCACAGACTGGTTGACTCTTCTGCCATTGCTTGATGTAATGTCTCAGGGTCTCATGAAGTGTCTTTAGCTGGGCAGGAGGTTGCAGGAGTTGCAGAATATTTCTGCACACATAGGAGTTATTGCCACAGCCTTCATTTTCTTGTGCATATTAGACAAGCATCAACATCTCCTTGCCTGTTATGTTGCTCCAGTTTACAGTCCTGCTAATTTGTTTAATCTTAGTTTTTATCATAACCAGACTCTTAATTCTGGGATATTAAGGGCAGGAAATAGACTTTTTTGTATGGTATATTTTTAGGCATTTAAAATGTATCTGTTTTCAAACTCAGTTAATCCAATTGTAATGCCAAGTAAGTTAGTCCTGGCGGAATCAAACACAAGGCAAGGATCAAGTTTAGAAAAAAATCTCACAGAAAGAGACATGCTAAGCATGAAGTCGAGACAAGAGGTTGTGGCAAAGAATCGACTGTCAGGTGGAGGACAGACCACGTCTGAGAGAGACTGAGAATGCTGGCAGAACTTTGTGGATTTCCTCTGTTATTGCAGATTTTTGACAGGGAATGTCTTATCACTTCAACTAAAATCTAATATAAGGGAGCAAATAACCTTTAATTTTATAATCATTAATACACAAACAAAGTTATCCAATGCCAACTGGCACTATGTGAAAAAGTAATTGCTGCCTAATTAAATCAACACAATTAAAAGGCTAATTAGAGAAGGCTGATTGAACAGAGCCAAGCTTGATTTCAGGCAGCTCTGCTTGACAGAAATCCCACTTATTTTGACTCTTACCATCAGCACAATTGCACTAAAATAGATATACAGCACTTTGTGTAGAAGCTCTTCAAATTCCTTTACAGTGTTCATGCAAAATGTCCAGATATTCTTGCTGAAAAACTCCTTTTAAAGTAACAACCAGGACACATTAAGTACTAACCGCTTCATCTTCATATGCTTCAACTTAAATTTTAGTTGCTTAAACTTAAATGATTCAACCTTTTCCATCTTTTATAAATAGCTCATACCCCACATTGTGTTGTTATATCCTTTTTTTAAAACTGAATGTGAAAGTAAAATTGCACATAATACTGTAGATGAGGCCCCCCAAGTGCACTTTACAGCTTAAGAATTGTATAAATTTAACACACCCAGGTATGTAACATGCGACCCAGCATAATGTTATTCTAATATACCACAGTGAAACGGCACTATCTGCCAAAAAGATGATATTACGATAGTTATATCAATATAACTATCCTCATTGGTTCAAAATCATCATTATCCAAAACCATTAATCTTTCTTTTATTATTGATAACTCTGTTGTTTTCCCATCATCTCAGGTCAAGAGTCTGGGTGTCATCCTTGACAGTACTCTATCCTTCCAATGTCACATTAATAACATCACCCGGTCTGCTTACTTTCACTTACGTATTATTAATCGCATTCGCCCCTCCCTCACTCCTCATACCACTGCCATTCTTGTTCATAGTCTTGTCATTTCTCAGCTGGACTACTGCAATTCACTCCTCTTTGGTCTCCCTAATAAATCTCTTCATAAGCTTCAGTTAGTCCAGAATTCTGCAGCACGTATCATCACTGGAATCTCATCTTTTCACCATATTACTCCGGTCTTGCAGCAGCTTCATTGGCTCCCGATCAAGTTTCGTATTGATTTTAAGATTCTGTTACTAACATTTAAGGCCATCCATAACCTCGCACCTCCATATCTGTCTGACCTTCTACAGGTTGCTATTCCATCCCGTAACCTTAGATCCTCTTCCTCCACCCATCTGACCGTTCCTCCCGCCCGTCTAACCACCATGGGGAGCAGAGCTTTCAGCCGTTCTGCTCCCAAGCACTGGAACTCATTACCTGCGGATCTCCGAAATATTAAATCATACTCATCCTTCAAATGTAAACTTAAAACACATTTGTTTAAAATGGCTTTTTCTTCTTCCTCCTGATTATAGTGGTTTTGTTTGGTTTTAATTTTTAGATTTTCTGATGTTTTAAGTTGTTTATAATTGTGTCTTTTATTTATTTATTTATTTATTGTTTGTTCGGTGTCCTTGAGTTCTCTGAAAGGCGCCTTGTATAAATAGAATGTATTATTATTATTATTGTTATAACTACCTTTTTTGTACATCCCATACATTATATAAATATATTATACTGAGTGGCCTCTTTCTTACGTTCACGTACCTAATAGAGAGTTTATCGTCTATTTCAATTTAAATTTAATAAAGTGTTGCAAGTGTGCCCGTGTTAACTCTTGCAACACGTTACCACTCTCCAGCACCATGATTAGTGACTATAGCTACCTTACCTTGAAACATTTATTTTCCTTACTTGAAAGTCTCCAGTGTTGTATAAAGTACCCAACTGCCATACTTGAGTAAATGTTGAGTTAACTCTCTGAAAAGTGATTTAAGTAAAAATAAAATTTGGCCCTGGCAAAACTAATCAAGTTGAAGGTTTTAAGTCTCTAATATTACGTGTACTTAAGTATCAAAGGTACAAGTAAATGTAGGACCTTTCTGTATTATATATATTGTCAAGTACGTGTGTGTATTAGAGTCTCTGCACAGGAGTTAAAACCGAGGATGGGTTTGGATGAAGCGTAGTTACTAAACTCTTTTTTTTTCCAGCCCTAAAGTGGAGGAGAAGCCCAAAGGAGAGCACTGACCTATTTTACAGACATCCCAAAACTCAAACCCCCTCTGGACCCTTTGCTATATAAGAAACGAGACGACTGGAAGTCAGTGTTTATTATTGGACCCGCACCTGCTGGAGTCACACTAGCCTGCAAAAAGTTTTCATTTTGAAGACCACAGAATAACTTTATTTTCAGTTCAACCCTCTATCTCTCTTTTTAGTTTTACGTAGGGGTCCTAGAGATCCCAACACTTCATCTTGTCTCCTATCAGTTCTCTCCATAATATAGGGTGGTCTAATTATGCAATTTTCATTACGCTATAACTTATTAAGTTTATTACATAGAAAATCACCCGAAAAATCACGGACCATTGAGAAGTGTGCGAACTGACGACATGAAGAACAACATGAATCGTCCCCGCATAAATCAAAGTCATCCAGACAATCTGGATCTGCATATTTAGATCTGGACTACCCTGTATATTCAAAAAAGTCCTTATGAGCCTAAAATAATTCAGATTGCCTTTCTTTCTACAAGCGAGTTTTATTATAATCACTGAAGTACGAGCCAAGTAACTGCAACTTAAAACAAACTTAAAGATTATATCTTAACTCACTGGGCAACATGCAAATAGAAGAGGCCGTGCAAATCCATTCCTGCAGGCCCCTTTAGAAAGTGAACTTTCATAACCTAATTACATTCGATTTAAATGGAAAACATTTGTAAGAGTTCCCTGGCCACACACAATTGCCCCTATTCTCGATCAAGTAATACCAAACTACATGAAAATTAACAGACTATAATACTAATATTAGGCATCAAAACAAGTTGTAAGAAGGCAATGTTTAATAAAGCTTTTGACTTTGATTTTATCACTACTAATTACACATTTAAAGGAATAGCCTTTTCGATTTGTCTGTTGCTTTTCCAGCTATTTCACAATCCATTTTGAATCTGTGAAGATTTAAAGCAAAGATTCAAAATTGCAAATAACTGAGACTGGTGACTGAGCATCACAAAGTTCAGCCCCACTCTCAAACATCCAGCGCTAGTCTGATGGCTGCAGCGTGGTGTACTTGGAACAGCTGTGTTAGCACAAATGGCACAAATCTGACAATTGGTCCAGAATCTTCATATATGCAACATTTTGTAATTATTTATGAATTATTGTTATTCTCAAAGCAGGGAAAACCTTTGTTTTAAATAACTGACTGAGTAAAGCATTGTGCGTATTTGGGTATCCCATTTAGTTTATGATTTAATATTGCAGTAACAAATGTATCTAGCAAAACAAATCAGAGCAAAAGTGAAATCTGGCAGAGAATTGTACACCCAAGTACAGTAATGAAGCATTTCTAGTTTTTACTATCCAACACTGAATATCTCAGAACATACAGTATTTGTCATTAACAGGCATACTAACAAATTAGAAATTCTATTCACATTCATATTGTGATGGCACTCAGCTGTAGCTCATTCCATTTCATCAACTCTGGTGACTGGGGAAGTCACTGCAGTCACAGTCATCTTCCTTGAACCATTCCACAGCTTTTTTCTGCTTTGTGACCTGGATTTGGTACAACAGTGCCATGAAGAGATGTATCTGATCAACAGTGACATTCAGATAAAATATTTGCTAAAAGTAGTTAAACGTTTGCTTACAATTTATGTATAACATTTGCTAGCTTTGTAGCCTCCAGCAGTGACTTTCAGATATCCCAGTCAAACGGCACTCTGCTTTTATCAAGGAGTCATATTGAGTCATATTACTGTACCCACACCCCAGACCACCATACTTTCAACAGCAGCCTCCTAGACACTCTTCAAGATGGATCCTTTGACTCATGAAGTGTTTGTAATATCCCAGCCCGACCGTTAGCTGAAATCAGTAAGAACTGAGATTCAGTAGACCAGAAGATTTATTTTTATTTTAGCTGGTGTTACTGTTTTTAATTGTTAGCCCATTGTATCCATATCTTCTTTTCTGAAATAGAGTGGAAACTGCTCCCATCCATGAAGTAAATTCAGCTTGTGCATTCAGAGATGCCTCCTTCAGTACAATTGTTGCACTTAGCTGTTACAGTAGGTAGCAGAATGTATTCATCAATGTATTCATCAGTTTTCTGGCCACATTTGATAGATGTTTATTAGATGGTGACCTTCTTGTCACTTCCGTGGCAGTCATCTATGAAAGCTCAGCTTCACTTAGCACTGCACCACCATTCAGTACATGCTGGATTGCCTCATGTATGGCTCATTGTCCTCCAGTGTATTAGGTCTTTCCTAATCCTCTAACCATACACATGTCAGGGCTCAGCTACTCTTCAAGAAGAAATACACAGCATGAAGAGGACACCTAAAGGGCCGCTACATTATTTCCTCCCTTGTTATTCTTCATGCTGCAGTGGCTGTCCAAGTAGTTTTGCTACCTAACAGCATTCTGTGCTTTCTTTGCTCAGTGTCTGTTGGAGGATGCCTCATCACAAAGAGGTGATGAGAAGGGTGAGCTGATAAGGTGACAGTTTTAGAAGGAAGCACAGCGGCTCAGGAGTGATTTTAAAGTACAGATCCAGTGTTTTTAACCCTCAAATTGAAACTATTTATTGGAGTATTTATTTCATTGAATTTTACCCTTCATAATTAAGCTGGTATTACTGAAAATTATTCATTGGAAGATCTTTCACTGCATTTTTTAACACTTTGACTGAATAAAAACCACTTTTGCACATTTGCACCTGTCTTTGCGGTGTTTTATGTCCTTATTACCCATTCCATCCTTGGTTTCATGACCATCAACATCAAGGGATGATATGCCTGCTGCTGGCAACCCAGGCATCACAGCCTGATTCCTTTGAGTATTCCCTGTGGTCAAGTGGTGTCTCTTCATGTTGATTCTCACATGGGGTGCAGTGCAGGAAAAGTGGATTAAAAAATTAATGAGCGAATGAATGTTTCCCTTTTTTAAAGAGTATAACAAATTTGACAAACGAGAGGAGGCCACTACGCCCATCAGACTCATTTGTTTAGCAAATAGCTAAGCTGTTCCATTATCTCACCTGTTTACTTCTTAAAGGTTGTTAAGCTTTCTGCTTCAAGTACACACCTCAATAGTTTGCTCCAGATTCCCACAACTCTTTGCATAATAAAAACACTTTCAGGCTGCAATCAGTCCTAAATGCAGATCCCCTTAATGGTGTCTGGTATTCTCGAGTACATTATTCACTGTTAGATTGAAAGAATTCTGACAGAGCTACTTTATCAATGCTTTTGAGGATTTTAAAGACCCAGATTAGCTTCCCTCGAAGTCTCCTCTGCTTGAGACTAAGCAAGTTTAATTCTCGGACTCTGTCAGAGTATGACGTGTCCCTTATTCCTGGGATACACCTGGTCGTTCTCCTCTGCACAGCTTCAAGTGCTGCTACGTCTTTCTTGTAGTGTGGTGACCAGAACTACACACACTATTTCAGATGTGATCTCACTAGTACACGAGGATAAAGTCTCTAAAATTTATATACAGTGATCCCTCGCTATATCGCGCTTCGACTTTCGCGGCTTCACTCCATCGCGGATTTTAAATGTAAGCATATCTAAATATATATCACGGATTTTTCGCTGGTTCGCGGATTCCTGCGGACAATGGGTCTTTTAATTTATGGTACATGCTTCCTCAGTTTGTTTGCCCAGTTGATTTCATACAAGGGACGCTATTGGCAGATGGCTTAGAAGCTACCCAATCAGAGCATGTATTACGTATTAACTAAAACTCCTCAATGATATATGATATGCTTCCCGCGCGGTGCTTGATTGTTTGCTTTTCTCTGTCTCTCTCATTCTCTCTGCCTGAGGGAGGGGGTGTGAGCAGAGGGGCTGTTTGCACAGAGGCTGTTTGCCTAGAGGATACGGACGCTCCTCTAAAAAATGCCGCTTTATCGCGGTGCGCATACTTAAAAGCCTAAAAGCACGTATTGATTTTTTGATTGTTTGCTTTTCTCTCTCTCTCTCTCTCTGACATTCTCTGCTCCTGACACGCATTCTTTGAAGAGGAAGATATGTTTGAATTCTTTTAATTGTGAGAAAGAACTGTCATCTCTGTTTTGTCATGGAGCACAGTTTAAACTTTTGACTAAAGGGTGTTATTTCATGTCTAGATGGCTCTAATAATGTTAACAGTGTGGGAGAGTTTATAAGGGCTTAAAATATATAAAAATAACCATACAAACATATAGTTTCTACTTCGCGGATTTTCACCTATCGCGGGGGGTTCTGGAACGCAACCCCTGTGATCGAGGAGGGATTACTGTACAACAGTTTTTATTATATAACCTAACATTTTATTTGCCTTGTTAACAAATTCTGACCGTTGCTTAGAAAGGCAAATCAAATATTATGTTACTTTGTAAAAAACCGGAATGTATAATGGCTTCATTGGAAATTGTTAACACATTTTTTATAAAGTAGTTTATAGTACCTAATTTGTGCCACTTTTCTGACACCCTTTTTGTGGCTTATAAATGAATATCCACTTTGGGGTGTGAATGTAAATTGTTGGCTATAGTTTCTGGCAGATCTGGCATACTTTATAAATTGCCCATTGATGTGCAGTTTCTTTGTTATTTTTGACAGGAGCAGCACCACTGATTAGCTTGCACTCAACTTTTAGATGTCAATGTCCCTACATCCCAATTTGGAGCCTTTAATAAATCATTTTGCTCTCTTTTGCTCATTGATGAAGAACTAAATCCGCGTCTCTTAAGATGTGAAGGAGCTGTCATTCACCCTGCCGCTGTACAAGGGCATATTGTGTCCAGCTTCACTTTTAGAAATGCTGCACATTTGCAGGGCGCAGGTCGGATTAAGGTTGTTATGTTGCAAATGAAACATTTTCACAAAAGCACAAAAATAATAAAGTAGAGAATGACAGAAGAAACACAATGCCTGAATATGCATCATAACCCAAAAACAGACAGCTTCAGAATCATTACATTACGATTGCCATAAAAAATCTTCTTTGACGTAACCCTTTCGCTGAAACAGTCAGCTTCCTCTGTTATCAGCTCCTCTCTATTTTCTTATTTCAAAGAACATTATGTCTATTAAGCAAGATGGCTGAAGAGAAAGGCAGCACGTTAGAGAAGATGAGACAGTCATTTTGTAATGAGTGTGCCACCTTGATTATAGCGCATTCATGAGAAAGACGTGCACTCAAACAAAAAAAAAATCGCTCAGATATTTAGGCACAAAATTGACTAAAAATTACTGTGCTGAAACCAGGCGTCTTTAAGGAACAGTCCTCTTTCTGGTAGCAGGAACATAATGTTATTGATGTAAAATGACGTGTGTGCAACTGTAATTGTGAACTTACTGTACAGGTTTAGAAAAAACACATTAAATTGGCTAGAATGTTCTGGAAATCTGTTTGTAGGGTGTGTGAATTTGTGGAGTAGCTAGATTTGTATTTTGAGGAGGACTGATTTCTGACATGTTTTCATGCATTTGTTTGGGACGGAATCACACAGATGATAAGGATACAATAAATCATTTTAATGGTATGCGACTTTATTTTTGCCAGGTTGCCTGGAATGGGGTTTATCAACACTTAGTAGAAAAAAGTGAGTCTATGATTAGATTTGCACATGCGGCTTAACTGAACGTTAGGGCTGTCAGTGTAGACAATTGGTAGCTCCCCATCCCTTTAGTACTTGTACTTAGTAGTCATTCGCTTAACCAATGTACAGGTTAATATGTTAAGATACACTGACATTAAGACTACTTCCATGCTACCACGTTGGTAATTAATATCAGTTAAAAAAATATCCCAACACACATGGGTTTTTGGAAATTTTGCAAGAGTATTCATTTTCATACTGTGACGTGCAAAAGCACACATGACATAGACCTTCGGCTACACTGGGCACATCGGTGGCAAACTCTTTGAGGGGACTGTGCAGTGAAAAATTTAGAGATGCTGTGAAAATCAGAGGAGCTGTCTACGGAATGTCGCTTATGCCTTATGAACTTTTAAACTAAAAGCATGTGCAGGACTCTAATACAGCATTCACAGCACAGAAAATGACAGAAATTATTAAAACATCCACAGCAATTTACAACCATGCTATGTCAATGTGCCGATTACTGCTGATGGAAATCTGCTTACAGGATGTGTGAATTTGTGGAGCGGCTGAACTTTGTGACATGTTTTCATGCATTTGTGTGAGGCGGGATCTCGCAGTTTTCAGAACTGGCCACTTAATAAAAGTGAAACAAATGTTAAAGCAACACATAAAGCGTGTTTGGCTCTATGTTCACTTCCAAGATGATTGATCATAAGCAATCGGAATGCATCATGCACCAAACAACTACCGCAACTCGATAGAGGAAATAATTAAATTAATGCGTGTGCATGTCCGTGTCTTCCCATTACTGCATTGTGCCTTCATGTCTCTCTCTGTCCTGTAATATTATGAGCCTGGCCGCATTGTACACCTCTCCACTTCGTTAAGCTTCTTAATTTTGCTGCGGAATGCATTTTCCTTATTGAACAGATTTAGTTTATGCAATAACCATTGAACCATTGAGGCTGTCAACTGAATGATTTACAACATGATTTTTTACAGGGCTCATAATTTTTCACTACATCACTAATGCCTTTGGCTACGGGATTTATCGAAAAACTGCAGTGACCAGTAAGTAATTAATTGCTTTTTGTAGAATGTAGTTGGGATGCATACACATAAACGGCACAACAAGTACAATGGAAAGCAACTCTTTTCTGCCTGCTATGTTGGAAAATGTTTTTCTTCTGTGAAGGGTGACCAATCAGTGAATGAGCAGTTGTAATGAGAAGGATCCAATCAGGGAAGGCTCATGACATAAGCGCGAACCAAACCAAGTGCTATTAGATTATCATTTTTGGAAAGCACCATTTACACCTATCCAACCCAAAATGCTGCCGCTACGTTTTCAGAAGTAAACAGCTCTGAAGAGTGTTTTAGTTTTCAGAGATTGAAAAAAAAAAACGATAAGAGAAGACTGACAAGTCACTTGTTAAATGACTGGGGACTGTTAGGGGAAAACAGCAGCATCATATACACGTTTTGCTAGAGTGTGTGCATTGGTACGGTGGTGTGTTTTACTTGCTACTGAAACTTACTTGTTTCAGAACAAATCACAGCACAGAAGCTGCATTCGTTAAAGTAGTAAATGACTTGCGGGTAAATGCAGACAGAGGCCATTTATCTGTTCTCATCCTCTTATATCTGAGTGCCGCATTTGACACCATTGATCACAATATTCTTAGAAATCGCCTTAGTCAATGGGTAGGTCTCTCTGGCAGTGTCTTAAATTGGTTTGAATCCTACCTGGCAGGCAGAAAATTCTTTGTTAGTTGTGGTAATTACAACTCAAAGACACATGATATTCTATATCATGTCCGCTGCTCTTTTCGATCTACATGCTTCCGTTAGGTCAGATTATCTCGGGGCACAACGTGAGCTGCCACAGCTATGCTGATGACACACAACTGTATTTATCAATAGCACCTGATGACCCTGACTCTGGTGTTTCACTAACACAATGGTTTACTTGTGTTTCTGAGTGGATGAACAGTAATTTTCTCAAAGAGAAAACAGAAATTTTATTGATTGGCAATAATGGATATAATGAGGTTATTAGAAATAAAGTTTATGCATTAGGATCAAAAGTCCAGACGGACATAAAGAATTTAGGGGTAACTGTTGACTGTGACCTGAATTTTAAATTGCATATTAATCAGATCACTAGGACAGCATTTTTTCACTTAAGAAATATAGCAAAAGTTAGACCTCTTATATTATTGAAAGATGCTGAGAAATTAGTTCACGCTTTTGTTTTCAGTTGATTAGATTACTGTAACGCACTCCTCTCAGGACTACCCAAAAAAGACATAAATCGACTGCAACTAGTGCAGAATGCAGCTGCTAGAATCCTAACTAGGAATCAACAGGAAATATCTCTGGTATGCCTTTTTAGTCCAGTGTTTCAGATTAAAAAAAAAAAAAACTCTAAATACTAAATTTGCTTGAAATAAACCTTCAGATATTTTAGCCATCATACTCAAACCAAGTTATATTTGTTCTTAAATTGAATCTGGAATGTGTCTTGTGTTTGCACATTAAGTCTGCTGTTATACTACTCTCCTCTTTATTTAGAGATGACACAGAACACTTACTTCTGGTACAGTACCAAAGTCTCTTCTAAGAAATAAATTAATTATTTAATATCTGATTGTGTATTCATTAAATAGTATAAATGGACAAGGACCTTAGCAGAACTTTTCTGTCCTTTTACTGGTGAAATGAGACTGAAACAGTGAGTGCTGCTTCACTTGTGCTCTTGATAGCTTGCCTTGACCTCCGTTAACCACCAGATGTCGATATTTATACTGGGGCTGAGGCTTCAAAGCTTTGAATCTTTTTCGGCACAAATAGAAAGAAAGCCCCAAAGCTTCACGAAGCTTCATTTTCCTGTCACTACAGCTTAGTATCGCCAGTCCACCTAACCTGCATATCTTTGGAGTGTGGGAGGAAACCAGAGCAACTGTGGGGGTAAACCTACGTAGATATGGGGAGAACATGCAAACTCTGTGCAGGGAGGACTGAGGATGTGAACCCAGCTCTCCTTACTCCTTACCACCTCTAAAGTTAAGTCCTTTTTATATACTTAAAAAATTGTATCTTACCTACTCTGGCACTTTACAGTGGACGGTGTTAGGCACGGAGAAAATGCTTAAAAACTTAATACATCCATTATTCAAGCCAAGACAGCTGTTGACTCATGATCCGTGCTTTCTGTGTTTCAGATACATATTGGGCAAGGGGGATCTGAAAATACTTTTTTGGTACTATTTTTCTCATGGTATGGATATTTTTTTATTCACTTGTGTGAATTCTCACAAAAATACAGAGGTAAAACAAAACCAACCACATGGCACTTAATATTTACTATCTGGAGAAAGCCACCCCAAAGGTTGTTGCGAAGGAAGACTAAGTGCAGATCAATAGTTCATAGCTGGTCTTCTTTTTAAATGACTGAATGTCATAATATTGCTGTTTTCTTTATTCAAAAATGGCATGTATGAACTATTTTAAAATGTCTCTGTAATTAAGTAGGTCAATACTTGACTGGGCTGGAAAAATGTATTTAGTATATTTTTAAGCTGTTCCTCCATGCCCCATATACTGCACTGTAAAATGCCAGTGTGGGCAAAATGTTTTATTAAATTTATAGAAGGCAATTAACTTCAGAACACAATTTAGCATGGCAGATACATACATATATAGCATGTTTGTGGAAAAATTAACTTTGATTAAGAATACCGAACTTATCTCTTAAACAGCAGCAATTAGGTGCATAGGAGGGAAGGGGTGTTACATACCTACACATTGTATCAGAAATGCTGATTTACCCTCAAACCAAACACAAAAGAGGGAAGTAAAGCCACAGCCTGATGATCTTCCTCCTGCAATCTCCTACCTTCCAAGTACTAACACAATGCTGATCATACTTCTGTTTCTCTCTATATACTGTATCTCTCCAGAATTCCTTTCTTCTTCCCTGCTAGTGAGCTTTTGCTCACCTCCAGAATCTAAACTCTTTACTTTCTGAACTGGGAATGGTCTTTAAACTTCATCCTGGAAATTCTTCCACACCAATCCCTGAAATCTCTTTTGAGGTACATGGACTCGTGTTAAATGCAAGGCTGCTAACTGACAACAGCATCTAACAGGGCATGGAGGAAATCCACACATTCTATCTGAGATGGAACTCCAGCTTTGGCACTCACAGACCAGGCATACAAATGGGGTATACACATGCATTCACTCTAAATCTGGGCAAGTGGCATTGTTACTGGAGGCTTTGTGCCATATGCCACTGCTGCAATAGTTGAACTCTACTGCATTGGCAGTACTACTGTGGCATGGATTTTAGGAAGGAAGTCAAAATTGCTGACCGTGAACCTAAGGTCTCTGAGCCAGTAAGTGGCAGATTATCCAGTTACCATATATACTTACGTATAAGTCGGGACTTGAAACCCAAAAAATCGATCATAAAATCAGACCCCGACTTATACGCCCATTCAAAAATGCAACACTTATTTTTTTTTTTCCATCTTCTTGCCTCCTCCAGTCTCGCATCAGTTTCTCAGACGCATTGAATTTTGTTGCAGCAGCACAGTTACCAATTTCTTTCGCTTTTCAAAGTTACAGCACATTGTTGCACCCACATAGAAAAAAAAGGCAGTGTGCTCCATGGTTACTCTCTCAGGTGGGCATTAGCATATCATAAACCCTTGTACCAATAGTGTGGGTTTTCCGCATTTGACTTATACAACCGACATTATAAAATACCAGAAATTGTACTGTAGAATCCCGACTTATCCTCGGGAGAACTTGTCCACGTGTATATACGGTAAGTAATTTTGGTAATTAATGAATTATTTGCATTGCTGTAGCACTTTTCTCACTACTCAAAGGGCTTTACATAGAGAATGGGGAGCCTCTTTAACCACCACCAATGTGCAGCATCCACATTGATGATGTGACAGCAGCCATTTTGTGTCATTATGCTCACCACGCATTAGCTATTAGGTGATGAAGGAGTGAGTGAGAGAGAGCCAATCACAGACAGGAGACAAGGGGCAGGAATGACTAGGCTATGTTGGCAATTTAGCCTGGAATTCGGGATACATCCTACTGTCTTTAAAAGGATGCCAGGGATTTTTTTTAGACCACAGAGAATGAGGACCTTGGTTTTACATCTCATGTGAAGTCTAACAGCTCCATACAGAGTTGGAGAAGGCTACCTTGTAATTCAGAGGCCTTGAGTTCAAGTCGTGCTGTTGCAGCTTTCTAAGGGAGGCCGTCTGACTGAGAATGAGGGCTTTTGCACTGATTGAATTTCTGAACAGGGACAAATGACCTGGATTAATTCAGGAAATAAGGAAAGAGCAGTGGAGACTGACTCCAAGTGAGCCTGCTGCTTTCTGAAAGGCACCCATCACAGTTTAGAAGCCCACTGAGCTAACAGAATTCTCCTGCTGTTTGACTTGATAAGCGTCCTGTTCTTGAATTGGAAGCCCTGGGTTCTTGACCAGCCTTTCTGTGTGAGGACATGAAATGGAGAAGCGTAAGACCTTGTGCAATATCTTGCCAGTGACAGTTTATAAAAATAAAATCAAAATACAATTTAATGAAAATAAGACAATAATGGCTGGTATAGTTGTGTCTGAGTAACATTTCCAAATATCAATCAGAATTGAATAGTGGAGACTTACAGACAAACTAAAGGGCACAGATAGACAATCAGCAATCAGACATTGGAGTTGGGGTTGAGAAAATCCAAAGTCCCAAAATGATCTAAAGGTGAAAACCAGATTTAAGGATTATCAAAATTCTTTTGCATCATCTTTGTTATTTATATCTTTGGATGCCTACCTGACTTTTAGTAAACTGATCTCCCCATGTTGCATGTCATGGTATGCTTATTATTCTTGTCTGGTCTTCAAGAGAACATGGAGCCAATTTTTAAACACAGTATGGTGATTTATAACCTGTAAAATAAACAAGCGAAATGGCTATAATCAAGGAGTACAAGAGGACCTCAAACTAAATGTCTTTTATAATTTGACTACAGTTTACAATGATTAACCTCATGTTGCTGTGATATTCTAAACAGGTCACGGTCTACGGAAAGCCAGGCAAACATTACAGTCACGCTTTAGACAAGTATCCTGAATTCCTACTTTGTTTTGACATGGATGAATTGATAAACACACATTTGGGTTCTCCAGAAACACAATGTAAGGATTTTAAATACCATAAAGTATATACTATATAAAAAAGCAGAAACAAAGTTGAGTCATATCTGTGGCTAGCAGGAAAAAACAGGTGATGCTCTGTGGGTTAGAAAACGGCTGAAGGATGTGTCCAGTTGTTCTGCATGAGTCATTGCTTGTTTCCGAGGATCACCTAAATAACTAACAAGAAATTTATTTAATATACAAGTTCAAACACTCAACTCCACCCAGAAAAAAAATCAAAGGTGTCTTAATGAATTATAATTTTAAAAATTGTGGATGGTTAAGACAAATTAGACAGGATACAAGTCTTTAATAACAGTTTTTGAAAAATTCAGTTTTAACAGATCTGTAGAGAAGTGGCTGAAATAGTTCAACTGTGTTCAAATTTATGTTTAAACCTCAAAGTCAACTTTTAAAATATCTTTGCTAAGCTGACACCTCACAAGGAGTGTTGAAGGAACAGACTCAATTCTTTAATGGAGAGAGCATGTCCACTTTGACCATCCTAGTGTTGTTCTCCTATGTGAAGAGCTTCACTATGTCTGCAGAATTGGTCACATCTAAACATGCAGTACACAATAGTGCACAAACTGAGCTGGATTTACAAAATCAATCCAACACATGTGAAAAAGTATCTTAATTAATAAGTATTGCCCAAAACATCACTAGTAAAAAGAAGGTGCAACTGCACTGAGTTAAGGAACACCATTATGTGAAATGAGGGAACTGGAAACCAAGTCCTGGGGCCTCATGCATAACGCCGTGTGTAGAATTCGCAATATAACATGACGTAAGCACAAAAGCCGAAATGTGCTTACGCACAGAAAAATCCAGATGTAGGAATCTGTGTGTACTCCAACTTCCACGTTCTTCCGCTACATAAATCCCAGTCAGCGTGAAAAGTAACGCTCGTGCACGCGCTTTATGTAACGCCCCAACTCCTCCCAGAATTATGCCTCTATGAATATGCAAATCAATATAAATAGCCCTTAAGCTCAGCCTTCTGTGAAAAGCACGGGGGAAAATATAAGAATTTCAGCGAATACCAAGTGGAGGCAAGGAAAAACTTACTATTTGTTGGTTTAAACAGTGGTATAATCAACAAAAGGAAGTTGATCGAGTGACAGAGTGATGGAGAAATTCGAACGCTCAAGTCCACCAAGTCGCACAGTACCCTAAATAAAAATGAAGTTGTCACATATCCAAGTCGCTGTGAAAAGGCGAGTCATAGCCCAATGTCTAAGTGTCGTGTGAAAGCTTATTAGGGTACAGAGAAAAAAAAATAGGCACACAGTGGGAAAAAAGCAGGAAATGTCAACTTTAATCTCGAAATTTCCACTTTAATCACATAGTTTATTTTGTCATTAAAATAGAACATCATAAACTTCATCTTAAAATTGATTAATTTACTAGTTTCTCAAATCCCATCGTAACTAAAGTAACACGTTAAATGCTTTGTTTTGTATTTGATCTTCTTTGTGCTCTGTGTGTGAATCACTACGTGGTTCTTAAACCGTTTTTCTCTTCCTCCGACAGGACACAGAATCCATTACATTCGTGATATTACAGCTCTCTGAATAATTAAAATACTGAGATGTATACGTGATATCATTTTCATGATGATAGGAGTTAAAGCACGTTATTAAACATGGGAACACGGTGGCGGTACTGTCTCTTTCAAATGTACTAACACCCAATTCCTGTCCTTACTTTTCTTTCTCCAAATACCCAATCGCCACACAATCAGCTCTGTAATAGACGTTAAGCCATTTGTAAGCTTACAACAAGGATTCTTTAAACTTTTAAGGAACATTGAAAGATCTTCATAGTACATGTTTTATTATTCTATCCATCTATCCTTCCATCATACAGCAATCAATCAGGATCAATCTGTGAACTAGCTAGTGCTGTGGCACCGTGTCCTCACATGTTTAATTATTAATAATACAGATTATTTAAATGAAGTTAGTTTTATCTGTATAATATAATCAACATATTTTGCTGCATTTCATCTTACAAATGATATCGTCATCATATGTAAATACGCGCTTTATAAAGTGGCGCAGGTTGTGCAATATTATAACTGAAGTGCAGGTTTACAGTGAGGTAATTGTATTTATAAGTACAAACAGTTCTACAAGGAGCACTTGATGGACTGATTGATTGTTTAAAGTTCTTGGGATGAAACTGTTTCTGAACCGCGAGGTCCGTACAGGAAAGGCTTTGAAACGTTTTGCTGTGGCTGAGGCAGTGTGTGCTTGATGCTGTAGCCCGATAATTCTCTTTCCGATCAGCTGCTGTACAGCTGTGATTCACCACTCAGATACAGTGATATAAATACTCCGAGTGGTGCAGTGAGAGTAATATGGAAAAAGATGATCCGCTGTGGCAACCCCTAACAGGAGCAGCTGAAAGCAGAAAAAGAAGGTGCAGTGAGAGTAACAATGCTAAAGCAGCTATGGTATTTGAAATACTATGGCTATTATATTGTTACAGGTTAATTACAATCAGATGCATTACACTAATAAACAATATGCAGTTAGTTTCAGTGTATTTATAAAACCGCGTCAGGAATGTGCGTCTAAGAAAGAAAGGATAACCACACAGGAACAGTAGCACTGCTTTGACGCTGGGTGCCGCCAGTCTGCAAAACCAAGCGGAGAACTTGTGTACGACAGGGTATGAGGTACCATGGAAAAGTGCGTGGCTTTACGCCAAGTTTAGGTTTTATACATCGTGATTTGAATGTGGAAACGTTCTTTCGCAACATTTCTGTTCGTACGCACCATTTATACATGAGGCCCCAGGTTTTCTGATGAATCCCGGTTCCTACTAACTTGATAGTACTTTTTGTCTTGGGAGAGAAAATTTAGATTTTTACAGAGAAATAAACAACTACGTTAGCACTCTGATATACACACTAGAAATGCAAAAAAAAATTAAACTGACTTGGCTAAAGATAAGAGAAGCAGTCATTGTGAGGTATTGCTGAAGGTATAAAGGAGCCCTAGTAGCATTTACTGACACATTTCTGCTAAATATCATGTTAGATAAAAGTTCTCAATGCCGGTGTGTCCGAGAGAGGATGTGCATGCAGCATTGTTTCATAATGGTCATCAGTTTTGTCTTCATTCTCTCTTCCTGCTATTACCTTCAGCAGGTTGAGATGCATCCCATAAATAGGCTTGCCTTCTTAATCATCTTGTTGATTTGATAGGTCATTGTTGAAGGGATGTTTCCAGCCCAGCACACCATCATAGAAAATCTCACTGGCCAACAAAGACCTCATGTAGAACATATAAAGGATATCACAACCCACATTAAAGGAGCACAGTCTCCTAAGAATATACAGCTCCTCTGTGTTATGAGACCAGTCCAGCATGTCTTGTGGACCCCCATGTACTAATGAAAATATTGCAAAAACATCATGAATACAAATTAGTGGAAAACAGTATTTGTTTGTATATTTGTTTTCATATGAATTATTTTTATAACTTAGATATTTGGAAATGTCCAAGAAACTGATATTTATTCTGCACTGTAATGGCATGAGATGCCAAACATTCAACTTTTTTGTTTTAAATAGCATTATCATCTTTGTCTGGCAGTTAAACTGTTAAGCATTAATATTATAACATTTCAGCTATAGGTTATATTAAGTTTTATGCATAATAAACAACTGTTAATTTATGGGTAAGAATTTGTATAAATTATGTAATACATTATGTAATTCATGTAAATCCATTTGATCAAAATTATGCACATTTTGAGAAGCTTGATTTTTGTTTTTTTTTCTTGTAGTCGCTGCCAAACCCACACTTCACACTTACTGAGTAGACTCAATCATGTCACAAAATAGTTCTACTTTATCACACTAAATTAAAATGAAGTCCATGTACCCGCACCTGTCAGTCAGTTCCTAGCAGAGCTAAAACACAGAACATGTCTAGAAGAAGAGGTCTGAGGTTATATAATGAAACAGAACTGGAAACCAAAATGTGACAGTTATGAATATCAGTGCACAAATTATTTGATGTGCTTTTTGTTACGGTGTATGATTGATAATGAAAATGCTCTAAATTTTAAATATACGTAAATACACTGTCTAGATAGCATATTGTATATGATCTCACAATAAAGCAGTAAGATGTAGTGGTCATATCCTGCTTAACTCACAACTTTAATTTCATCTTGGGGTTACTGGAGCACGTACCCTTTTCCTCCAAACCACCAGCAGCCCCTCTGTTTCATATTCTACTGGCACAGGAAGTCAGAGACTGGCATATCACCATTAAGCATGTATGTACTCGCTTTCTTTTTAGCCTTTTTGACAATTCTGTTAAATGGCGCATCACTCTTGACCCCAATGCTTACTTTCCTGTCTGCATCATCTTTTACAATAAAGTACTTTTTTGTAAAGTAATTTAGTTTTGAGTTTTGTTTTGCTCCTTTTTGTCTTGAAGATAGGGTTTTTTTTTCAGTTTCCTATTATTGACTTCAGCTTGTTCATTCAAACCCCAAGGTAGCAAAATTTGTATTTTCTCATCATCCTAAAGTCAAAATAAGGTGCATTTGTCCTTCTGAACAAACAACTAAGATTGCAATACTAGGGATTAGCATGGGATGTGCTGTTTCTTGGAAGTCTTCTCGTGGCAGTGACATGTTTTTGTACAGAATAAGCAATGACAGGCTCTTCTTCGCTCATTTCAAAGTATAAGGCACCCATCCATCAGATCGCTGGATGATTGCTCCAGGAAGGTGATCAATATATACCAGTGTCGCAAAGATGCATGCCCAAAAGTACAGGTGTACAGGGAACAGGTTTGAAGAAATTTGGCTGTCAGTTAGTTTAGCATCACTTATGCAAGTTTTGAATATCTTATTAAGATATATTAAGAACCCCATATGAACAGTATCTGAAATGATGAGATGATAAGCCTATCCACATGCTAAAACAAACACTGGGATTTTAAATAAATTTTCTTTCAAGAAAATAACAGTGTACAATCAAACAGATAAAAGTTGCAGAAATTCCTCTTTTGGGGACCAGCCTTCCCCCTACGAAAGCAGTGCTGTGAAGGTTTAAATTCATTAACTATGGTATTTTAATAGACAGTAGTTTTTACTGAGGTGCAGCATCAGGTTCTTGGTAATATTGTGAATGCTGAATGCAGCCCAAAGGAAATATTGAGCCAATAATATCAAGCCAGGAGGTGAATGGCACGAAAGAATTAGGACAAAAGATGCTCACTAGGGTCAATTACACTGGAATGAGCTAAGAACTGATAGTCAAACCAAATACACAAAAAACAAATTAAAGTCAAAACCAACATTGCAAAAAGGCCCTAATTGCAACTAGAAATACTTTGCCCTAACTACAATAATTCCTGGGAGAAATTAAGTAATTTATGCTTTTACCCAAAAGATGGCTATTGAGCACAGCATACCACCATCTTAAATAGGTGTTGAGCAAGGATATAATTTGCAACAAGTATAGCAACCATAAACAGTATGGCCTGGACCATGCAAAATTATCACAAAATAGTGGCAACAAACAGATCAAAAATGGTCACCTTATTAACAATACCCAGAATCATAAAATCATATAAATTCCAGAGAATAACCACCTTTAGATATATGACACTAAAATATTTCAGCAAATGGGATAAATAAACGGTGCTAACTTTAAAACCAAGGGTCAGAAATCTGGATTTGGGACAGGTGTTGTCTGTCTCAAGTTTATGCTTTTACTTGGTGGTTCACATGGGCTTTCTTCAGGTGCAGTGGTTTCCTTCGATTCACGCTATTGTTTTGTGTTGTAGTTGATTGTGACTAGTGAGACTGAATGTGCATGTGTGTCTGATTCTGCTCTGTGATGAACTGATGTTCTTTCTAGGGTTGTTTCCTGCTTTGTTCCCAATGCAGCAGGGCCACCAGCTCTAAACAACCATCTATTGTGAAAGTAATCTAATAAATGGATGGATTAATAACTACTGTGGAAATAATGACCAGAGAGAGAGAGGTTAGGAGCACGCACTGATACAACGCATTGCCACACCCACCACAAACCAACTCAGGATCCAGATTAGGACCCGAGTGCAGCCATGCAATGGGTGATACCTCAGCACCAGACGAGCACACATTTTATCATTCATCAGTATGGATATCTGTGACCGTCGACATGTTAATTCTTGATCTTTTTCTACATAATGTTACAATTTAAAATCCTTTCATTTTGCTATAAAGATAACATTTTTTTCTTTAACCTGCTTCTTTCTCATCTGTGTCTTAATCTGGCTCATCATCAGGACATGGCAACAATGTTACAACACAACTTCTACTAAAGCATACCACAGGAAAGCAAAATTTAAGAAATTATTACATCAGCTACTGACACATGAGAAGGTAGCGATTTATTCAAAAGCAAATGTTTTCAGAGTTTATTGTTTATTCCATCCGTCATCTAGTAACTCTTTAGTTTCTTTGGTTCTTAGTACAACTGGAGTTTTCCCTTTATCAGTAAGGCTGAATGCTCATCTTCTTTTTAAAAAAGAGCCAGCCCTAGACAATTTCGGGCCCGAAGCAAACTGATACCGAGGGCCTCGTAAGGGGCCCGACCCCTGCAGCTAGGGAGTCCGGGGCAGAGCTCCGGCCATCAAGCGATTTCCTGCATTCTGAGCTTCAGAAATGCGTTTTCCCGGCATCTACAACCATCACTTTTTGACGATTTCCGTTTGACACTGACAACCGTAACCGTAACACAATGACAGGAGCCAAATTTGCAGGCTGTCAGCGCAGACTGTCGTACAAGGCCCTGAGTGAAGGGTACGAGTGATGGAGGTCGGAGTGGGCCCGCATAAATGTCTTTAGTGACGATACATTAACAGATAAAGTTACATTTTAGCCAGCTTTTACTGTTTCCACCAGGCAGCACGTGGAGGTAAATAGCTAGGCCAAGCACTTTTTTTTTTGCTTTTTATATTTTTTATATTTTTTTTTATTGTATGAAGATGAGATCCACATTATTTTGTTTTTACATTTTTATTCAGTTTTAGAGCTAACCGTTTTCATTAGGAAGCGTTGCAAAGCGCCTTTTTGGGTAGCGAAGAATTCATCTTTCGCTGCTTTTTCTTTACGTTTTTGAGTACCTGATTTATATTTCTTTGGCGGTGGAATTGAAGACATTTGGAATGCAATAATTTCAAACTGTGGAAATTCGGCAAGGCCTAACTACTATCTACAAGACGTTCTTTCTAACAAAATGGAAATATATTGATATGAAGGAAAGTGATGGCATTACGAAGAGAAGGGCCCCTTTTATGCTCTGTCAAGAATGCAGTGCGGCAGAGCGGCCCTGACTGAAGCCTAAGTGGCCGCCTACTGAGGAGAGAGGCACAGATGAGCCGTGGAGGCGGCAACAGGCGCGTGGGCCTGAATGAAGCGTAATGAAGATTGGAGTGCTGAGTGGAGATGTCCACGTGGAGTAATTAAGTGATGGAATATGTTGCCCATGAATTATATATAGAAAAAAATTAGTAATAGAGGTTGGAGTGAAGGAGTCTGTTGCTCCATTGGGCCCACCGCAGCAGCGTCGCATCACAGGAAATAAAAAAAACCTTGGGCGCAGTGGGCCCCCTCCAGCTGTGGGCCCAAAGCGGTCGCTTCGTCCGCTTCGCCCTAAGGCCGCTCTGCTTTTTTGCATTGCACTGCTTTAAGTATACAAAGTTAACTCAGATGTCAAAGTTATGTGTATTTTATGTTGTCTGTTTTTTTCATTTTGGGTTATTTTTCATATCTTTATTTCTATTGTTTATTGTCTACTGTTTCACTTGTGATTCTTCAAGTGTTCTGCTATTCCTTGTACTTTGTGGGTGGGACCACCCTGACGTCATTCTGACTATCTGAGTAGGCCGAGAAGGCCTTGGAGCAGGAGATTATTAGTGTTCACTGGTGTAAAGTACTTCTTTCTGAATGGATTTACTGGTTTTGCTATTTTCTTGCTTCTGATTTAAAGATTCTTAAATTTTCATTTTCATACTTTGACCCTTTTTTTTTTGCTTAAAATTGCCTTTTTAGGAAAATCTTTGTGGCTGTTTTTGCTCTGTTGAGCTTTTCTTTGCATTTTGCTCTTTGTAAATAATCCTTGATTTATTAAAATTCCTGTTTGCCTTTTTGTTGCACAAACCAAGAGTTTTCGGATATTCTCCTCTTTGAGGGTTTTTTGATAACTTTTTGAATGAACAAGCAGTAATTTTCTCAAACTAAAAAAGGAAAAACTGAAATCTTATTCCTTAGTAAAAATGGAAATAATGAGAATATTAGAAATAAACCTGATCCATTAGCATTAAAAGTAATGAATTTAAGTGTAATCATTGACTCTCACCTAAACCTTTTAAATCATATATTAACCATTTTACTAAGTGCATTTTTTCATTTAAGGAACATTGTAAAAGTTACACCTCTTGTAACAGTTCAACATGCTGAGAAATGAACTTGAGTTGTTTTTAGTCGGTTAGTTTACTGTAAAACACTTCTAACTGGTCTAACTAAGAAAGATGTCAATCAGTTGCGCAGTTAGTCTAGAATGCAGAAACAAGAACCTTACCCAGGAAAAGAAAACTCCGAGCACAACTCATCAGTTTTAACATTGTTACATTTGTTACCAGTGTTTATTAGAATTGAATTTAAAATACTACTAATGGCATATAAAGCCTTAAATGATCTTGCTTATTCCTATATTTTGGGGTGCCTGTCCCCTAAAGTCATAATAGTGGTCTGTTTATTATTCTTAGAGCCAAGCATGAAAGAAGTGGTGAGGCAGCCTTCTGATGTTACGCACCAAAAATCTGGAATAGCTCACCAATCGAGATACGCCAGGCTAACACTGTGGATCACTTTAAAGAACTCCTAAAAACCCGGTTTTGTAATTTGGCTTTTCTGTACCTACATTTTAGTTCTACCCTTAATAAACTAGACATGAGGAGAATTATCTTATTCTTCAATGAACCTGCATGCAATTTGTATTAATCTTTACTTTTCTCTGCTTTCTTTTCTGGTTCTTCATTCTCCACCACCTGATCAAAGTCCTGTGCTGCCACCAGTGATGTCTGAATGTTTGAATAGAAGCGCAGACCACAACCTGCCACAAGATCCACTGCGTCAAACTCTCTATGATGAAGCCTTAAAAAAAACAAGCAATAAAGAAGTACTTAAGAACATTTATGTTAGGCAGAATACCTAGTGTGGGCTGAACGGTCTTTTGGCCTGGAACCCCTTTAGATTTTGGGTTTTTTTTCTCCAGCTTAACTGGAGTTTTTAAAAATTTTTTTCTGTCTCCTTTGGCCACCTGACCTTGTCAAACTATCATTTAAGGACTTAAAATCAACAATTCCATATACATTCTGTTTTTCTTAATTATATATCTGTCGCATGTAAGTGTGCATTTTACATTTTTTGTTTACGGTTTATGCATTATTCATATCAAATTTTAATTTGTTTTTCTTGGTATGTAACTACTTCTTAGACATCTTGTAAAACACATTGAGCCGCATTATTTGTATGAAAATATGCTGTAGAAATAAATGTTGCTCATGTTATATTTTGATACATTTTGTCTTATTTTGCTAGCCCCTTTTGGAGCCTGCTCTGGCTGAAGCCAGCAGGTAGTATTTTGGAGCCTGGCTGAGTTTAACTAAGTCTATGTTGGGAAGACCAGTTAGGATTCTGGCCTGCCCCCTTGCTTCTTTAATAAAGTTTCACAACCATTTTGCCTTCATTTCCTAAAACAGAGTATGTAATGACTTAATTCTTAAAATGCTCTGCATGTGCTCCTTCCACCACCCTCTACTTGGTGTTTCGTTGCATGACAATACCAATTATTCAGTCATCACCTGAAGTCGATGGAATCGTAAATGGTCTCAGTGTTTAACAAGTCACAAAGTGTACACCTGGCATAAACATGCTGGTGTGTTCTGGGGAGGTGGAGGTGACTGTAACTCAGAATGGACCGAGTTCAATAGAGAGGTTCTAGAACCTTCTCAGCCAGTCTGAGTTGCGGGGAGCCAAAGGCTATCCCTACCAAGATTAGACGATAGAATGAAAACAGGTCAGGGCTGGGTCTCTAGTTCATCACAAGGACCACTTTCACCCACTCACATAAACGCACGGCTTATATTCACACACAGTGACAATTTGCAGTTGCCCATTAACCTAACCTCATATGCCAGCGACATGGCCAGGATATGGTATCAACAGTGTCTTCTTATGAAAGCCATTGGGGCAGCAAGCACAGGTGAGTCCATGTTTACTGCACTGAATAACTCGTAAGAATTAACTGATGCCTCTCCAAGTTCATGAATATAGTACAACTGCCACACGCAACTAGTATACGAGGTGTGGCAGAAAAGTAATGAGACTGGCAACACTGCAAGCGATCTGGCAACACTGCGCTGTTGTCCTTGATAGAGCACGTGTATCAGTACCCTCCCATAGCTCAGTGCGAGTTTCAACTCCTTCCGTTAACTATGTGATTTTTGTGACTGCTATTAGCGAAGTTGTGTTTTTGGTTGTGCGTCACGCAAAATGGAACAGCGGAATTTGGAGCAACGTTGTGTCATTAAATTTTGTGTTAAGCTTGGAGAATCGGCAAGTGTGACGTTTGAAAAGTTAAAACAGGCCTATGGGGAACATTCTTTATCCCGAGCTCAAGTTTTTCAGGGAGGCCTTCAACTTTGAAAACCAATGAAAACATCGAACGTGTGAACACTCTTGTAAGATCAGACCGTCGTTTAACATTAAGAATGTTGAGTGAACAATTAAATTTGAACAGATTTACCGTTCATCAAATTTTGACTGAACATTTGCACATGCGAAAGGTCTGTGCCAAAATGCTGCCAAAAAACCTAACAATTGAGCAGAAGGACAATCGAAAAAACGCATTCCTGTGGTTCCCCAGCCCCCTTATTCACCTGACCTCAGTCCGTGTGACTTTTTCCTAAACTGAAAAATGTCCTCAAAGGACGTCATTTCGGGACTTTAGAAAACATCCAAAAGAGTGTAACGGACATGCTGAAGACCATACCGGTTGAAGACTTCCAGCGCTGCTACCAACAGTGGGAACAACGTCTCCATCGGTGTGTAGCTGCCCAAGGGAACTACTTTGAAGGGGATAACATTGATGTTTGAAAAAAATAAAAACTTTGGTAAATAAAAAATCAGTCTCATTACTTTTCTGCCACACGCAACTAGTATACGCGTATAATAAAAAAGTAAGCAATCTAATGTTGTCCATTAATAATGCAAACATTTTTAAAGTTGATTAATAATTATGTTTAATGTCAGATAAATTATTTTACATCTTCCTTAACTATCAAATCTTCCTTTGATAGTTTAAAATGGTTGTTTGCTATGTTGCTCTAGGAATCTTAACAGCATGTGACATTGTCATACTTATTCACAGCTTTGCTTATAAAACAGGAACTGATTTTTGTTTCTATATTTTGTCTTTGTTTTTGTCCTGCATTTTCAGAGAGTTACACTGGTTACTAGGAACATCTTGCTTTTGCCTTTGGCTTTACAATCATACGCTTGTGGAATGACTGGTGAAATAAGAACCACCTTACCCTGAATGGCAGTGTTTAAAAAAATTTTGTCTGTTATTGGATGCAGCGCTGAGAATGCAAATTTTAGGATTTCTTGTGTAAATGTGACTATATGAAAATCTTGACCTGAGTAATTTTGTGGGCTGAATTGTAATGATAATCGTTCTATTATGATATCATCCTATAAAGCCAGTATTTAAAGTTGCTTGATATCTCTCTATTATGATAAAAAAAAATCCTGAGATGAGACTTTTTAGCCTGGGACAAGACGTGAGTTTTTCAGAGAGATACTTACACCTCCCACAAGACGAGACTTTGTGCCAAAGGATTTAACCACAACTGGGGCCGGAAATTAAAGACAAAGAGTAGACGACAAAGTGGAACATCGTAAAGAATTCAGAAATGTTGGCGCAGTACACATGCAGAGCAGGTTAGAGATAATGAAAGAGCTAAAATTCGAAAGTCTCAGAAAAATGATAGTAAAGATCACATTAGCGCAAACAAACGGAAATTATTACTTGGTGAAATAACAGAACAGCGAAAAGAGATCAAATATATTGTTCGAATCTAAACTTTAAGTCGGAGACTTGTGGATCGTCTAATTCATGTTGCCATCAGGAAAAAGTAGTGTTTCTTCCTATGAAGAGGCGTATCCAAGAGAATTAAAAGATTGGTTGTTTGGTGAAAGTGAAATCCACATATGCAAGTGGCAGAGACACAAAGTGACTGGTGCATAGCGCAGGCTCTGGCGAGCAACGGGAGAAGCCCCCTAATATGACTAAATAAAATTCAATATTAAGATTATTAGTACTACTCTTTGCAAAAACCCAATGTTCTAAAATGCTGCTCGCTATGTTGTGGTTTAATGGCTTAATTGCTGGTTTAATTCTCTTATCGAACTCACTTTGTTACCCTCAGCAAATTACTTCATCTGCCTTTGGCCCATTGTCAAAGGAAAATAAATGCCAGTACTGTGTCTGAATCTTGTGATTGCCCCTTAATAATCACATCAACCATTATCAGACAGTTTTTGGTTATTTGTTTTCATACAATACATAGCGTAATAGCTGTAAACAGCTATTCATCAGCTTGTCAAATGCACCTAGAACAGATTTTAAGTGTCTAATCATATCAAGTTTTGCAGAATCAGACATATAAAACATACATCTGTAGACATCCACTAGTGAATTTGTCCTAAAAGTGGGTGCAGACAATTAGATGGCTGACTGAGTATAAACCAATACAACGCCTCATGAACTTGAAATAGTGATGGTGATTGTAAAAAGACTTCTGTTAAAGGTGTTGTGTGTGTGCGGAAAAAACACTTTACATGTGCCAAAATAAACAAAACCTGTTGCAAAAAAATCCTTTGTGTAAAACCAGTTTATACTTTTTCATTCAAAGACATCACTTGCCTATTGCCAACAGTGAATGATGCACTGTTTATGGTGTCTTCTGCTCTCAGTTACAACAATACTGCTGCAGTCAATGTCAAGGTGAAAGAGATGACAGTTATGTCCGCCAGAAGATGAACTGTAAAATATACATTCAAACTGAAAGGTCTGACTGGAGCCTTATCCAGGTGGTGTTGCTGCCTTGTGCCCAGTGATTGCTCCATGTGCTCCACGACCCTGCCATAGATAAATGGGTTAAGATAATGGGTGGATGGATAGATTGACCAAATAGTGTGTCGTCACATCCAGTTTAGAGGAGGTGAAAAGAACTGCCGTTAAGCGAGTTGTTATATAAGAGTCACCCACTAGTACACCTGAAACAGTAAATGTGCCTAATGATACTAAGACCACTCCAGCAGAACCACGGACAGAGCTGCACAACACCCAACATCTAAATGCATATACTGTAAAAACGAATAGCTAAAGTAAGTTAACATTACTGTCTAACTGGAAATGCCAAACATGCCATATGATCACAGTGTTTTAACACATACTACATACAACATATACCATATGCTTCGCTGAACACTGTTTGCTACTGTTATGCCATGTAGTGATGCAATAGTCAAGATGACCGCAAAATAAATGAATGAGTCAGTAAGCTTCAGGAACTGAGCGATTTTGCCTTTTTGTTCTCCCTCTGTGTCTGATGTTTTGATCCGCCTCTTTTGCACCCTCCATCTTTCCATAGTTATTTTACATGAATGTCTAATACATGAGTAGAAATGGGACGCAGCAACTCTGAACATTTAAAGTACACAGACTGGAGGAAATAGCGGGCTGGTTTTTAGGAAGAAGCCCTACTGGTTGGACTGTTTCAGCTGTGAAATTTTGCTGCTATTCACTTAAAAGCTTTTTAGTGAGCTGTCCCCCTACACGTGTTATTGTTTCACAATTATGTCTAATCTGACAAGACTAAATCATATCAAACTCTTTCCACAGCGCAAGTGTTATTTTTAAGAAGTTATTTCTTTAATTAATATTACCTTTTTCTATGTTTTGACATTTTAATTAGATATTGAATATTAGAAGATGAGACTGTTATTCCCCAATTACTCTGTGCATTTTTATTATTATCATTTAACACAATTAACAGCATAATTCATTATGCTTCTGGCAGACACACATCCCAGTAGAGTTCTTTGTGTAAATGTGTGTGTCAACACCATTTGCCCCTACACATCGAAGTGGCCTTTACACACTGAACTAAAACTGTCTGTAGCCTCAAAGAAAAGATACAGTGTTTATATTTGTCTGGCATAATAATTGCTACTTTTATACTTAGAAATATGTCTGAAAACACCATGCCAGTTAAATACATATATTAAAATAAAACAAAATAACAGTTGGTTATATTGTATATTTTAAAGAAGTACAGAAAAATCATGGGAAAGTAAATACAGTGGTGTGAAAAACTATTTGCCCCCTTCCTGATTTCTTATTCTTTTGCATGTTTGTCACACAAAATGTTTCTGATCATCAAACACATGTAACCATTAGTCAAATATAACACAAGTAAACACAAAATGCAGTTTTTAAATGATGGTTTTTATTATTTAG
>JANRMT010062817.1:42594896-42610720 GCA_026402145.1 Polypterus bichir lapradei
CTAAATAATAAAAACCATCATTTAAAAACTGCATTTTGTGTTTACTTGTGTTATATTTGACTAATGGTTACATGTGTTTGATGATCAGAAACATTTTGTGTGACAAGGGGGCAAATAGTTTTTCACACCACTGTAATTCTACTGTCCTATTCACAGCAGTGAATAAGATAATGGCAGAAGTAATTATTTATTTTTTCAATTAGTCTCTTAAACAAATGCTCTGTGAATTTTCAACAGACCAGTAGTAGTATTTTCTTACTGTGTCTTTTATTTTTCTATTCTTCATTATGTAAAGCACTTTGAGCTACTTTTTGTATGAAAATGTGCTATATAAATAAATGTTGTTGTTGTTGTACTCCATTATCTTAGTAAGTAAGTTGCACATCGGACTATTATAAAGACGTGGCCTGACCTTAGCTTTCCTTTGGAGAGCTTGTCTGCTAGCTCATGTGGCTATTAGCTGCCCTCTTGTACTGATGCAGAGATACAAATTTAACAGTTCAAAAAGAGAGCAGAAGCCAGTCCTCCTGACTGCATCATTCTCTAGAGCTTTCAAAGGAGCATTTAAGGACTTTCAAGACTAAAAACAAACATATTGTATATTAATCTATAAAAATCACATAAATCTTACTATGAAACTGTGAGTAACCTTAAAGAATATGCCATGAGAATCATGATCATTTCTCAAAAAAACATGGGAAAACATTTTTCAATTGAGTCATCCATTGCAAAATTCTTGTAACCCTTGTCATCTAATGTGTAAATGCACACATTAATAAATCACATATCTTTTTCTACCCTTTCTCCAGGGGAAAAACATGTCTTCAAAGCACAGCTAAAACTAGCTTGAATTTTATAAGCTGATGGGAACTCTTATTAACTTTGATGAACTTTTAGGACGTAGCTAGTCAACTCACTGCATGGACGGTTGCAGTGGGCTCTAGTTTTTGATCCACGCAAGATTGCTTTTAATTGAAACTCCTGCATTAATTAAACAACCTCTTATTTACTGCATTAGATCTGTATTGTGTCATTGTTGATTGACAGAATGATAATGACCTTTTGTAGGAATTGAAAAAATATTATTATATATTCTAGATCTTAAGATTTTGCTGTGTTATTTCTTTTGAAATGCCATTGTTATCTAAGAAGTTACCTGCTAATGATTTCACTGGTGGAATGTTATTAAAAATAGCAGCCTACCTTTAGCTTTTAGTGCCTGTATCGTCTTTTTATTAGTTGTTATTATACATACAGTTTAAAAGTCAAGGTCCATAAAAGATAAATGAGGAAATGAAAAATGGGTTCCTATTTATTGAAATCAATGGAAGTAAACAGAAATATCAGTTTGATTGCAGAATGAAAGTAAGAAAAGACCTCCATGGAGTGAGTTGAGTAGCTGAGTTTCAGACATCTGTTACAGACATGTTGAATGGTCATATTCAAATGAGTATTACAGACATTTTTGTCAGTGAAAATGTAAGCAGGGTCAATTCTTGCAGAACAGCAAATAATTTAATATGGGCTAACTGCCCTTAAGGTTAGAGAAATTACGTCAATGTTGCACTCAAGTGACGAGAGAACCACAGGAATTATAACCCTTCAGATGTTTGCTTCTGAGGTCACTACAAAATGTTTTAGGTGAAGTGACTTTGAGAACACCCACTGAGATAATCTAGGATGCCCAAAGTCTGATTGGCTCATACATAAACATGACCCTTGAGGTCAGTGATCATCAATTTGTGAAACATAACATGAAGGCTGGTGCCAGAGGGGAGGCAGGAAGTGATGTCCACAAAGTGAAAATTTTAATGGAAGTAAGGTAATCGGTTGAGGTGAGATTAAAAGTAGGGAAGGCAAAGAGGTATTGCGTGTTTTGTTCATACAATCAAAGATATTAAGGTGAAAGAATGTGGTCTCTGTAGTATTAAGTCCAAGTAGGCAGCCTTCTGTCCCACTATTGAATATATATTTTTTAGGATAATTATACAAGGAGACATTCAAGGAGATGCTTAAAGCAAGGCTGGCATATGAAATAGGAGATGCAGGTACTTGTATTTGATGCACAGGGATGGCACGTGGGCTGTGGCACCCTTTGATAAGGGTGGCATTTTTTTGCAACAATATATATTTTTTTAATATTACAAAATAAGAATTACATGCATATCCACTTGCTTATGTGCACAGCATTCATTAATTAACATTAATTAAAATTTGTTACATTACTCATACATACAAAAAAAGTAACTAAATATGGATTTCAGGATGCATTTGATAAGGTGTGCGACAGATAGGGGGCGCTATCGCTCCCTTGAACCCTCCGATCAAACGTCAGACACCAAATAAAAGTCCAAATGTTGACTTTATTAATTCTGCACAGTGCACAAAGCACCCTCTCCTCCACAATACTCATAAACAAACCAATAATAATAACAATAATACTCTCCACCACTCCCAGATGTGTTGCCCTCCTACCACCCAGCTCAGCTCGCCGTCTGGGAGCTGCCACAGTCCTTTTATATTCCCTGACCCAGAAGTGTTCCCAATCCCCAGTCCATGTGATTCTTTTATCACTTCCGGGTCAGGTACAAGTCCTTTTCTTTACCCCGAAAGTACGTCACTTCTGCTGTGGCTCTGCCTATGACGCACTTCTGGGTTATAGGGCACAAATGATTCTCTATGCCTCCCTGCAGCATCCTCTGTTGGCCCCTGGGGTATCCAGCAGGTTTGTAAGGGAAAACTCCATAGTCCATGATTCCCTGCTGGCATCCGGGGCACCTCCATGCTGCAGGGAGAGCTCCATCTGGTGGCCTGGGGGTATTAGCCGTGATGACAAGCCGGCCATAGAGCACAGGTGCCACATGAGAGGTTGGGCATCAAACTAAAAGAAGTGGGAGTTCAGGGTGATGTTTTTAGATGGGTGCGAGGAACCTTAGAATTGGCCGATGTTAAGAGTGGTGCTCCACAGGGGTCAGTGCTAAGGCCGCTGCTATTTTTAATATATATAAATGATTTAGATAGGAATATAAGTAACAAGCTGGTTAAGTTTTCAGATGGTAACCAAGCTAGGCGGATTGGCAACTAAACTTGAATCTGTTGGAGCATAACAGAGAGATTTGGGCAGCATGCAGGCTTGGGCAGGTTTATGGAAGATAAAAAGTAAATGTAAAGTATTGCATGTAGGAAGTAGAAATATTAGGTTTGAGGCCCTGCTGCAAGCCAAGGGGGATGCCCTCGGTCGGTATGGGGAGAAATGGGATAAGGGCTCCAGCTGTCCGCTACAATATATATATTTAATAATTTATAAATCTCTATATATATGAAATCCAATGTCTGTATGTCTGTCCATTTTTCACGAGAGAACTACTTAACAGATTTAGATCATTTTTTTTTTCTTTCTATAATTTACTTTAACATTCCGGTTGATTTTGCGACTTCTCTCATAGCGCTAAGTATCATAGTTTGATTACGGTACCAATTTATTTGAAATGTAGCAGGCCGAGGAGAGGGGGAGCCCTCCTCACTCACCCGCAAGCCTCAGGGCGTATTTTACTTCCGTTTAGCTAGTGAACAAAAGAACTACTTAATGGAATTTGCTTGAACATTCCAGTTGATTTTGCAACTTCTCTCGTCACACTAAGAATCATGGTTTGTTTGTAGGAGCGATATATTCATGGTAATCTGAGACAGAGTCTGCGGGCTGAGGGGAGGTGGAAGTGTGACATCAAGAGTGGGGAGACGGTCTACCTCTGCGTTTTGGAGTGTACTTTACCTCTGCTTAGCAAGCGATACCTTTTTGTTTATTGATTTTTAAAGTTTGTCCCATTTCACTACTATGCGGGCAGAGCCGCGGGGGACGGCTAGTATACAGTATATACTTACAAAGCTTCTGTAAAGAGCAATATTTCTTTCTGGGGTCAAGTAAAGTTTTGTCTCTCTGTCTATCTGTCAGTCTTTCTGTAGGCAGTGAAAGTGAATTGAATTAGAAATGCCTTGTAGCGTATTTGTAGGTCACACTGATAAAGAGAAGTGCATCAAATTCAGATTTGCTGATCAGTTTCTAGTATGTGAATTTCACGTGTAAAAAAGTTAAGAATCCAAGTAGAAATCTTTCAGTAAATGTATAAGGCTATGCACTGGGTTTGTCCAATGTTTGCAGTAATGTCAGATCAAAATATTTAGCATATATAGAAAATATTTTTTTTGCATTCTATAGCAAAATATTTTTAAAAAGTATTACAGTAATCCCTCGCTATATCGCGCTTCGACTTTCGTGGCTTCACTCTATCGCGGATTTTAAATGTAAGCATATCTAAATATATATCACGGATTTTTCGCTGGTTCGCGGGTTTCTGCGGACAATGGGTCTTTTAATTTATGGTACATGCTTCCTCAGTTTGTTTGCCCAGTTGATTTCATACAAGGGACGCTATTGGCGGATGGCTTAGAAGCTACCCAATCAGAGCATGTATTACATATTAACTAAAACTCCTCAATGCTATAAGATATGCTTCCCGCGCGGTGCTTGATTGTTTGCTTGTCTCTGCCTCTCTCTCACTCTCTCCGACATTCTCTGCGCCTGACGGAGGGGGTGTGAGCAGAGGTGCTGTTTGCACAGAAGCTGTTTGCCTGGACGCACCTCTAAGAAATGCCGCTTTATTGCGGTGCTTCCAAAAGCACACTTATTGATTTTTTGATTGTTTGCTTTAATCTCGCTCTCTCTCTCTCTCTGACGTTCTCTGCGCCTGACGGAGGAGATGTGAGCAGAGGGGCTGTTTGCACAGAGGCTGTTTACTTAGAAGATAAAGATACGGAGGCTCCTCTAAAAAATGCTGCTTTATCGTGGTGGGACATATTTAAAAGCACAGAAGCACGTATTGATTTTTTGATTGTTTGCTTTTCTTTGCGAGCGCTCTCTCTCTGAAATTCTCTGCTCCTGAAGAGAAGATATGTTTGCATTCTTTTAATTGTGAGAAAGAACTGTCATCTCTGTCTTGTCATGGAGCACAGTTTAAACTTTTGACTAAAGGGTGTTATTTCATGTCTAGAGGGCTCTAATAATGTTAACAGTGTGGGAGAGTTTATAAGGGCTTAAAATATATAAAAATAACCATACAAACATATGGTTTCTACTTCGCGGATTTTCATCTATCACGGGTGGTTCTGGAACGCAACCCCCGCGATCGAGGAGGGATTACTCTAATTCATCATTTTTTTTTCCTGTAACTAAAAAAAATGTATGGTCCTTACAGAAGTTCCACAATAGACACCTGTATCCATGGATGCCTATATCCACTGTTACTTATGATGGAGCTAAAGGTTTGCTAACAGCTATATTATTTTCTATGGGTTTCACTATTAAGAAGACATTATCTATTAAGGAAGACCTTTTGCAGGCCTTCTCCATCTCTTTCAGTTGCTTATTTCATGTACTGTACGTCTACCATTATATAATTTAGACACATCTGTTTTCAATAATCACTGAAAGCCTGGAATCACACAAAAGAGAGCTGGACACAGGGCACAAATGCACCTCAGACACTATGGCTTCTTATTGCAATGACGACATAAACACCACAGAAGGGACATTTACATTTGGGAAGAAATGTGCTATCAGGAAACTCGACAGCACACCGTACAGCATTTCTTCAAAGTGGGGTGTGTGTTTGCAATTGACTCACAGATCATTTATTTGTGCTCTGAGCACCCTTTTAATATACTGATTTAAAATAATTACATAAGTGCAGATGCTGTTCAGATAAAGTCATATTAGTTTGTGTCAGACAAAAATATAACATTAACTGGCAGTTCTAAAGGTGAAGAGACATAATAACACTAGTCGTATTCCCCATATTTATTAACTCAGCTTCAAACTGGAAGTACAAATTCTGGTTGCTATTGCAATGTGGAAGAAAAAAATGAAAATGAAAAGTCATAAAAACAACATTCATCAATCCATCCAGCTTTATCCTAACTAGAGGGTCATGGGGGTCTGCTGGAGCCAATCCCAGCCAACACAGGGCACAAGGAAGGAAACAAACCCCAGGCAGGGAGCCAGCCCAACGCAGGGCACACACACACACACGGGACAATTTAGAATCACCAATGCACCTTTGGACTGTGGGAGGAAACCGGAGCACCCGGAGGAAACCCACGCAGACATGAACATGCAAACTCCATGCAGGGAGGACTCGGGAAGCGAACCCGGGTCTTCTAACTGCGAGGCAGCAGTGCTACCCACCGCGCCACCCTAGCAACAACATGTGCAGACAATATAGAGGATTACAGAAATGGAAATTTATATCAGACCACACCCTTAATAAAAAACGATGAATCTAGCCTTTATAATCCAGACACTCTTAAGACCACCTTTGAGACTTTGGTCAATATTTGTAGGAGTTTTTCTCAACCTGCTGTTCTATTGCAGAACGTCAGTGGAAAGGAATTCTGACGCCATGTTGCTTGAATAAATGTTGTCTCTGTCTACATGTATGTCATAGTCTTCGGACAGAAACAAAGACAGAATCTACTCTTATTGCAGTCTGAACTGAAACTTAGGAATTCCGACCTTTACTTCATGGCTGTGTCTAATTTTAGTCCTCATCTGATAACTACAGCCTACCTTCAGATACCAAATAAAGTAAATGCCTTTTGCTTTGGAGAACAGTAATTTGCAAGTGCATGTATTATTTGAATGACATAATCCTCTAAGCCATGGCACAGCTTTTTCAAATATTAATTATTCGTTCATAAATTGATTTCCTATCCCACTTGTCTACACAAAGGTTCCAGGTAGCTTGGCACAAAGTGATAAAAAACTCCAGACAGGGCATGTTACGTTCACCCACACTCACTCATAGGGAACAATAGTTTGGATGTGGAAACCCCACACAAGCAGTGTTTGGATAACATATTTGAATCCAAGGCTCTGGTGCTCTGAGGCATCGTGCATATATTTAAAATACTGCTGTAACTTGAGTAAAGGACTGCAATTCTGACATTGCTTAATGATTATACAGTAGAATAAACTATTGAATTATGCCATACACCTGTGTTTTCCTCTGGGGGCGCTAGCTCCATGGTTGGAATAAGTTCTATTTAATTGCGGAGTTTTAAGTAACCTGAACCTAAATAGTGTCACAGATGGCTGGGGGGGGGGTGACCCAGCCGGGATGCCCAGGAGGACCGGAGGAGTGCTTACGCCTCCCCCAGACCACTTGGGAGGGCGACTGCCCTGGTGCCTTTGGGGGCCATGGGTACAGAGCTTTGAAGCTCAACCCTGTAGGGGTCCCGTGGTCAACCCTATGCCTTTGGAGTCCTGGACCTCAGCACTTCCGCTGGGGGGAAGAGGATTGGGGACACCCGGCGTGTTACCGGTTGCACAGCTGGCACTTCCGCCACACTGGTGAGTGCCAGCGGAAGATTGTCGGGAGGCACGTGGAGCACATCCGGGTGACTGTAAAAGGGGCCACCTCCCTCCATTCGATGGCTGGAGTCGGGTGGAAGAGGACAAAGTCTTGGTGGAGAGGAGTGGAGGCGGCCTGAAGGGACAGGAAGGCATTGTGCTGAGGGTGATTGGTGCTGCGGCACTGGGTTGTGTGTGTTCATTGTAAATAGGACTTGGAAATAAATGTATGTGGTGATATAAAATCATGTCTACCTGTCTGTGTCCGGGCTGTTCCCCACAATAGATATATTATAACGAGGCGATATCCCTCCCATAGCGATACGGTGGTAAGAAATCACATACAGTAAGAGAAAATAAGTTAGCTTTCTTTAATGACGGTTTACGCCACCTAACAGACGAGGAAGCCATGACAAGTCCATGTGTAGGGTCTGCCATTTTCGTCACTACGCTGAAAGGATTTTCAGGATCGGATGACGTTATCTCCCATCCGTCCATCGGCTTCAAAGGTGTGCCGGGCAATATTAGAAGGCTTTATACTCTCTCTCCATGTGCAGGCCCTTACTTAGGTAACTGATGCCATTCCAAACAAGGCAAAGAGACGATTCAGTGTCATGCTGACTCTGTCACACAGAAATAGTACAATGCCCATTTTCGTAGTTGTCCCTTTCTTGTCTTCTAATGCTTGCCTAGCAGCTCTAAATGATGAGCCCCTGTGTGCTAAATCTGGTGCTAAAGCTGTACATGTGAGAAAGAAGCAGATTTAAAATATTTTCACAGAGCACAGTGACATTAAACTTATAATCTGATTACAACCTGTCTCCATGATAAGCACATTGGAGATTTCATATAGCTCTATAATTTCCTCTACAATACTATTTAAATGTATACCTACTTCACAGAACATTTTAATTTAAGGTGTTTGATTTATACAGTTTTTCCTGATTAATCTGAAGCACCCTTTCAATCCCTAAAGCTCTACCTGGAATTTACACAAAATCACCTCCTCCGTCCTCAGGTGTATACATCAAGCCGAGCGTTATTCAGAATTTGAAATGGATGTCGTCTCAAAAGCCCCAACTCCCACCCCAGAACTACATTTGCACTATTTCTTTACATAACAATACTTTCCACTTGTTTATTCCTTACAACACCAACACCCTGAGGTATTCTGTGTCTCCGTGACTTGCTGCTAATTAGACTTCATTATTTCCTCAAATCTGCATTTATAGGACACAAAAAGATGCAAGCATTAGCATCTATGGTGAGACAACATATGCTTAAGTAAAGCCAAGATTAAAAAAAAAAGACATTAAAAAGAATGTATCACTTTAGTACTAGAAATAACGACCAGATATCAGAGAGATGAAATACAGAACTGACTTTACTTATTCAAATGTTGACATTTTGTAAACTAATAACTCATTCCACCTATTAACATCTATAATTTTGCAATGTTTGTTGCAGTCGTGCACATACCTTTCAGTCAAAATAGTAATGCCCAGAGAGAGTGAGGGGGGATATCTGACATTTAAAAAAGGGAATCGATGAGTGAAAAGGTTGAACATTTTCATGAGCAGCAAGACACACACAGCAAATGCAAATTTTCCACAAATTCACAGAGAGAGAGTTTAGCCGGGTTTTCAATTGAATGTCCTTATCATTTCTACTTGTACACAGTAACTGCAGTACATTTTAGTTTCAATTCATTTGTTTATAAGTTTATTTCACTTTGAATCCTGTATTTTAAATTAAACAAGATAAAAAATAATAGAAAGTATAATAAAAAAATAAACAAGTCCAGTTTGTACAGAAGAAATAACATGCAGACCTGTTTGGTTAACCACAGAGACACAGAAGGAATTCTTCTTGGGTTGAACAACATCAGAAAGATTAATGGGGTCTTTTAATAGCTTGAACCCTTTGAACTGTAGCCAGGAAATTTGGATCTGATACTTGGAAAAGGTACGGACATTTCTTTGATAAGAATCACCCTCCCAACTGTGATAGCTTGAAGCAGTGTTATTTTTAGTGTTCGTAAATATTCCAACATTTCTGAAGTTATAGGAAGATGTTATAAAAAATGTGCATGTCAGTGTGGAAGTTATGAGCCTGTCCTTAAAATCTTCACAATCAAAGTGCTTGACGAAGGTAAAATCACAAAGCCAACCAGCTGAGCCCACATATCCAGTTTAGGGCTGCAGGATGATAAGCAGTTCCAGTGCAGGGCACACCTACATGTGTATATACGGGGGTACTTTAGAGTCACCAGCGTACTTAAACTACACGCCTTTGGTGTGTAAAGAAAGAAGAGGAGTAAAGCCACTAAGACAATGGGGTGTCATACAGAAAGTGAGCTGGGATCTGAACCCAAGGGCTCCAGAGATGTCTGAGAGCAGTTCTAACCATTACCCTACCCTGTGTGTTTTTAGTTTTCACTTGTGGCAGGTTGAAAGAATCTGCAATTGTACATCACATTACCACTTCCATGGACAGAAGCCTTGCTGGGAGCTGGCTGGGAATGTTCTCTCTCAAGCTCATCTTGTTCACACTGATGCTGTCTGCGCCAGTGATCGCTGTTTGAATCCCACAGCCAATACAACTCTGGATGAATGTGTAGTGGCTGAGAGAGAGAGATGGGGCAGACACGATCCGAGCAAATTTCTTGCTGGTAACAATAGTATTGTCATTTAAAAACTCTGCATGTTGAAAGAAAAGGAATTACCCAGAAATCAATAAGCTGACAATGTGGAAAAGGAACAGCCTCTAATTTTTAGACTGCCATTGCTTCCACAATGGTGTCTACTGTTCATTTTTCATTATTATTCCGTATTTTTTTTTTATCATTTCTGATAATATTGTTCTTTTCATTTATTCTTTGTCTAATTATGGATTTTCTGTTAATTTTATTCTATGTAGTTTTTACTCAGTTTCAGTGTATGCTAATCCTGTTCTCTGATGTTCCATGTATTTTGTGGTTGACTTCTCCAAGAGGCGGGGCCACCCTTCTATCGCTGTTAAGAGGCCACGCCCCCAGCCGATAAAAGAAGTGTACTCTTTTCATGGGTCACTCGAATTTGCTTTGTGGTATTGTAAGTATTGCGCTCTTTGTTTTTGAATTCTGATTACTGCCATTTGACCTTTTGATCTGAATTTTGGACTCGCTTGTGGTTTGTGGTTTTATGAATATCGTCTGCTTTGAAGTGCCTTCGGCAACTCCTTTTTTTCACTTAAGGCCATGTTCATATTTTGCTCTTTTTCTGAAATAAACATTCTATATTATAAAGATTCTCCAGCCAAAGTTTTTACAGTTCTCCCACTGATGAGAGATACTTCAAGGCTTTTGAGACTTTTTACATTTTCTGTTTTTTTAACTTTAAAGCGTGATCTCCATTTTGAGGCCTAGTCTGGCTTTAAACCTCCCATTTTCCTGAGGTCAGGCTTGCCTTGAGGCGGGACCTGATTTGTGGGTCATTTTGTAAGGTCTCAACCTATGCTTTTTTGTGAAGTCGTAGTAATTGTAACACACGGCACATTTTCTACATTGTTAAGCCACAAAATGTGTGGTGAAAACTTACTTTGTGTGTAACCCACGCTAGATTTGAAGTTTCTACTCTCCATGTAAGAAAGCTTTGGATCCCCCTTCTATTTCTGTTTGCTTTGTAAATTACTGCATCAGATACTGTTTTCTTTTCCATTAAGTCAGTTGCGTAGAAGTTGATGTGTGGAGAAGTGTAAAATAAAACTTCAGTATAAACATACAAGATAAGCACAACAGTAAACAGGCAACTAATCACTTTAACCTGTTCAAATATTTTATTGAGCAGATGTACAGTGGACACAATGTTTCAAATAGGATTAGGTTAGCAGGTCAAGCATTGACTTGCGTTGAACTACAGGATTGTTTGGCTGCTAATTATGAAAAAATAAAACAAGGGTTCTGAATCTTTTAAAAGCAAGCTAATTAAAATTAAGGCAAAATGAGTACAGTATATTTAATTTGTAGTAACTGGGTGCAAATAAAGAAAGTGGCTGGAATGAAAACCTGCAGTCACTGCGACCCTTGAACTTGATATCTCTGGTTTAAGAGATTCCTTTAGCATTTACTGGATATACTCACATATAAGTCGGGTCTTGAAACCTGAAAAATCGATCATAAAATCAGACCCCGACTTATACGCCTGTTCAAAAATGCAACACTTCAACTCAAAAATGCAACTCCTTCAATCTCGCACCATTTTCTCAGACGCATCGAACTTTGTTGCTGGAGCGCAGTTACCAATTTCTTTTGCTACTTCAACAACGTTTAATTTAAAACCAACTTCATATTTTCTTCTGATTGAACGCTCCATCGTAGATAAGGGATGCACTTACTTTGTGCGAGGCTTTGTGTTATATGCCACTGCTTCAATAGCTGAACTCTACTGCATTGGCAATACTACTGTGGCATGGATTTTAGGAAGAAAGTCAAAATGGCTGGCTGTGAACCTGAGGTCTCTGAGCCAGTAAGTGTCAGCTTATCCAGTTAACGTATATACTCACATATAAGTTGGGACTTAAAACCTGAAAAATTGATCATAAAATCAAACTCTGACTTATACGCCTGTTTGAAAATGCAACACATAATTTTTTTTGTTTTTTTACATCTTCTTCCCTCTTGACCTTATCGAGAGGTTTACTTACCTTGGCAGTGACATTCATGTCTCTGGTGACTCTTCCTGTGAAGTCAGTAGATGGATTAGGAGAGCATTGGAGATCATGAGGTCACTGGAAAGGGGAGTGTGGTGCTCCTGATATCTATGCAAAAGGACAAAGGTTCAAGTCTTTAGCGTCCTGGTGCTTCCTGTCTTGCTATATGGTTGTGAGACATGGACGCTATCCAGTGACCTGAGATGAACACTGGACTCCTTTGGTACTGTGTCTCTCCGGAAAATCCTTGGGTACATTAGGTTTGACTTTGTGTCGAATTAGCGGTTGCTCATGGAGTCCAGAATGAGGCACACTACCTTCATTGTGAGGGAGTGTCAGTTATGGCACTACGGCCATGTGGCGCGTTTCCCCGAGGGTGATCCGGCTCATAAGATCCTCATTGTTAGGGACCCGAATGGCTGAACCAGGCCAGGCGGTCGCCCACGTAACACTTGGCTGCAGCAGATAGAGGGTCATTTCCGGAGGGTGGGACTGCACCGCATGTCTGCCTGGGGGGCTGCCAACCGGGATCCCGAGTTGTTTCATCGTGTAGTGGGTGCAGCAACGCACTGTACCAGTGCATGCTCCCTGACTTGACTTGATCTTCTTCCCTCCTCCAATCTCACATCAGTTTCTCAGACACATTGAAATTTGTTGCAGCAGCACAGTTACCAATTTGTTTCGCTACTTCAACAACTTTTAATTTAAAACCAGCTTCATATTTTCTTCTGGTTGAATGCTCCATTGTAGATAAGGGATGTTCTTACTGTAAAGGTGTATGAGGGTGTGAGACACAAAAAAGCTCAAATCAGTGCAAACTTTGCTTCGGAATAGTTTGGGTATTACCGTGTGGTCACGTAGGCACAATAGAGAGGGTGAGAGGTTAGGAGCACATGCTGATAAAACATATTGCCGCACTCTCAAGTAAAAAAAAGGCAGAGTGCTCCATGGTTACTCTCTTAAGTGGGCGTTAGCATGTCATAATCTCTTGGGCCAATAGTGTTTTCTGCATTCGATTTATACAACCAGCATTATAAAGTACCAGAAATTATACGGTAAAATCGAGTCCCGACTTATCTGTGGGAGAACTTATCCGTGAGTATATACAGTAATATAATAATTTTAACTGATAATCTATACTAATAAAAGGCAAAGCCCTCACTCACTGACTGACTGACTGACTGACTGACTGACTGACTGACTCATCACTAATTCTCCAACTTCCCGTGTAGGTAGAAGGCTGAAATTTGGCAGGTTAATTCCTTACAGCTTCCTTACAAAAGTTGGGCAGGTTTCATTTCGAAATTCTACGCGTAATGGTCATAACTGGAAGCTGTTTTTCTCCATTTACTGTAATGGAGATGAGCTTGAACGCCGTGGGGGCGGAGTTTCGTGTGACATCATCACGCCTCCCACGTAATCACGCAGTACATAGAAAACCAGGAAGAGCCCCAAAAAGCGCTCAAGAAAACATGCATTATATAATTGAGAAGGCAGCGAAACAATAAGAAGCGAGCAAGTGACATATACAACCATATTCATGAGTTCTGCTACTTCGGAAACAAAGTACGATGTAAACCTAAACTTTAAATTAAGTTCATAGACAGGCTGCCGCTGGCGTTTGTAATTTAGTGCCTGCCCATATAAGGCCGTCCGTCAGCGGCAATCCAATAGCAAACTGCCACGGGTAAATATTCACGGGTGAATGACTGTGCTTATGCAGAGGAAGATGAGATGGTCAGGGTGGTGTTTGGCACAAACTCAGCGAAACTGCGAGAGAAAGTTTTAAGTGCCAGGACTTCGGTAACATTAAATACAGCCATGGACATAGCACGACATGGCACCAGCACAGCTGGGAAACTTCGATGCATGTACACCGAGCGGCTCACGTGAACTGACGCAGTGCACAGACAAAAAGCAACAGTTCCAAAGAGCGCTGAACAAAAACCGAATTACACAATTGAAAAGGCAGCAAAAAATATGAAGCGTCTGATACATACAAGCATATTCATAAATGCAGCTACTGCGGAAACAAGGCACACGGTGGAAAAAGTGAATGTCCCGCTAAAGGAAGACAGTGTAAAAAAAAAAACCCGTGCATGCAGTGTGTCAGGTCTCAGATAAAGAAGAAGATGAGCTGTTTATTGATGCAGTAAGAAACGAATCGATGAATGAAACCTGTCATCTTTATAACGATTGACAAACACGGAATGTAACTTGAACACAACACATCCTACAAATACGAACCTGATTGAAAGAAATAATGATAATCAAATCCTTGATGACAGCAACACTCAGTAACACTCACAAAACAAATACTGTATATTGACAGTCATGTTACGTTATTTTTAAAATGTTCCCTTTTCTTTTTCATAGCTTTTTTAACACACTACTTCTCCGCTGCGATACGCGGGTATATATATATATGTATATATATACCCCGATCTACATACTCGAATAATGGATACTTTATTCGCCATCAATGATTGTTTTGGTAAAGCCATACTCCGTGTATTCATTAGATGAACGGTAAAAAAGTAAGAGCGAGGGGAGGATGACTTATTGAGGCATGCAGGCTGTAGTGCGCGTCAACTCTATCTGAATTGCGCGATCACATTTGAAAAAATATATCTTTTCAAGTTCTATTTAGTCCATATGTGTCAAACTCAAGGGCCGCGGGCCACATCCGGCCCGGCGTGTAATTATATCCGGCCCGCGAGATCATTTTATATACTGTATTATTGTTATTAATGGCCTGGGTATATGAAGCGCTGGTAACACAATAAACTACAGATCCCATAATGCAGCGCTTCAGCTGCCTTGCCGAACACTTACCGCGTTAATCAAGTCTAGCTTATGATGCTGCAAGTTATTGCGAAGCTAGCCCACAGGATGCCGAAGAGAAAAGGTGATTCTGAACATAGAGACTTTAAAAACCGATGGGAGGCTGAGTATATGTTTACTGACATTGCCGGTAAACCCGTGTGTCTCATTTGTGGAGCTAATGTGGCTGTAATTACAGAATTTAATCTAAGACCTGAATGCAATGCAGAAGATACATAAAGCAGAAGAATTAAATAAGATTCTGACACTTCAGCGGACGTTTTTACCCGTGCACAATCACAAAGTGATTTCAAGGGAAGCTGCAACTTGCCCCACTTTCCCTGTTGCCAAGTAATGTTGAACCAAGTCGGCACAACGATGTTCCCAAATACGCAATTTGCTGATAAACTGAGCGCACTGAGTTCGCACGGCGCTTTGGTGACTTTGAAGAACAAAAAAAGTCTGTCTACATGCGGCTCGAACCTTGTGCATGTTTGGTAGCACATATCTGTGTGTGAAGCTCTTCTCAGTGATGAAGACTAACAAAACAGCACACAGGAGTCGCCTCACTGATGAGCACCTGCAGTCCATCCTGAGAATCTCCACAACACAGAACCTCACACCAAACATAAACGAACTTGTTGCCAAAAAAAGATGCCAGGCGTCCAGCTCTAAAATGATATATGAGCAAAGACAACTGAATGATTTGATTTGTTATTGCTGAAAAGAACACATTTTATTTATATTTCCAGGTTTTGTTATGCAGCATGTTCATATTTAAATTTGTATAATTTTGACAGGATATATTTTTATGGAGAGCAAAATCTTTTGGGATATTTAAAATCTAAGTTTATTTTTTATATAAAATTACATAAGAGTAAAGAAATTTGAATGTTTGTTCTTTTAA
>JANRMT010062817.1:42611120-42665606 GCA_026402145.1 Polypterus bichir lapradei
GAACACATTTTATTTATATTTCCAGGTTTTGTTATGCAGCATGTTCATATTTGAATTTGTATAATTTTGACAGGATATATTTTTATGGAGAGCAAAATCTTTTGGGATATTTAAAATCTAAGTTTATTTTTTATATAAAATTACATAAGAGTAAAGAAATTTGAATGTTTGTTCTTTTAACGTTTACTTTATTTCTAACTTGTATAATTTAGACAGGATATATTTTTATGGAGAGCAAAATATTATAAGTTGTTTAAGGTTTGAGTTGATTTATTCAGGAATAATATTCCTGTCTGTTTTTACCATTCCTACCAAAGATATTTCTGTCGACTAAATAAAAATTCCTTCTATTTAAAATTTAAATAGAACTTGAACAAATACGATAGTTCATAATATCCACGCAGACTTGCACGTAAGAGCGGGAGTTATCCGTTTTAACAAGCAGCGTCTTGCACTGATACGAAATAGCTGTGTGTGTATATATGTAGATATGTATGTATATGTATATATATGTTTATATATGTGTGTGTGTATGTATATATATATATATATATATGTATTTGTGTGTATATATGTGTGTGTATGTATGTATGTGTGTATGTATATGTATGTGTATATATGTAGATATATATATGTATGTATATATGTGTGTGTGTGTATATATATGTGTATATGTATAGATATGTATATATATATGTTTATGTGTGTGTGTGTAAATATATATATATATATATATATGACAGAAACACTCATCACTCACAACAGTGACAAAACAATTACATTGACAATCATGATACGTTATTTTCAAAATGTTTCCTTTTCTTTTTCATTACTTCATTAACACACTACTTTGGCAGGCTCATTCCTTACAGCTTACTTACAAAAGTTAAGCAGGTTTCATTTCAAAATTCTAGGCGCAACGGTCATAATGGTTGACAACGTTCGCCATATTGAACTTTCTTATTTATGGCCCCATCTTCACGAAATTTGGTAGGTGGCTTCCCTGCGCTAACCAAAACCGATGTACATACTTATTTCAGTGGTATGATGCCACTGTCGGCCGCCATATTGAAGTTTCCAATGTCACTAATTCTCCAACTTCCCATGTAGGTAGAAGGCTGAAATTTGGTGCTGATTTCGGTGGTATGATGCCACTGTCGGCCGCCATATTGAACTTTTCAATGGTCTTTGTTACTTATGGGCCCATCTTCAAGGAATTTGGTACGGGGGTTCCCAATGCTAACTAAATCCTACTTACGTACACATATACGTCCATAGCCTGCAGCTCGGTCACCGTGTGAGGCGGCGTTGGGTCCCCCATCCCAACGCCTCCCACGTTGTTGGCTGCCTGCCTATATAAGGCCGTTCGTCGCTCTGGTCTCTACATTCCCTTCCTTGCTTCGCCATGGGATTCACGTCTCCCTACTGATAACTACAGCCTTTTTATTTAATCCACGGCTTCTCCGCTGTTATATTGTTCATTTATTACGATTATAGTTATTGTTTAGGTATTTTAGACTTACTTTACATTGTTCAGGTACCCATTTCCTTTATCATTCCAACCGTACGGCCATTAACATGTCTATGGAGGTGATTACCATCGATCAAAGAACTGTCACTTACTGAGTGGTTTCCATGCCCGGAGATGGCACCTACCTTTTCCATTCTCTTTGTTACATATTGCACGGCCAGATCAGGCTCACTCTTGATATCCGGAGGAACAGTGTGTCTTATGTATTGAATGACTGGGACAGGTTCAAGGTGTGGTTTAATTTTCTTCTTAATAAAAATTTTAAGGCAGTACTTCGCCACTGCGAAGCGCGGGTATTTTGCTAGTATATAATATGGTGGAAACTGTGATAACTTCTGCATGAGAAACTTTTTAATTATATCACTTGTGTAAACAAATGGGTGTTCTCTCTCATTTGATCACAAATTTAAATAGAGTTAATTTCCATAACATTCTGAAATCTACTTGATCCAATTCAGGGTTGTGGTGGCCAGAGTCTATCCTGGCACCAGAAGACACTATTCAGGAAACAGCCCAGTTCATTGAGAGGGTACCAGTTGATTGCAGGGCCCACTCACACACAAATGCCCCCTCATACTCACACAGGGCCAGTTTTGAGTCACCAACTCGCACATCTTTGAGGACGTGGAAAGCCACCAAAACTGTTTTCTTTCATAGATAAAGATAAGATATTAGATAAGATAAATCATCCTGGAATAAGTTCACCCAAAATCCATAAGAAATTTTACAACGCTGGAAAAACTAAGCATATATGTTGAGAGCAGTTTCCATTTACTCAAGAAGCAATCATTATTTCTGCAGTAGTTTCAGTTTATTCTGCCTCATGTCCATAGTTATCTAGATTACAGATATGGAATATTTATGTAATATGTAAAGTCAGAGTTAAATACCTCACTTTATCATGTTCATGACTTGCATTCCCATTTGTTTCCTTTAAGTTGCTCCATTAAAGCTCCAAGTAAAGCTCTCTTGAGATGCTCTAAGTGGTCTTATCGCTCTTCCTTATCTGAGTGAATTTTGCAGATCCTTCCTTCCACTATTAAAATGTCAAGATCCAAATTCTCACACTTAATTTGTTCTACCAGAAAATGAAAGCTGCAAATTAGGATATATGCATTTCCACATGTTCAAGAAAAAATCTGCACAAACCAAATGTTTTTGGTAGATTAATGAGAAAAAAAATACTACTTTAATGTTTTATAAATTATTTAACAAGAGATATTTCTTTAGGGTTCCTTTTTTCCTACAGTTTCATTATGGATAAAACACTCATTTTTTTTATAAAGAAGAGAAATAAAAAAAATAGTGTCAATGTTGGAAAATAACCATACCCAGTGCAAAAGGTTGCATAATTTGGTTTTTATAAATTATTGGGTGACTTGCTGGCACAGTGGATAACATCCTGGACCTCCCTGTGTCTGTGTGGGTTTTCCTGCCACATTTCCAAAGGTGTGTGTGTGTGTGTTAGTTGATCCTACACTGGCCCTGTGTGAGTGTGTGTGTGTGTGTGTGTATCAGTGAGCCTAGTGCCATTTGAGGACTCTCATGACCTCCCATTGGGTTAAATGGCCTGAGATGGTTATGCTGTATTTGTAATTAGTTAAATGTCATATTCTTTCTAAAACATGACTTGCTGTTCTTTCCTTAAATGTATTGTGATGTTATTTATTTCTTCAGTGGTGTAATCCAGGGGTTCTCAACTCTCCGCAGTGGCTGCAGGTTTTTACCTTTACCATTTTTTTTAATTTAGAACTAATTTCTTTACTACTAAAGCAATGTTTTTTGGGGGGCTTCATTTTCGTTAACTCATTTGTTATGATTCAGAACGCTTAATGTCATATTTTAGTTTTAATCGTTGTCTGTTTTCTTAACCAGCCTTCAGTTAATATTGAGGTGCAAATAACAAAGGAGCCGCCAGCTCTCCAGCTAACATATAAACCTGTGTACATGCATCATGAAGGACTTGTGTTAATACACTGTTTTGAAATAAATGAGAAAGAAGGGAAGGCACCAAGAGGTACAAATCTGTTTTGGACCACAAAACATATGGATAATGTTTTCATAAAATAAAAAATCTACAATGTAATAAAGATTTGCCTTGGAACAATTAAATCACTAATAAGCCATATAATTAATTACCAAGTTTCATTATCTGCTAGGCCTGCATGGCTTCTAATTATGAAACTGGTTGGAATGAAACGTGCACCCACTGCGGACCACCGGGACTGGAGTTGATCACTCCTGGTGTAATCCTTTCATCCATCCAATTTCTGGACCTGATTTTTCTGATACAGATCCTAAGATACTGAGGTGTATCAATGGCCTGCAATAGAACCGGATCCTGATGGGGGGCTAGTACAGTATGTCTTACTTTTTATATAATTTATATACTTCATGTATGGGGTGATGCGATGGATCTGCTCCAGGAGACAGGCTTTACATCTCAGGCAATACAGCACGTGTCTGCACATTGTACATTCTCGCCATGTTCTTCGGATGCTGTGGTTTTCTTCCACATTCACACTTAATGACTCTAAATTGCCATGGAATGAGTGTGGGTATGCCCCCCATGATGGATTCTCATGGATTCAGGTTTATATCTACGGTAAGTAGTGTGATACTCACTGGTCCTACATCATGATGGCTTACCAGATGATCAGTTTACTTCTGCACCACTAACAGTTTGCTTTATACTAAAGTGCCTGAACAATACTAATTATGCAAACTGACAGATACAACAACTATAAGAAAATAGAATAAACTTCTCCAGCAATCCATCACAATTCACAATAATTAAAGAAATTCTGTCCTCTGCTTAGTGGTGTCCGCTGCCACACATGGACGAGTCAGAGTCGGGAGGAAGCGGGCTCCTTTTTAAGCTGGCCCGGGCAATGCTTCTGGTATCATGATGTATCTTTCTGGAAGCACTTCCAGGCCATGAAGAAAGTAGGGAGCTCCTACCCTGACAGTGCCCTCTATTGGCCTTTAGGGATTCCCACAAAACTGTATTTACAAACTTCATCTCCCAAGCACCCCTGCAGTTGTCCTGGCTGGGTGGCCATATTATAAACACTTCCACCTGGCATATGGGGGATGGAACAGCTCCCTAGTGTTGGCTTCCGCTTGTCCATTTACAGTATTACAACATGCCGGCTGGGTATAAATTCATTTCTTTGCCCAACCCCTGACAAATCTATTTACGTCATCACGCAGACCTCCCCATCTGGGTATTGGAACAACATCTGATCCAGCCTGGATGCCCTTTCTCCTCATACACTGTGAATAGGCACAATTAGACTGTGAGTGTTGGGAACTAACTTACACTTTTATATAGCAGACTAGCTGTACTGCCTGACTAAGATGGGATCAGATCTAAATAATCAACAGACACCTCACTGTTAACGTTTGCAGTGCACCATCTGTTGGAATGTATTTTGTAATGTGTGTCTATACATATAAAAGGCAAAGCCCATACTGACTCGTCATTAATTCTCCATATTTCCATATGGATGGGAAGCTGATATTTCGCGTGCTCATCCCTTGCAGTGTACTTACAACAGTTAAGCATGTTTCATGTCCTATTGCAAGGACCCAAGGATGGGAAACAGGTGAACCCCCTCAACTTCATATATAGATACGGGAAACCCCTCCTCACTATTTCTGTGACTTCCAATATACGTAGGAAGCCCAAATTTCCCATGCTCATCCTTTACATTGTACTTACAAACATTAAGTATGTTTCATTTCACGCCGTGCCCCGTAACAAACTTTCGAAAATAACGTCTTTTTTTTTTGACGGTTCTCACCATTATGCCATAAGGAACTTTCAGTACTGACCTCTCCTTTTGCTGGTTTCATTCCTTATTTCCGTTAACAGATGATTTATGTCACGGCAGAGACGCACAAGGGTCGCCCCCGGCCCCCCTTCCTTTTCCCACATGGCTGCTGTCCGCACACCTACCACGTGGTTGCTTCTCACATGGCCAACTGTACATTGCATGCTACAGAGTAAGCCTAACAGATAGCTTGGTCATTTTACAGCCCGAGGGCAGAACTGCAAACGTCGTTTTACAAAGAGATCCTTACATCCTAAAAATGTTCATTTCTCATACACAACATATACAATCATAAATTAAACTCTTTACAATCATCAAATTCACCCTCAATACTAAAATAAGCCTACAACAATTACATTGACAATCATGTTACGATATTTTTAAAATGTTTCCTTTTCTTTTCATAACTTCTTTAACACACTACTTCTCTGCTGCGAAGCGCGGGTATTTTATAATAATAATAATAATAATTCTTTGCATTTATATATCACTTTTCTCATTACTCAAAGCTCTCAGCAATTGCAGGTTCATATTTTGCTAGTGTAGTAATAAAATGCATTCATGTGTCTTTCCAACAGAGGGTGCATCACAAACATTTGTAGTATTGTTTATATGCCATTTGGTATTTGATTCACAAAAACAGTATTAATGTTTGTAATGTGCCGTATGTTGGAAAGACAAATGCAATGCATTTTATTAGTACAAGTGTTTGTGAAGCTGTACCTGTTGGAGTAACAGCGACATACAATGGACACATGAATTTCCCCTTGGGGATTAATAAAGTATGTATCTGTTATATAGCGCCTTTCATCTATCTATCTATCTGTTATATAGCGCCTTTCATCTATCTATCTATCTATCTATCTGTTATATAGTGCCTTTCATCTATCTATCTATCTGTTATATAGCGCCTTTCATCTATCTATCTATCTATTATATAGTGCCTTTCATCTATCTATCTATCTATCTATTGTCACACACGCGCGAGTAGGGGGCCGCGGACAGACCTTAATACGTTTGGGAAGACATACGAATTACAAAAGAAAAGACACACCGCCGCCATGAGCCTCCCTCCTACAGCTTCCCGCAGTACGCTACTTCCGTCCTTCCTCTGTCCACTACTCATGACGTCATCAATCCGATCTTCCACCACGGCTCCTACCCAGCATTCCTCCACTTCCAGCCCCTCCTACATAAATGTCCGCCAATGCCATCTTTGGTCGTCAAGCATACAGAATATTGTTTTCATGTACTTTGACCTGTATAATTTTTTACTGTGGATCATATTTCAGTATACGGGGCCGGAAACCCCAAACCTTTATGCTGTTGTCTGATTTCTCTTTTACACTCTTTATCTGTTATATAGTGCCTTTCATCTATCTATCTATCTATCTATCTATCTATCTATCTATCTATCTATCTATCTATCTATCTATCTGTTATATAGCTCCTTTCACCTATCTATCTATCTATCTATCTATCTATCTATCTATCTATCTATCTATCTATCTATCTATCTATCTATCTATCTATCTGTTATATAGCGCCTTTCATCTATCTATCTATATATCTGTCTGTTGTATAGTGCCTTTCATCTATCTAGCTATCTATCTTTTATATAGTGCCTTTCATCTATCTATCTATCTGTTATATTGCGCCTTTCATCTATCTATCTATCTATCTGTTATATAGTGCCTTTCATCTATCTATCTATCTATCTATCTATACACAGAAACACATATCCTTTTATTAAGGTGGATAAGCAAATATATGGGAAAGGAATCCATAGATAGCAAGGTTTTACTGTACACATACATTTTATGCAAGTATACAGTATATTATGTTGCTCTGTGAAGGACTCTTGCACAGTCCAGTGCTGGTCCTTGCATTGCACCCTGTTCTTCTGAATACATGCTGACTTCTGTGATCTGGAATCAAAGAAACTGGTTACAGATGTTTGATAGCTGGATTTGCATCAAAATGCTTTTTTGTGTGCTCTTTCATTTTAGATTGCGTTTAATCTTTACGTTATAAGAGATGTGGGTCCTGGAATGGACAAGAAGTGATTCCTGCCTTGCGCCTAAAGCCTTCTGAATAAGCAACACCCTCCAACAACCACCCCGAGTCTGATGAAGTGGGCTTACAAATGTATGTATGCAGAGGAAGAGAAAAAAATACTGGTGCACTGAGTATTTAAACTAATTGTCATGTTAACAAAGACATGACAGTTTAAAGATTTGTTTACTGATTCAGGAATTTGTTTTTATGTTTTTATATACTCTGATAAAATCACATCATATTTTAGGGTTTTGTGTTGCAGAAATCTAGGAAAGTGAAAGCCAATCACAAACATTTTTCAAGTTTAAAACCATTATTTTACTTTTAATGATTAATATGCAGTAAATAATATCTACGATCTTTTAGGTGTTCCCACAGTCAAAGTTACTGGAACGCCAGAGCTCATCTCCTGGTAGTCAGGGAGGTGCACTGGGGATTGAACGAATGTTTAAAAAGGAGATTTTTTTTTTTATTGTTTGTCTGCTTAGTTTTCACAAAACATGACTACAGCCCCAGTATGTAGGGCATGAAATCTTCACTTTCTCAGTCACAGAAAAAATAATAAGAAAGAACACAACTGAAGAACTGAAGCAAATAATTTGAACTTAACATCAAGCGCATGACTGACACACACTGACTAGCTGAAGCTCATTTTACAGTAAAACACAACATGTACTGTAAATTCTGAATCCCTGTATTACATTGGCAGACTGACTTGTGGTGGAACGAAACATGTGTTGGGTTACATCTGTGTAATGAAGACAAAACAGAAAATAAGGAAATAAAGATGAAAAAGCATCCATATGCGTCACTATTACTAAGAACACCATAGGGTCCTCATCATAGATTTATTTATTGGACCGTAAATGACGCTAAACAAAGACAGTATTGTTCACCTTATGACGGATGAGTGGAACTCCTCACTTTCTCACCAGAAGGATTTTCTGTGAATTTTATGCTGAAATTCCTTCTCTTCAACTCAGAGACAGTAAACGGCCACATATGTTGAATCTTCATTGGATGTCTGAATTTGTGAAGCAGCATATTGTAGAAATGTCAGTCAGTCCTTTCCTAACCTGCTTTGTCCTAAAGAGCCAATTCCAGCTAGCACAGGGCGTAGGGTTGGGGAACAAACCCTAAAAAGGGCACCAGTCCATCACAGGGCACACAGACACACACCAAGCACACATGAGGACCAATTCAGAAATGGCAGTTCATCTAATCTACGTCTTTGGACTGGGGGAGGAAACCCACACAGACCCAGAGAAAACAGGCAAACTCCACACAGATAGGACGCGGGACGTGAACCATCGTAGAAATACTTTGTATTTTACTGGCACCCAGGCAAGGCTAGTTTCTGCTGGGATATGCTCTAGTTGCTATGATCCTGGAACAAGCTTCTTTAAAGAATGGTCTAAAAAGAATGAGAATAAAGATAACATACAGTATACAGTCATGTGAAAAACTAAGTACACCCTATGGAAATTGATGACGTTTTCAACATATTTTACCAAGCAAACATTAGGTACTTATGCAAACACATAAGGTAAGGGAGATGCATAACGTTTCATAGTGTATTCATTTTCGTCAATCATTAAATTAACAAAACTGCAGACTTGTTACATGAAAAAAGTACGTACACCCTTACATTCATAACTACTTCAAATCATAAAACTGGAACCATGTGTACGAGATTCGGTGCCAATGATTAGAACCTCCTTAGAGCACATGCAGGTCTCATTTAAACTGCGGATATCTAGGGTCTGGTGTCACAATGCCAAGATCAAAAGGGCTCACTAAGACCCTCAGAAAAAAGACTGGCAAGGGATTTAAAAAGCTCACCAAATTATTTGAAATAGTTCATTCCAGTGCTAGAACAATCCTCTACAAGAGGTGCAGATTTCAAATGACTGCTAATTTGTCCGGGACTGGCCAGCACAGTGAATTCAGTCCAAGTGCTCACTCGTTTGATACTAAGAAGTCTCCAAGAACCTCAAAATTTCATTGTTGGATCTACGGGTATCCTTTGCAAAAGTCGTTATCAGTGTACAAGCAACTACAATCAGAATGAGATTTCACAAATTCGACCTGCATGTGACGTGTGCCAGGACAAAAGTGTGGGCAATAGCCCTGGCTGAACCATAACATTTCTACTGTAATTTTATTTCTGTTAATAATTTTCAGATTTTTAATCTTTTTTAATTGCTACGGTTAGTTGACTTATGTTCTCCTGGTCTCGTGGTTTATACATAGTTTAGTATTTTAATGTATTTGATGGAGGAGAGGCAGATGCTTTCATTAGCCTTACGGTGTTTTTCTGCTAACCTTGTACTTTTGTGAATTGGACTCTAAACTCACGGATAACCAGATGTATTCTATATAACCTTAGTATTTTTACAATTAAATTGCAAACCATTGTTTTTACCTGTTCATTTATTTATTAATAAAATACATTCTGTAGGCCTTTTGATCAGTGATCATGAAATTTAGTAAATGAAATAAAACTACCTTTCAAAACATACTTGTTTAACTAATAAAAAATATTTGTCCGTGATACATATGGCATAAAAGATAATAAAATGCTTGTCACAATTACAAGCCACAATTCCAATGAAATGTTCATAAGATGATTATCAAGAAGATACAAAACTAACAAGCTTAACAAGTTCACACATAAAATAGACACATTTGGCTCTTAAACTAACAAGCCTGTTCTATACTAAGCAACAAGGGCAGATTCTTCTTTATCTACTCTATTTCTATTTAAACATGTAAGCTGCTGTACTAAAAATAAACTTGCTCACCATCCACACTCACACAAAGAGTGTCTGTTTTAATCAAGAATTCTAAACTCAGACCCCTTCACATTCTACCCACTTTATTTTTTTCTAGATTTAATTTTTAAAATATGAATTTGCCATTTCTTTCCAACAATCTACATTCAATAACCATTTATAATTATATCATTTATAGCATGTTAATTACTGGACATTGTTTTTGATTCAGTTCCCTGTGGAACTCTAGCTTTACACATTTATATGTATTTGAAAAGTTATCATACACAGTTCTGTCCGCAGAACACAATGAGATGCCTGTGGGCTCAGTCCCAAAAATGTCCAGAAATGTTCACTAGAGGGGGATTTTACTATGACACCCTGGCTAGTAATAAGGACAAACACAGGATCTTTATAAAATACAAGATTTATTCTTGACAAAATGATCTGTAATAACATGAAGATCCGTGGAGCACAAAAAAGCAACAAACAGTTTCTAGTAAAGGCAAGTAAGATCCTGTGTTTGCCCTTATTAACAGTCGGGGTTTGACAGTGATATCTCCCTCTAGTGGGCATTTTTGGAAGCTTTTGTGTGGTTGTGCTTCACAACAATAACTTTAAAGAATCAAAGTTCACTTTAAAACCGCAGGTTTATTTGTTGCTTACACTATGTTCTGTTTAGTCTGGCCTATGAACTCCTGGTGGAGTCCTTTGACTTTGACATTCTCTTTATCCCAAAAAACTGTACTCACTTAGTTTGTTGCTTTCTGGTTTCAGAGCCCAATTCATTCTTTGATTCTTTTCTAGTCCCTTTTAGCCCCTTGTTTCCTATCCAGCTCCTTATTTGCTCTCAATAATCAAATGCATGCTTTCAGGCTCTTCATAACACTGACCATTTTGTTTTATTTTATGGGTAACTTCCCTTTTAATTCTGTTTGGAATTGTGAGTTGGGATTATGGATTTCAGGAGTTTCTTAAATCAATCCCTTTACTTGTGTGTTTAAATTCTTTGGATTCTGGCATGTGCTTTTTTGTGTGTTACTCAATTATTCCCTTTTTTGGTTTGTATTTTGGAATTTACATTGAGAATGCGGTGGGCTGGCGCCCTGCTCGGGGTTTGTTTCCTGCCTTGCGCCCTGTGTTGGCTGGGATTGGCTCCAGCAGACCCCTGTGACCCTGTAGTTAGGATATAGCGGGTTGGATAATGGATGGATGGAATTTACATTAAGAGCTTTGGGGCGGCACGGTGGCACAGTGGGCGCTGCTACCTCGCAGTAAGGAGACCTGGGTTCGCTTGCCGGGTCCTCCCTGCATGGAGTTTGCATGTTCTCCCTGTGTCTGCGTGGGTTTCCTCCCACGGTCCAAAGACATGCAGGTTAGGTGCATTGGCGATCCTAAATTGTCCCTGGTGTGTGTGTGTGTGTGCGTGCCCTGTGGTGGGCTGGCGCCTGCCTGGGGTTTGTTTCCTGCCTTGCGCCCTGTGTTGGCTGCGATTGGCTCCAGCAGATCCCCGTGACCCTATAGTTAGGATATAGCGGGTTGGATAATGGATGGATAGAGCTTTGGATTTTTATATTCACTTTTGCAATTTAAATTTTTCAGTTTTTTTTTATTCCTAATTTCTACAAGTAATTTTGTTTTGTTTCTGTTTGAACCTTTGATTCGCTTTGAATTTATTAATGTATTTTTTATATAATTATTAGAATATAAACTGTGACCCTGTTGTTAGGATATAGCAGGTTGGATAATGGATGGCTGGATGATTAATTAAATATTCTTTAATTATTAGAACTATTATAACTCTTATTATAATTAGGTTTCTGTTATTTGGCTAGGTATTTGCTGGTGCCTCTTCCTTTTTAGTATTCACATCAGTGACCCTTGTTACTGGTCTGGAGTTTGAATCCTCTCACATGCCATAGATCTGTAGGCAGCTTGATTAACAAGTTTAAATGAGCAAATATGCCCTCTGATAGAAGGGTTCCCAAGGAGCCTGGAAGAATGACTAACAATTACATTTTAACAAAATTTTAACTGAAGAGTTCTTTTTAAATGAAACAATGAAACAATATAAAATGATCCATGACAAAAGTGAGCATATAATATTCTGAAATTTCTTTTTTTCAGTTTTTGCTAACCTAAACTTTAAATTTAAACCTTTGACAGTTTACTGCTTACCTTTTTACCATTTTAGTTCATTCGTTGTATTTCAGCGGATTAAATTTGAAGAAAAACGGAGGTGTTGTAAAACATTTGACTGATAGTGTGTACTGTACAATCTATATCTTATTTATTCATCTGCTGTAGTCAGACATAGGACTTCCAGGCTATCCTACCTTTATGTGAAGTTATCATGTGCTACCAAATAAAGGCAGAGAAAAGTTGTACTGTTTTGAATGGACTTATGGCCAAAACACTTTTCTAAACCCAATCTGCTGCCTGGTGTCAAAATAAATGCTTCTGACTATGAATTGGGGGATGTTTTAATACCCAATATCCATCCATTGCAATGGGTAAGGGACTTGTTGCACCAACTTCCCATATACTCCCTGTACTCTTGCACAGGCTTGGGCAGTAGAAAAATAAAGAGCATGTTTTTAGAATGCTGTAGCATTTTTTCTCTAAACCACCAAATGCTAACTAACCTGCTGATATCCAAAGGAACAAGAGTAACAGAAATGCAAATTGCTAGATGTTCAGCGCAGTCGCTCATTTATATTAAGAGGTGCTTTGTCATCTCAGAAAACCTAATGTAATGGCTGACTGTCTTTGTAGGCCTGTTCAATTAGAGACAAATGATGCAGAGGAAGACACGGAAGTGGCAGCAGCTATTTTTCACTTACTTGCTGTGTCATTGGAACTTTCAACAGTTAATATGTCATTTGGTATACAGTATGTAGGGAACACAGCAGCTGGTAATGCTGCCTCACAACTTACATTACACTTAAATTCAAATCTCGGCCTGGGAACTTTCTTCTTGTACCTGCATGGGCATCTCCAGGTGCCACAGTTTAATGGGATATTCTAGATATATGTGTGGAAATTTGATTGCCAAGTCAGGTTCCATCCAAGGTTTATTCCTACTTTATGCTTGATGCTGTCATGATAGCCTCTGGCTCCCCATGTACAGTATCTGTATTGGAATTAGTGGGTCTAATAAAAAAGTGAGTAAATGGATATGCGGTGAAATGAAGTGTCTACCTCATTAATAATCCTTAAACCAGATGTCATTTGATGACTGTCTCAGCCAACCAAAGTATTTTTCTTTGAAGTCATCCAGTTGAGTTTTCTGTCCTTTGGGAAAATGTAATTAAATTTGAATTTAAACAAATGCCTGAGAGTCTTGGCAGTAAAATCAAGTGAAAAAAATAAGTTAGAAATGATAGATGTGAAATGAGGAAAAATTATTGAGAAGTAAGAAGTGCCTGCTATGCAATGAACATATGTATGAAGAAAATAATGATAGACAAATCAAGATATAGGATTTGAAGAAAAAAAAAATAAGACCAAAAAAGTAATTACCACCCATCTGTCCGTTCATTGTCAAACTCTATCTATCTATTTATCTAATATTGTTGGACGGGTTCCCGACTAGAAGAGGGGATGCTTCCTTTCCCGGACGGAAGGCTCCTAGCACGCAGACATGCATCCTGGCCAAGGGAGAGAATGGTGCCAAACCCAAAAGAGATTGCCCAAGTGTTTGGATAGGCAGCCTATTGGAGGGAGACGGTTCCTTATCTGGGTGGGATACCCCAAGCAAATGGACAGACGTCCCAACCAGAGATGTGTGTGACACCTTCCCTGACTGAGATAGAAGAAGAGGACAGGTAAGGACTGACTCTGGGGGATGTTTATTCACCCATGATGCTAGGTAGTAGCAGGCCTCAATATTAGTGTCCAATCAGGGACCAGCAGGGAATGTCGGGAAATGGGTGTCACAAGAGGGTGCTGCAGGGAGAGATACTATGTGGGACATCTGTGTGACTTGGAATTACTTCCAACAGACAACAGCCCTGACTCGACTGGGGGGAGGTGAACTGGAGGAGACAGCTGTATTTTGTGCTTGTGTATGCTAAGGTGTATTAAACAACCTTTGTTTGAACCCTGGACAGTCTGGTGTGTTCATGTCTAGGGTTTGAGGCTCTCTGGCACCTCAAACAGTCTGGTGTGTTCATGTCTAGGGTTTGAGGCTCTCTAGCACCGCCTTACCTTCACACTATCTGTCTAATGTGGAGGAATGGCCAGGGCCCTTGCCCAGCTGGGACATCTCTGTAACGGAAGAACCAGGGGAGAGAGTGTGCTGAGGGCATTATCTTCCCTGGAGCGCTAGATGGCAGCCCATCTGGGTTGCAGCAGTGCCTTGGATTCTGAAATGGCTCCATAGGAGTTGGAGTTCGGCACAGCCCTGTTGGGTTCTGTAGGTGCTGCCAGGGTTTGCTGCAGGGACTACGGAACCCCACTTTGTTGGGCTTCCGCCTCACCCAGAAGTTTTTCCGGACTATGCTAACAGGCCACCAGAAGTACTCCTGGGTGCAGCATAAAAGAATCCTGCTGCCTTCATTCTGGGAGCCAGAGCTGGAAAGGAGAGGACAATGCTAGCCAGAAGAGAAGTAAAGGCGGAAAGAGAGAGAGAGAGAGAAGAAATAAAGGCATTGCTGTGTGCTGTTTCATTGTGTTTATTTGTGCTTGTGTATTGTGCTGCAGAATAGGGAAATGTTTGGGAAGAGTTTACCACATAAATGAAGGCTGCGTTGTGGTGGGACTTGTGCCTTGCATCTGTTTGTGTCCGGTATGGGGTGCTAGTGCGCCCCTGGTTGCCATAAGTGGTGTAGTTGGCAGGATTGCTGGTGGTCTGCAAGGGAGGGATCTGTTTTACAAATTTCTTGTGGCAAACCCCAACACAGTTGTGCAACTGCAGCAGGATGAGCTGAAGCAGCTGAGGCATGGAAGCACCGTTTGTTTCCAAAAATTGAGCTGCATTTCCCAAAGAAGGTAAGGGGTATACATGCCGGATATCCGCCAGTAAAGTGGGAAAGGTGAAGCGGGCTGGCCTATTTCAGGGCTACCCTGATCCTCCAGATATCCTGATAGGGCATGCGCCAGAGAGGCCTATGTCACCTGGCTTGAGGCTGGTGGATTGGGAGGACTGCAGCGTGAATCCGCCACTGGCCAATATACCATAACTAACAAAGAGCTTGATGTACGGGAGCTGGAGACAGTACTCTGTTACAGATACTGGACAGTCTCAAGGAGATGATGGGCGAAAGGAGAAGACTGCCAGGGTGCCATTAGAGAGGGCAGAGAAGTATTTGCGGCAACTTGAGGTCAGACTCCCTTCCCAGCCAAATGAGGTGGTACAGGTTAGTAATACCGGTACTGCACAGGAAAGGGACATCTTAGCAAATTGCCTCCAGATGCTATATCTGAGGGATGGCGAGTAGCCAAAGCTCCAACAGTCTACGTAGGCATGATGACCAATCACGTCGCGCTGGGGGAGAAAGAGTGAAGGCTGGATGAGACTCAGATCTAAAGGGATGCAGACAGCGCTGGGTCTCTGTTTATGCCAGAGATAGAAACCCAGACTGTCCCCATGCCCCAGAAAAGGAAGGAGACCCACAAGAAAGAGACATGCAGCGCATGAGCCCCTGCTTCTAATCCTGCAGATCACAGATTCTAGGATGGCGGCGGTTGTGCTATGAATGTCACCAGCAGGGCCATGAATGGAGGAGCTGCCCATACATAAGGGTAGGCGCCATCTGCGCAGCGTCTCCCCTTCTTACTCTTATTGGTACTATGGGCCAGTTGATGCTGCTTACCTGGCCAGGACACCTTCTTAAAGGAAGGATCGGGTGAGCAAATATGCACAGAGCAGTGCCTCCCATGGAGTGCTAGATTGCAGCCCCCCCTGAGTTACTGTGGTGCCTCAGATTCCTACAGGGCTCCATGGGAGTTGGAGTTTCTCTCAGCTCTGTTGGGTTCCGTGGGGGCTGACAGGGGGGAGCTGTCTAAGAGACACCTAAGAAAGCTTCAGGACCTCGCTAATGAGCCACCTGGAGTACTCCCAGGTGCAGCATAAAAGGAGCTGGCTGCCTTAATTCAGGGAGCCATTGGCGGGAGGAGAATGATGAAGCTTGCTGGAGGAGAAATGGAGACAGAGAGGAGAGAAAAAAAGTGCTGTGCTGTGAATATTGTACCTTGTTGCACTGTGTACTTTTAGGTGGGAAGCGATTGAAAGTTTCGCAGATCACTGTTGTGATGGAGTTGTGCATTACGTCTGCCTGTATCTGGTTTGAGGAGCAGGTGCACCCCCTGGTGACCACACTATCTATCTATCTATCTATCTATCTAATCTATCATTGTTGTGATGTGAAATGTTGCATACAAGTTGATAAATATTTTGTATGTCTTTATTTGTAACTTAGACAAAGCAATGTAATATTAGTGTTACATTATTGATAATAACAGCAATGGTTTGATGGTTAAGAGCTCCTTTCCCCGTTTTAGGAGTGAGTCTCTTTGTAATTTTACGACAGGGTTGGGGGAAGCGCCTCAAACAAGTTTGGCTAATATTTCTCTGCTGAAGTCTCTCAGTCAACCCCCACAGGAAAGCCAGGCTGCCTAACTGCCAAGCTTTACCTTAAGAAAAGGTTTTGGGTGCAGGTGTGAAGATGTTCTGTTCCCCCATTGGTCTGAAGTATGACTGTTTGGAATTGGCCTGTATCAAAAGCATTTAAGTACCATGACGCCCTATTGGCTGTAGGGGTTGGACAGAAAACCTATACATTTGTTTGCTTTACCTCTCTCTCTCTCTCTCTCTTACCAAACCGATGAAAGACCATCTCACCATGAACTGAAAAGGACAACACAATGGAGAGCACAGCTCAGCAGCCATATTCAAACAAGCATGCGGCCTGTTCTGAAGAAAGCTGACAACAAATGATGCCTTAACTAGAGACATTTTAAGTAACTAACAAGTCTGTGTGCCACCTGAAACTACACATCAACATTTATCAGGTTGTATGGTTGCCAATATTCAAATGTACTTTGCATATTGTTATTATTTATGAATATTATCAATAATACATTGTTTAAAATGTAACTTAACTCCTGCTTGTTTTTTACTACACCTAATTGCCTGAGGTTATACATGTAGAAGGGAAGGCGGGGAGAAGTTATATGGTACAATACCTTATAAACATTGATAAGTCTGTGAGATTTGAGGCATTCTGACAAAGGCTGCATATTAATAATACAAAAGGGGAAAGTAGAGCAATATATTACTCTACCAAGACAAAACAATCATGCTGAGGTCTTTCTTTTACATATTCATAAAGCTTCAGACAGAAGACAGTAACTAACTTGGGAGGGGTGCCAGTATATCGAAGCTCACACTCGCTCATATGGTGTTGATTCAGATCTGGTAATTCACATAACAGACATTCTTTAGGATCTGAGAGGAAAACTGGAGCACCTGGGGACAAACTTCATGCATTCAGTGGAGTAGAATGTGAACATGATTTCCAACCAGTTATCTGAAGCTCTGAGACACTACTGGGCTACTCTACAAGTAATATCTGATGAGAAGAATAATTTGATATATGACAAAGGATAATTAGCAAGAGAAAGTACGATAAGAATTGATAGATAACTGAGAAAGCCATGAGGATGTATGCATGACATTTAGTAATGGTCATATCCTGAGAACTGAGGCAGCACCCTGGACATTATACCACATTGACACAGAGCACTGTATCCTATTTCAGAAATTCAAGAGTTTTTAATTTGCTTAATTTCATGCGATTTTCTGCTGTAACAAACACACCTATGACTGGCTTCACTTGAAGAAAAATACCCTTAAACCCTGTCACATATATCTTTTTCTCTGATTTGTGGGTGATATGTTTGCAGGCCTCTACTTGGTGTGTTCCTTTGTTCTGCATGTCCAAATGAAACTTTTTCCCTTAAATCAATTTCTTTTTTTGTTAATGGTGCAGTGCATGCTGTGGAACCTTTGTGGACCTCTTCAGTATGCAGCGCCCATTTCATTTACCTTTAGCTCTTTATTTCCAGCTGGGGAGATGAGGGCAATTTAAATAGACAGATACCTTCATGCTGGAATTTTTAAACCAGCAATACAAGTGATGGAAAGGAGGTTGGAGGCAGCAGACCTAAATGCTGATAGTGAGAGCTGTAAATTGACCATTTTTAATTTCATTAGAAAATAAGATCAGTAGCTTCTTTTACTGTGATTTTATTGAATATGTTCCTGCTTTGTTTTTATGTTTCATGCTTCTCACTTTTTTGACTTGTATATCTTGCACCATTGGCCCTAGAGTTAACACCATTTTGTTTCTCTGTAAACTGCTGAGATGACAATACATGAAAATGTGAGCTTGAACTTGATTTTATGTTTTGGATTACATGTGTAGGGCTGTCAAGTACTGTACTGTACTGTATGTAGGTGAATATTTGATATGACATGCAATAGCAGACATGCTGGGAGGTACCACATTCTGGACCAGAGATATGGCAAGACAGACTGGCTACTGGGAGTGCTCAGCTGGAGCTACAGTAGCTGTGAGGTGTGCTGCCTGTGCTGTGGCACTTTAGAGGGACCTGTTGGATGGATGTGTTGTGTCTTAAAATAGACAAGGCACAAAAAATTATTTAAATAGGAATAGGAAACTGAGCAAAAATTCATCCCAAAGACTCTGTCTTATCTTGTTGTCAAAGTCCGAATCAGAAAGCAAATGTCATAGTTGGAAAAGAAACCATAAATTATTTTTGACCTCCTGTATAATGTCTTCTCACTTTGATCTTAAAAACAACTCCATTATGTGTGCCAGGATCTGTAGATATTTAAAATCATTTAGTATATTTAGAGTCTTGATAGATCTTTGTTATGTCTTTGCCATCAGCTGCGTTTACATTGCGTTGGTCTCCAGAGATGTTTGTTGCAGTAATGCCAGTGTGCATGTGCTAGTTGGTGATGTGCCAGTTGGCATTTTCTTAGAAGTGAGTGGTTGTGAATCCTTTCATGTATGTGGTTTGAATTACTTGCTTTTACTCAAGAATTAAAAATAGGCATTTCGTAAAGTCACATTTACCTGAAGTTTTGGCATTTAGGAAGGTCTGTAAGACTGATTGACACGTCTGTGTAATGGTTACTGATTCAATCTGGAGCTTTCAATCTCCACAACTCAAACTCGTAAAGATTTTAATGGCTCATATTTTGTATGTGCTTTGGGCATGACGACGGTTATTGCAGATATAAATATTGCAAGCATTTTTGAATGGTATTGCATTTTGGTTTTCATAACAGCTCCTAGTGGTCAAAATACTAATATATATTAAAACAATGTTTGTTTTATTCAGGAATTTTACGGAGTATCACTTGTCAATTGTTTTGATTATAAATAGGCAGAACAAAAATGACTTCTAAAAACATGTTGCTTATGACCTCTGTGGGAGATTTTCATCATACAAGCTTAGCCAGTAACAAAAACAGAGACCCAGAAGTAAATGTGGAACTAAACAGATGTCAGGCAAAATGATATTCCAAGACAGCGGGTATGAGCAAAGCAGAAGGTTAACTTCAAACTCTCTGCTACAGAATGGCATCGGTATGCGACTGTGTAAAGAACTTTTTCAGATCCATTTATGTCTTGAGATCTTCAAGTGTTTATTTTACCAAGAATGCAGCACAAATTTATTAAACATCTAAAATGTGAGTACAAAGAAGACACAGTCGATCTATCAGAGTTATGCAAAGTAATACTTTGGGAGGTTAACCAAATATTCCATGTCTGTTGTGTGTCTTTTTTTCAGCCATTCGTCCATTTTTTGATTCCTGGTGCTCCAGTAAACATATTAGTGGAGGTCAAGACACCTTGGGCCGAAACTGAATCTGTCACTGCAAATGTAATGTAATTGGGTCCAATCCCTGTGACAGACTGAGGGACTTCCACAATCACACAGCTAGGCTCCTCTTGGCTCTTTAAATGACATTAATGGACCATTTTGGTCAATAAACTGGACAGGTTTTATTGCATTGCCTCTGGTTTCATCCTACTGTAACTAGGTGAAGCTCTAGGTGACCCCACACGCCTTTGAGCTTCTAGTGGGCTGCATGCATTTTAACGAGTTTGCCAGTTTACTGTTGTATTTGAACCTCTTAGGCTCTGTAAAGCACCTTGCCCTTATCAAATAGAGAATTATTCAGTTACTCACTTACTGTAAAAACAGGGGGCACACATAAGAAGGGGGGGGGGGGGGGTAGGCTGAGGAGAGAGAGAGAGAGATGGCTTGAAATAACATACATGGGAATGTGCCACTGGCAAGTTTACAAGCTATTCCTTCAGCAGGGTGATGGAGGCTCCCTTCTCAGCCTCCATGATGAAAAAACATCTTTAATTTTTCACCCTGAAGGTTGCCTGTTCACAACTGAGGAGTGGCCCTTGGCCGGTGGTGCCACAGAGCTCATTCTCAGACCAAAACACTCAATAACTCAATTATGTGTTACGATTCTAGGTGTTTGAAAAATGACTGGGCGCTTCTTTTAGTTTCTTTTTATTTCATGTATTTCTAATAATCATATTTTACATTTGTTTCTGTAATTAATATTTTTTTTAGTTATTTAAAAAAATATTCATGTCATTTTTCTCCATTTTGTTTTTCCATAGAATGTCTGACATTAAACGTTTGACAGATTATGTATGTGAGACGGTGTGACAGACCCTTAGCACCTAACCTGATAACAGTTTATTGATAGTGTGAGGATTCTCACAGGAAATAAATTTCAGCTAAATTTCTACAACCTGGACAAAAATATGTGATCTAAGAGAAATGACAAGCCACAAGACATCACTTCAGTAATACCATAGATTTTAAATCAATGAGGTAGTTCATGTTTTCCTTGTATTGCATGCTTTCAACATCCAGCCAGTCTCCAAAGTGCTTACTGTATCTCATTTAGCCGACTAGGAAGGTGAAGTCATCTCACTAGAACTGAATTCTTAAGCCAAGGATGCTTGGGGCAGACCAGCATGAATGGCAACTTCCTAGAGATAGTCTCCGAGAGAGGTTGAGGGCATGCACTGACCAGACGACCCACAATTATGAAGGTTACATCTGTGAACACGAGCATGACCTCTTGAATTAAACCAATTAATGAGAAATTCAAATAATAGTTGCAATTATATAGAAAATCAACAACACAGTTAAAGAATGCACATGTTGAATATATGCCATCCATCCATTTTCTAAACTCATCTTTTCTATTTGCAGGTTTATGGAAGTCAGAGCCCACACTACTAGCATTGACTGTGAGGCAGGAACAGCCATGAATGGAATGGTAGTCTATTACATGACCAGAGCTGTGGAGTAACACGGTAAAAAGTAATGTATTACTCGAATCCAGGGGAGGGCAATGTCGGTCCTGGAGGGCTGCAGCAGCTGCAGGTTTTCGTTTCAACCCAAGTGCTTAATTAGAAACCAATCCTTGCCAATCTCAGACCTTATTTAATTTTATGACTTGTTAGTCTGTAATGTTAGGTTCTTATATCGTAGATTTTTTCCTTTCCAAGCATATTATCCAAATGATTTGAAGCCTAAAATGTTTGATTTTCAGTCTGTCACATTTTTCTATTAAATGTTTTATTAAATCAAACACTGCAAGATGAACCCACAGAGATGTAAATGGAAACAAGCTAGATGGAGAACTGCTGACTGCTTTGTCATTTACATCTAACTAGCCACGTGCGCCCAACTGCGTTGCGCGTGTTAAAAGTTGTCTGTGAAGGGCTCCCTTTTTAAACGCGGCTGCCAGTCGTGAACTGGGCCTTTTGTCGCACAGTACTATGATTTTTTATAAGGGAAACTAAATTACAAAAGAAAACCCTTGGACATTGATTCGATAGGAACGGCCTACTCGGAATCACTGTCCGAATAATAATTATGTGGTGGTGTAGGAGCATTTCTGCTTCTGTCCGTTCACAGTCCGTCTCGTTTTCACGACGCTATTGTTTCCTCTTACGATCTCTTCTCAACCTTTCTCCAATCTCGCAGGCTGCTTTGTGGCAATCCAAAGAGTAAGGCAATATACACGGAGCAATGGTTATAAAAGGGGGACACATAGGTATCCAGGCTCTTTAAAGCATAAATAGGGATCACTTCACTGACATGTGAGCAAGCCATGGTACAAGTGTGAGACGCACAGCACTCGCCAGCTACAACGTAACAATAATAATTTCCGGAACGTGCTGTTATGTTGTCATTCATTTTACCCACTGTCTTTCTTTCATTCATATGTTACGTAGGCACATACCTTTTATCTTTGGCAATCTCATTCTCTAACCAGGCCTCAGGAGCTAACCATATATATAAATAGTTTTACTGTCAAATAATGCAAAGAGTACGTGGCACATGTTTCGCCCTAATTCTGGGCTCATGAGGCGTACACACTCACTGCACCCCCTCTCGGGAATCGAACCTCACTTCCGCAAGACCGCGTTAGCTGTGGAGCTCAGCTCGGAGCGAAATGAAGTGAATGAAATGAGGTGAATGGGAGGGGAGATGATGACGTGACTTCCCCACCCGCCTTAACTGTCAATCTCTCCACAAACACAGTCTCTCGGATCTTAACTCTCCTTTATATAAGTCAGTAAAGGAGAGAGGACTAAACACTAAGGAAAAAGAACGGCAAGACCGCGTGACGTGCGGAGCTCAGCTTGGAGCACAATGAAGTGAATGAAATGAGGTGAATGGGAGGAGAGATGATGACGTGACTCCCCCACCCACCTTAACTGTCAATCCCTCCACAAACACAGTCTCTCGGATTGTGATGTCCACGGCTTTATTTAATGTTAGCTCAGACCCGGCACTTAAAAAAGTTTCTCTCACACTTTTGCTGAGTTTATGCCAAACACTATTCTATCCCTGACAATCTCAACTTTCCTTTATATAAATCAGTAAAGGAGAGAGTTCTAAACACTAAGGAAAAAGAACAGTAAGACTGCGTTAGGTGCGGAGCTCAGCTCGGAGCGAAATGAAGTGAATGAAATGAGGTGAATGGGAGGGGAGATGATGACGTGACTCCCCCACCCGCCTTAACTGTCAATCCCCCCACAAGCACAGTCTCTTGGAATCTGCATAAGCACAGTCCTTCACCAGCGATTTTAACTTAGTTACAAAGTGATCAAAACTCTCGTTTATACCCTGCGTCCTCTCATTAAACTTGTATTCGTCTTAGGCATGACAAACGGCAGCGGGAGCATGTCTATAAACTTAATTTAAACTTATGGTTTACACCATGCTTTGTTTCCGCAGTAGCTACATTTATGAATATCCTTGAATGCGTCACTCGCTTGATATTCTTTTTCTGCCTTCTCAATTGTGTAATGCGTTTTTTCTTCAGCGCTCTTTGGAGCTCTTCCTTGTTCTCTATGTACTGCATTCACAGTCAGTTCACGTGATTACGTGGGAGGCGTGATGACGCGAGATGCAACTCCGTCTCCCACGGCCATCGAGCTGCAGTCTATTACAGTATATGGAAGAAAATAGGTTCCAGTTATTACCATTACGCGTAGAATTTCGAAATGACACCTGCCCAACTTTTGTAAGTAAGCTGTAAGGAATGAACCTGCCAAATTTCAGCCTTCTACCTACACGGGAAGTTGGAGAATTAGTGATGAGTGAGTGAGTCAGTCAGTCAGTCACTCAGTCAGTGAGGGCTTTGCCTTTTATTAGTATAGATTATTAAAAATAAATGTCTTTATTTTTTCTGTCCACCCTGGGCAACAATTTAAGGGCTCTATTTCTCTTACTTATATATTTATCTTATGTACAGTAAGTGTGGAATTTGGATTTTTTATATATTATTTATACATATTATTCTCATCTAATTGTAATATATTTTTCTTTGCATGTATCTCTTTGACATCTGGTTAAGCCTTTGAGACACATACTTTGTATGAAAATGTGAGTTAGAAATACATGATGCTGTATGTCATTACATTAATATTTTTCTTCATTGCCTTGAATAAACAGTTCATTAGGAATAAGAGGCAAAAAACTGTTTGATATTAAATGAAATAAAAATACCAAATGCATTTCAATTTTCTCCAAATATCTCTTTAACATTCCCACCAAAATGGAGAAGTTTGTGCATAAGTAAGCTAATGGAACCTGTTAGTGAATGTTAGTGAATATAAGATAGTTAGTTAAAAATGTAAGTATTTCTTTTAAACTCTGTAAAGAGCTCTAACACTGGAGACACCGAGTGCATCGACTGATTGTGTATTCATAAAAATCCGATCAGTGAGCACTCTCATCTCCTGGCTATTACACGAGCATAACTTTACTGTTTACTGATTTCATGTTTGAAGTGTTCAAGTGGTTCAGTCTGTCCTATTTTGAATTATTATGATCTATTTTTTATTAAGAATTATTTTGCACACTTTAGGCCTCTACTTGCTGGTTCATATGTTTGACATGGCATCAAGCTAATGGAAGTCACTTAGTTTACTTGAACTGCTGAACTTGTGCTCACCGTTATTTTGTCCTTGTTAAAACACTGAAACGACTTTAAGGTTTCCTATTGTACAAATGTGCGTGGGCTTAGAAAGTGATGGAATAGTTAAGTAACTACACCAAGACCACATTTATACATAAACTCATTTACAGCAAGTAAATCAATTTGCCTTTTGCAAGTGAGCACCAAATTAGGAACATTGAAAACTATAATTAGGGGGCAATAGTCATTATATATTTATTCATGTAAAATCACATTAATCAAGCTGAGATAAAAAGGGCGGTGGGTGTGATTTTGCAAAAATAATTCAGCAAAGAGTGAAAACTTAAGTGAAAAGTTGACAAGATATTTTTTGGAATAAACTGGCACTGGTATACATTTTTATTAGCACAGATAGAACATCTTTGAAAAGGACATATGTATGTTTGTCAGACGAGGGGAAGTAAAAGCTCCCTGATGTAACGTGAAGGGTCTCAGGGTCCAAAGAAGCGCTGGTTGAGGATGGAAGTCTTGAAAAGTTGATTTTATTAACAGAACAAGTGTAAAAATAGGTGCTACAAGGGCTTAAGAACAAGAGAATTTCAAAAATGAAAATATATAGCCAAAGACAAGTCACTTTTAAAAAACAAACATTTACAATTTTTCACATCTGCATTGTGTTTCAATGTAAGTTAAACAATGGAGCACCCCCATTGTGTGAAAATAAAGCTTTAACATCAAGAAGGAGCTACTTAGACAGGTCAAAAATTATCTGAACTGGGTAACTGATCGTTCTACACAAATCCTCTAACCTTCAGCTTGCTCCTTCCACACTTTTAACTCTACTGAACTTACTCTTTAGCCATGATACTCGATAATCATGTGACGGGTCCATTCCACGTCACAGAGTTTCCCCTGTTAAAAACAAAAATGACAGAAATAATCAATATCAATGTAAAAACAAAAACACTCTACCAACAATCTTTATATGATCATGCAAATTAAAACACAAACACAGCAAAACATAAAAGCAAACATCCGTGATACTATATTATCCATTGCATGAGCAACAAGTGAAAGTGGTCAGTTTGAAAAATGGAACTCAAGTGCACAACATGCTTGAAGCAAACTTGAGTGATGGCCGCTACAAGCACCTCATGGACAAAGAAAGCAATGACCCCTTAATATAACCTAAAAGCTGAGTTAATCCCCCCATTAATCATTGTTCCCTTTCTACTGTATATGGACAAAGAGTCATCATGTTATTACATTAAATCAGTGTGTTATTCTCAAGGGCAGCTTAAAAGCAAGTTCACATACATGTTAGAAAGCATTTTTTTACAAGGAAAACAATACGTATTGTCATGCATACATGCTGCTCAACTCATGAGAACACAACAGGAACGGTTTATGCTGAAGCGCGTATACTGACTTTCCTTCCTCTCCCAGCTTGAGAATAGGGGAGGAGCCCACGGAGCCCCAAAGTCCCTCCCCTTCTGCTCCTGTCCCGATATAAACAATGCAGCAGTCGAAACTCGCCATTCATTCATGGACCTATGTCTGCTGGAGCCACACTAGCCCTCAGGAACTATATATTTGGAAGATTCTGGAATGACGAACGCCAGTTTTGTTGTTCTTCGTTAGTTTATTTTATCAGCATTGCTGCTAATAAAAAAGACCCCAACACTTCACCTCCTTGTGTTTCATATTCTCTCAACAGTATATGAAACCAATAATCTAGCAATGTGAATGAAAACTGTAATGTGAGGAACTTCAGATCTCAACTTGATACTGTTCATGAATACCAGGTAAGTGAGAGCTAGTAAGCAATCCAATGTACAGGGTGGTTCAGATCTAATTATGCAGATCCAGATCGTCTGGATGACTTTTATTTATGTGAGAATGATTCCAGTTCGGTGAAAAGACGATTCTTCATGTCGTCAGTTTGCACACTTCTCAATGGTCTGGGATTTTTTCAGGTGATTTTCTATGTAATAAACTTTATAAGTTATAGCGTAATGAAAATTGCATAATTAGATCTGGACCACCCTATCCATCCTTGGCAAATAGTTTATATTGTCCTTAACATTATATATTCAATGTAATTAATTCTTGGATTTTACACTATTGAAAAAATTGGCGAAGCTTAAGAACAAGAAAAAAAAAGATCACACCTACAATTAAGACCATACAGTATTCTGATATATGTTTGTTTGTGCACTTTCAGTGAATTAGCTTTACCTGACTAATAGCGAGCTGTTCAGTTTGACAGGTCATGGACTCACCAATTGTTGAATGTGGAGCAGAGCTGTGCTCCCTCCATGTCAATAGAAATGCATTCCAGAGCTGAAGTTCATCTAGTGATGGATCTCTACACCAGAAATCTTGCTTGCTCTCATTCCACGGTTCTCGACTGAACTGAGTGATGGTGACTGGGGAAGTCCATGCATTAAGATGAATCGTTACTTTTGTTCCTGAGGCATCTACAGTTAGTCCTGTGGTATGAAACATTATCCTACCAATTAACAGAAGGGCACACTGATGCTATAAAGGAAATCATATTTTGATTTAAGTTAAATAAGAAAACAACAGCCATGAAAATTGATATGTTTCAAATTGGGATAAGCAATAAAACACCCAACACCCCTTAAAAGAGGTCTTGAGAGGATTGAACGTTATTGACGTCTGTGCAGAGTGAGGAGAAAGGCTCAAAAATACAGAAAGGTCAAAAGCAGAGAAAAGACACAGAAAATGCTACAGAAAAAAATAATGTGATGCTCAACCAGCATACACTGATACCCTCTAGGATGGTCCATTTTCACCATGTCCATGTCCTAGTCCTTTCTCATTAGTGTTAATCAGCAGTTCATCAGAGCAGGTAATATTTTTTATTTTTCTTATGTTTTTTTTAGCCCACAAGAAACACACCTGTAAATAAACAGAAGTTGAACTTGTTTAGGTTATCACTGGTGTCAAAGTATGATGTGTTCTGCATTCTGATATGCTGCTTTTAGCCCCACTGTTGTACTTATCCTGCCTGAAGGCAAGAAGAGAATCAGGAGATGAAATGTTTATCAAAGTAGAAATGAGTCAAAACTGTAAAGACCAAATCCTACACACCAAAGTCTAACGTAAACTCGAGATCAAAGTCAGATGGCAAACAGCAGAATTGCAAACCAGAAGGTAGAGGAAGAATACGTGTTTCGCTTGACAGAATTTTGATCCCAATCACAGTTGCCAAATGAATCTTTGCATTGGACTTAACGGGATATGCTGATGATGCAAGGTGCGGTATCATGATATGTAACTTCCATGTTAACTGGGAGCTGCATGCCAGTAACAGAAATAATATCCTGGCAGTGCTCAATTGATAAACAAAAAAATGTTTATCTGTGAACAATTAAACATTACATTCAGGAAACATGTAACAGTGAAGAATCCACACAGAAGGAGAAAACAGCCTAAATTCCAACATCACATATTGTTCTAAAAAATATTGTAGGAGAGAACAAAAACAATTCATAACAGTACTCAGTTGTTGGTTATCTGTCTGCAGGTCTTCCATTACTCTGCACAGATATCTTCAGGCCGCATTCATCAACATTTTTGTATCTCAGCATTGCTGTTAATTGATTATTTTTTTAAGTGGTGATGCATTCTCAAAGTACCCATGACAAGTGCCATGCTTGTGAGAGTAGGAAATATGTCATGGATACTGGAATAATGGTGGATTGGAGATGGATGAAGGTGATGCATGGCCATGAACCTCATATCCATTTCCATACCTAGAATGCAGGAGAAGCTGTCAGAAGGCGCCTGATGACACTTCTGCCCAAAGCTATGTCCATTTCAGTTCCAGCGTTATGTAAACCTGGCACTAACCAGAAGCTGGCATTCATTCTGGACTCTACTTGTACCAAGATTGCAGCTCCAACCTAAGACAAGCACCTACAGTCTGTTTATGACCAGTACATAGTGCCTTTTGTTGATGTTTTGTTTTTTGTGTCATTTTGACATCCAGCACATTAAACAAGTCTCCCCAGAGACCCCAACACTTTGTTTGCTTTTTATGTTTATTTTACACACTTTTGTTAGTGATATCTCCAGGAGGGTTGCTATTCCTGATACAGTCATACCCATGTGTCAATCGCCACACTGCACTGAGGCGTAATTAAACCTTTAGTTTTGCACTTTTTTTACTATCAAAGAGGGATATACTAGTTCTACACAAATGATGAATGAAAGAAACAGAGACATTGATTTCTTGGCACTTAGTCTACAATTTTAAATTGAAGCATATACTCTATTCATCTCATGCATGTTGTAGCACGTGTGGGCATAAGGCAGCAGTATTATACATCCCAGGCAGCATATCAGTCATCGAATAAAGAGACACACCCAAGCACAAAAACCAAAGAAATTCACTGCTCCAACTACTCCATACTTGTATTGTATATTTGAGATGCAAAAGAAATTGGAAGAGAAACCTGGAAAGCTCCAAGGGTGAGCCGCATTTCTGGCTCTAGCACAGGGCACTGTTGCTTCAAGTAGTGCTGGCTCCCTCTGTCAGTTTCTTTTTTTTAACTTTTAAATCAAGGATGCAGGGAGTAGAGTTGGCAAAGGTGGATGAGTTTAAATACTTGGGCTCAACAGTACAGAGTAATGGGGATTGTGGAAGAGAGGTGAAAAAGAGAGTGCAGGCAGGGTGGAGAAGAGTGTCAGGAGTAATTTGTGACAGACGGATATCGGCAAGAGTGAAAGGGAAGGTCTACAGGACGGTAGTGAGACCAGCTATGCTATATGGGTTAGAGACGGTGGCACTGACCAGAAAGCAGGAGACAGAGCTGGAGGTGGCAGAGTTAAAGATGCTAAGAATGACATTGGGTGTGATGAGGATTAACAGGATTAGAAATTAGTACATTAGAGGGTCAGCTCAAGTTGGATGGTTGGGAGACAAAGTCAGAGAGACAAGATTGCGTTGGTTTAGACATGTGCAGAGGAGAGATACTGAGTATATTGGGAGAAGGATGTTAAAGATAGAGCTGCCAGGGAAGAGGAAAAGAGAAAGGCTTAAGTGAAGGTTTATGGATGTGGTGAGAGAGGACATGCAGGTAGTGGGTGTAACAGAACAAGATGATCTGCTGTGGCAACCGCTAACTGGAGCAGCCGAAAGAAGAAGAAGAAATCAGAGAGTAAAAAATGCATTGTCGTAATAGTGTAAATGACACATTTTTACATTTTCTCTGGAGACTAAACTAGCTACATTCTTTCTGCCAGCTTCATTTTGGTCTGTAGATATTTATCTATACTACGTCACACCGCCTGCACACTAAGACAACAATCAGGATCATGGAGACCAGATCTTATATTGGCCTTGTTTTTTGGTGCTAAGCAAGAGTCATACCAGGAGACTGACTATCAGTCTAATCAGTATAAAATCTTGAAATATATGAATATTCAAATGTGCAAATTAAACTATTAAAGCTTTGCAGCATTGAGAACAAAGCTGTTAAGCTTAAACGAATGCTTTAATATGAGTGTGTGTGGTGGGTATGGAGGTTGCTTGTTCTTTGTTTTGATAATTGATCTTGCAAAACACAACATCTTAAAAATAAATAAGAAGTGTGTATAATTTTCAATATCTTAAACATACAGTGGGTACGGAAAGTATTCAGACCCCCTTCAAATTTTCACTCTTTGTTATATTGCAGCCATTTGCTAAAATCATTTTAATTATTTTTTCCCTCATTAATGTACACACAGCACCCCATATTGACAGACAAAAAAAAGAATTTTTGAAATTGCTGCAGATTTATTAAAAAAGAAAAACTGAAATATCACATGGTCCTAAGTATTCAGACCCTTTGCTCAGTATTTAGTAGAAGCACCCTTTTGAGCTAATACAGCCACGAGTCTTCTTGGGAAAGATGCAACAAGTTTTTCACACCTGGATTTGGGGATCCTCTGCCATTCCTCCTTGCAGATCCTCTCCAGTTCTGTCAGGTTTGATGGTAAACGTTGGTGGACAGCCATTTTTAGGTCTCTCCAGAGGTGCTCAATTGGGTTTAAGTCAGGGCTCTGGCTGGGCCATTCAAGAACAGTCACAGAGTTGTTGTGAAGTCACTCCTTCGTTATTTTAGCTGTGTGCTTAGGGTCATTGTCTTGTTGGAAGGTAAACCTTCGGCCCAGTCTGAGGTCCTTAGCACTCTGGAGAAGGTTTTTGTCCAGGATATCCCTGTACTTGGCCGCATTCATCTTTCCCTCGATTGCAACCAGTCGTCCTGTCCCTGCAGCTGAAAAACACCCCCACAGCGTGATGCTGCCACCGCCATGCTTCACTGTGGGGACTGTATTGGACAAGTGATGAGCAGTGCCTGGTTGTCTCCACACATACCGCTTAGAATTAAGGCCAAAAAGTTCTATCTTGGTCTCATCAGACACCTGAAGGACTCTGAGATGGTGAGAAATAAGATTCTCTATCTGAATACTGAGCAAAGGGTCTGAATACTTAGGCCATGTGATATTTCAGTTTTTCTTTTTTAATAAATCTGCAACAATTTCAAAAATTATTATTTTTTTGTCTGTCAATATGGGGTGCTGTGTGTACATTAATGAGGGAAAAAATTAATTTAAATGATTTTAGCAAATGGCTGAAATATAACAAAGAGTGAAAAATTGAAGGGGGTCTGAATACTTTCCGTACCCACTGTAATGTCAAAGATGAATACAACGGTCACCACTAATTTAGATTTCACTATAGTTCCTCTTTGTAAATTGTCAAGTATGAGTGCTTGGGGGATATCTTCAAGTTTCTAAATAAGTAAGTAATGCCACCCTGAATTGAAAGGGGGCACTGTTATTAACACCATTGTACTTTTCACGAGCAGTTAATAGAGACCTCACTTTCCATCGTTCGCCAAGACACTGCACCTTCATCGGCGCACTTTAGAGGCCTAGAGACCACGGGAAGTGGCCGTTCATTACATACCTGCAGCTGAGACAATCAGAGCTCCAATTCAGAAGTACTATTGTCTTTTGCTATAGGAAACAGATATATTTTAGCACCCTCATGTGCATTTTTCTTTCCATCTTTTCTCAATACCATCATTACCTCTGTGGTACCCCAATGCTTTGTTTTGACTGCTCTCTTTTGTTGTTACAATGTGTAAAAGTTGGGGTGGGGTCAGAGACTTGTTTTATGCTGGACTCTGTTCCTGTGCTTTGGGACGTCTGTTTCTGATTTTTCATGTTACTCTGTAATGTCCAGATTTGCATATCCTTATTGTTTATCTACTAAATAATCAAATATATGTTATGTTTTAATGATCCTGATAATGTTTAGCTGTGAACATTCTGGGATAATACATTGGTTTCCATTCAGCCACTCTGGTTTTCTTTCCACAAACTCAAAAACATGCAAGTAAAATTAATCAACATTTCCAGCTTTTTCCCTTGAAGTAAGGGGTGGGGGGAGTTCCTGGGGATTTGGGTGAGGCTGTGGGAGTGGGGGTGGGTATGTGTGCACGATGAACCCTGTGGTAGACTGGTGCCCTGTTTAGGGCTGTTTCCTGCCTTGCAAACAAGGCTGCTGGAAACCTTCAAGTAGTCAACCTCATTGTAGTCAAATTCAGTAGTAGTGTTTTTAGGGGGGTTTAATAAAGCTCATATTTTACCCTGTGGGTGTAGTATAAGGTTCCTGAATTCAGTCCTGGCTAAATTATGCTGCCTATTCTTGTTAAACCAGTAAAAATAAGAAAACAGGGATGACAAGAGTATTTGGGTGTGAATGAAGAAAGTGATGACAGCTTTTTCTTACATTGTTTCACTACCTTTATAAACTCTAATTTAAATGTGGCCAATGATATAATGTGACATATTAAGAAATTCATTTTTCCTTCAATTGTTGTTCAAGTTAAAGTCAGCCATGTTATGGCACAAGTTCATGTTGGTTATCCTTCAATCTGGAATATACAAACATCACAAAAATAACAATTGAGTGTTGGACAAACACATTTGCTTTTTTACTCTTTTATTACACCAAGTTCAGCTCTTAGTGTTAACAATGATTGTAAAAAAGGGACAAGAAAAAAAGAGTAACAATTTTGTACAACCGAAAATCACATTTACTGTACTGTACATGGTGTGCCATGAGGCTGGTCTTGTTGAGAGACATTCAGGTTTTATTTGGTAAAGATGATGCAGTCACTGACATGAATGTGTTGCTCATACAATTCTTTCGAAAAGCTAAACAAAAGTGAAGCTTTTGTAATATAATATATTTAAATGAGCATTACTGATAAAACATTAGAATAAAATATAAATGCGCAATAAGATAATTACGTGGTCAATAATGTATGTGCAAAGAAAAGTCTTTATAAAGCATGTAGTTGACAAAGTTCTAACACAATATTCATATTACACTATGTACAGGGTTATTCCATTCTCCTCAAAAGAACTTGAGCTTCACTCACACAACAGATGTTTCTGTTTGAAGGAATGACTGAGCCCTTGAATTACGGTGGAAATGGGACTTGCTCTCCGAACCGTTTCTGGAGATGGATGAACTGTGTAGTCGGTAGTCTCGGCCCACATACTGGGTCAAACAAATGCTCCTCCATTTTCTTTTGAGTTCACATTGCACCTGGAATTGAGTCAAAATGAATATCATGACAGGACGATTATTTCCACTATTATCACTGGTACACCAATAGGTTTGTCTGACCTACCGATCAAAAACATTTTTGGTGGCATATACACCTACACTTTATGTCAATCCAGTTCAGGATTGTGTGATCTGGAGCTTTGGCGGAAACCAAAGCTACATATGATACCAATCCATCATAAGGCACATGAACACACACATTTGCATGGTGCCAACAATAATCAAATAAGTTTGAGACACTCACAAAGGGGGGACTGCCAACACGACACTGATGGCATCTAAATCAAGTTTGAAGAATTCTGGAGATGCACCAGTGCTAATCATTGGGCCACCATTCCACCCTTTCATTTTTTAACATTTAATCGAACCTTCTGTTTTATAAGAACTTACACAGAGCACAGAACTTGTAAGAGATATATGCCTTTTCATGCATTTGGGTAATAATTTCTAATTGTTTTTCTTTCAAACCATCTGCTGTACTGTTTTAATTTAAATACAGTTTAAAAAATCTTCAAAAATAAGAATGTGTAGACTTTTACCTGTATATAGTATATGGTTGCCTGCAGCCCTAAGTTGCATTAAGCAGGAATAACAATGCAATACTCTTATTACAGCAAACAGGTCAAATCCCATTATAGCAAATACCGAAGTAACACAATTTTCAGAACAGTGAATACTTTTTGTTGACCCGGACAAACATTCATACAACATCATGTTTAATGGATATCTAACTCAGCTTTAAGATTGTCAGAGGGGTTTTTAAATAATCAGCAGAAGTTAGGACACCTGTGCAAATTGTTTGCTTCATCTTGAAAGGCTTAATTTACTTTAATTGCTGCAGACCATCTGTAGGTTGTAACCTATTAGAAGTTCCCTGATGGAGGTCCATTTGTAATATTCTGAAATTTCCTTTTTTTCAGTTTTTGCTAACCTAAACATTAAATTTAAACCTCTGGCAGTTTACTCCTTACCTTTCCAACATTTTAGGTCATTCACTGCATTTCAACTGCTTAAATCTGAAGAAAAACTGGGGTGTTCTAAAACTTCTGACTGGTACTGTAAATTAATAGTCAAATTAGGAACTTACCTCACTGTTCAGAAAGCAATACAGAACAGCAACCACAAGTCCCTATAAACACAGAAAAAAGAAGACTCGTTTCTTGAAGGTCAAGTAGCAAAGAACTTATTCTTTGTGATTAGAAAAATAAAAGTAAATTAAAAGGCTATGGCAGACCTTTCACAATACAGAAGAGCAGCAACAATCTGTTCCGGAGATACTGTATCACTTTAGAGTGAAAAAATCAATGATATTCAAATTAAAGTAGCACTTAAAATCTGTCAGCACTTATCAAGGATACCTTGTTTTGTTTTTATTATTAGGATTATTTTACAGTATTGATTGAAATACATATTTGAAAATGGTTCCTATCCTTCTTCTTTGATGAACAAACATTGGCTCAGTCTTGAATGAAGTGTCTGAGAGTTCTTTGGTTGCTCTTTAGTCACAAGCACATGCATGTTAGGTTAATTTATGAAATTCTACGTTAAGTGGTATGAGTGAGAGTGCTCAACAATGGACTTTTGTCCTATCATTATTTAGTTTTTACCTTGTGGTATGGATAAGCTTCTGTTACTCTGATCCTGTACTGGAAACACAGGATTCAGAAAATGGATGAATAGATAGATGAGCAGATTTAATCACAGAACCACTCTACATTGCAGGAGCCTATTTAGTCTTTTTAGCTAGTTCAAATTGCTTTTGTGTAGTGGGATTAACATTCCACTCTGGCTACCATGTTTTTTAAAGAAAAAGAGTATATTGGGAACATTGGCAATCGATGATGAGGTGGAGTCTCTAGATTTATTGTGAGCGATGAAAGGACCACAGTTCAAAGTCAGTGCCAGGTGAAAGGTCAAAACCAGGGGATCAAAATATATATCAAGTAACCAAAGCAGCTGAGGCAAACCAAAATCATATTCAAAAGCAGAGAAGAGATCAAAACCAAAACAAATCTAACTTGGCCTACTTAGAATTAAATTAAGTAGCACTAAAGTTTGTATTTTTAACCATCTGAAGGATAATCTTGACTCATGCCCCAGTTATATTTAGACCGGAACCTACGGTATAAACACATCACAAGCGTGACTATCGTGGTCAAGTGATCTGCAATGTGTGTCGTGTAAATAATTAATACAAAAATTTTTTTTTAAATCATTCCCAAATGAGTTCCAAACAATAAATACCATGAAAAATAATGTTTATTAAAACTATAAATGACAATGACATTCACACTTTTAAAAGTAATGTTTTTTTAATGGCACTTTACTGGGTTGTATAGTTCCTCATCGAACAATGCTTGACACAGAACAATTTCATTCTGAATATTTTGTATATGTAATTGGGTGTTTGGGCTTTGAAAAAGGTTTCAACTATATTGGCAAAACAGAAATCTTTAAAGTATAGCAGGCTATCTATCAGTTGTGGCATCCGGCTGGGGGTGGAGCCCAGCCGGGACGCCCAGGAGAACCGGAGGAGGGCTTGTACCTCCTCCAGACACGCGAGGGGGCGACCGCCCTGGTTGTATTGGGGGCCAACCCTGTAGGGGCCTGTGGCCAACGCCAGGCGGTGCCCCGGTGCCTGAACAACCCTGGAGCCCAGCACTTCCGCCACACCAGGAAGTGCTGGGGGGAAGAAGACAGGGGACACCCGGAGGGCTTCCGGGTGCGCAGCCGGCACTTCTGCCACACTGGGGCGTGTCTGCGGAGGAATGCCGGGAAGCAGCTGGAGCCCATCCGGGTTCCTATATAAGGGGCCGCCTCACTTCATTCAGTAGCGGAAGTCGGGTGGAAGAAGGACGGAGCTGGAGAGAGGACTGGAGGTGGCCAGGAGAAAGGCAGTTAGACTGTGAGGCCTGGACTTTGGGGGATCGGTACTGGGGGTGCATGTGAAGTAACTGTACATAGTGTATATAATAAATGAGTGTGTTGGGAGCAAAAAAGATGTCCGTCTGTCTGTGTCCGGGTCCCATTCCACACAGTGTTATTGTATGCAGTGAGAGTCCTTTTGAGAGTGCAGTTATTGCTGGCCAACGCATGTTTTCATACTGACGTTGGCAATTCTGAAGCACTATTGGGTCCTGGCATTGCTGTTAGATTATTATTTGTGTGGAATCCTTATAGATACAGTATGTCAGGAGAAAATGGGCAAAAACTGAAAATATACAGTATGTTTATGTTGTGTAGTAAAATACAGTCCAGTACAATTTATAACATTCTAATGTTTATCAGTGCCATTCTAAAGCACTATATCTGTTGTTCAATTGTTAGATATTTACTTCAGTAATTTATTTTTTGATCTGTTAGTATCATCCATCCACATCGTCCTGTCACGTGCAAAAGTTCGCTGATGACACTGCTATTGTGGGCTGCATCAGGAGTGGGCAGGAGGAGGAGTACAGGAAGCTAATCAAAGACTTTGTTAAATGGTGCGACTCAAACCACTTACATCTTAACACCAGCAAGACCAAGGAGCTGGTGGTGGATTTTAGGAGGCCCAGGCCCTTCATGGACCCTGTGATCATCAGAGGAGACTGTGTGCAGAGGGTGCAGACCTATAAATACCTGGGAGTGCAGCTGGATAACAAATTGGACTGGACTGCCAATACTGATGCTCTATGTAAGAAAGGTCAGAGCAGACTATACTTTCTGAGAAGGTTGGCATCGTTCAACATCTGCAGTAAGATGCTGCAGATGTTCTACCAGACGGTTGTGGCGAGTGCCCTCTTCTACGCGGTGGTGTGCTGGGGTGGCAGCATAAAGATGAAAGACGCCTCACGCCTGGACAAACTTGTTAAGAAGGCAGGCTCTATTGTAGGAGTAAAGTTGGACAGTTTAACATCTGTGGCAGAGCAACGGGCACTAAGCAAACTCCTGTCAATCATGAATAATCCACTGCATCCACTGAACAGTGTCATCTCCAGGCAGAGGAGTAGCTTCAGTGACAGACTTTTGTCACTGTCCTGCTCCACTGACAGACTGAGGAGATCGTTCCTCCCCCACACTATGCGACTCTTCAATTCCACCCGGGGGAGTAAATGCTAACTTTTTTTTTTCATTTTTATTACTATTTAATTTAATATTGTTTCTTTGTATCAGTATACTGCTGCTGGATTATGTGAATTTCCCCTTGGGATTAATAAAGTATCTATCTATCTATCTATCTATCTATCAAACCCATTTAAACCATTTTAAGGTCCCAAGGACTGAAGCCTGTCTCATCAGCATCTGGTGCAAGGCAGGAACAAGTTTATTCTTGGACTGTCAATCACTGTATTATTTGGAATTATATTACTTTATTTCAAAATGAATTTTTTATTGAAGGCAGAGTTATGCTGAGAGAAAATAAACCTCAGGACAGATAACACCAAAGAAAATAATGTTGTTTTAGACAGTAAAGTTTAGAATTGAAATCACTCTACCTGGAATGAACCAATGGCCAGTTCAAAAATGATCTGATGCATGCTGTCATCAGGTTGTGAAATAAAAATAATATAGTGGACTCCAAACAAAGGAATCAGAAGGAGAGTGGATTTTGTTAGCCTCCTGAGGAAAAAAGAACAGAGGAGAGAATAATGTAATCAACTTAGTGACACAGATTAATGGTTTGAATTCACCATTTAATGTGTAACAAAAGAAACTTGCAAAGTGTCAAGATGGGATCACTTACTTTATGTGATAACCCTCAGAAAGTTAATCCCAAAGAATGTTGATAGAACAAAAGACAGTCTCGGAATCTTTAAGGTTAGTCTGGACCTAATTTACTAGAAGAGTCAACCCAGCTGTTTGCCCACAGGGTAAAGAGACTTTTTTGTTTCCAAATTATAAGGTCTGTTTGTGCAAAAGTAATTTAAAAACTGGATTGATAGATGGGTATGATCAGAACATTCTGCAAGTAAGGCAAAGTATATGTCGTAAATAATAAACAGGAAATTGTTATTCCAGTAATGGGCATACAGTATTTTTATGCGTGTACTTCTGGCAGACTTATTCAATAAAATGAATAATATGATGCAATATCTGTCTTTTAAAAAAAAAAAAAAAAAAAAAACAAACCAAAAAAAATGGTTAACTTTTCTCTTGTGAGGGATGACCATTTCAAGGTAAAGATGAGAGAAGATGTGCAATGACTTCAGCTTTACTTAAAAGAGCAACTCCCATAATGGAAAATGGATTTCAAGACTCAATTTTTTCCCACCAAACTCATTTTTTAATCCCCACCCCCCACCACCTCTAAAACTATTTTTCAACTTTCTGAAGGGTAAGTAAAGATGAAAATAATAATGCTACAGTATATTTATTTGCCAGTGGGTAATACATCAATGTGAAAAGGTTGTTGTTTTATTTTAATATATTTGGCTACTTTGTAGTTTGATTCCAGTCATTAGGTACCCATGGTATTGTCTTTTTCCTGCTGATTCTGCTGAGTGGGATTATTTAGGTCACAGTTAGTTTATTGGTTCCTCTTTCAACTTTCTTAGAAATAATACCATTTCATACTTGGCACCATTTGCATAATTAAGGTATGTATTTTTATTGAGATATCATTTCATCCACTCTTTAATAGATTAGAAAGCATAAGTGTAAAGTGCAATTGTTCTGACAGTTCTACAGTTAGTGACCTATTTAGGTTCATAATGAGACTGAATGCTGGAAATTGGCCACACTGTCTCTCTTCTGATATCCAGTAAGCGCAGTTACTCTCCTGTTATCGAATATAACTTTAGAAGCTATACCATCAAAAGCTGGGTTAAAGAAAAAACATTGTTTGTGAACAGTACAAATATACTACTGTATTTACTTTGGATTGGAAGCTACAGAATGTGCCATAATAAAGGTGGGTTTCATCTCATGATTTTATGTTTATTTGTATTGACCAGCATTAATTAAAGAAAGGTATGTGCTGCTTGGAAATCCAAGTCGTAAATTTCAATACATTGTCAGGTTTGCTGTGTCTGTGCAAACATTGTGAGAGCGCCGCCTTCTAGAACTGTGATCTTTACTCACAGCTTGTTCTGTCTGCAGTTTGCCATCATGTGTATTATGTCAAATTGATGCTGGCTGAGTATATACTGACCACTTTACTGCTATATCAGACACTTGGCACACTTTGCGCAGAACTGCATCATGCATTATAAGTAAGAGCAACACATAACCATTGATGTGCAGTTTATTCCTGAATGAAATGTCAATGCCCTTTTCACATAATGCAAGACAAGCAGACCCAATTAAATGTTTGATAGCTGCTAATTTAAATAACAGATGTATTTAAAACACTATTACCTATTTGTAGAAATACCCCACATGATTACCAGGGAAATTGGTTGACTGTGTTGGTGAAATCTAATATGATTTTTAAAATGGGAGAAAAATCACTGCTGAAAATATTTTCACATCTCTTTCCATGGCAAATAAGCTATTTGCCTAAATGACAAGCCTCTTTTATATCGAAATGTAAACAAAATTAGAAAAAAGCTGCCATCCCATTCTGAAAGGCAACACAAGACACAGACAAGGAGACAGACACTGATAAATTGCAGACTCGGTGCCAAGTAAACTGGAATGAACTGCAACCAGTTTGTCTGCAGAAGTGGCACAAAGAGCACAGAAATGAGTGCAGACTGCTGATGTCGATAGTTTTATGATCAGTCCAACATACCTACTGCTGTTCACATTTATATTCTACAAAATACTGTATATACATATGGCTATAATTTTAATAAACTATATGGAAAAATATTTTTTTTCTTGATTTATTATTTTATAGTTCAAGCTGATTGAATAGTGTAGTTTTTATTTTTACGATTAGATACAGAAGTAGTTTTATGCCAAGCAGAAAGTTTTTGGAAAGCCAATTGTGCGACTACACCTCTTTTGTTTCTGGTAGGATGCCAAGTGCCAGGTAGGAAGGTGTTTTATTGCGCATGAAATAACACAACAGAACAAAATAAAACTATGAAAAGTATCAAAATAAAGATTCCAAGAATCTGTTTTGACTGTTGAAGTGCACAGTTTTGTAGTAAGCGTACACAGAGCTTTACGTTTACAAATGTTTGCATATCTACAAAAATATGTGAGTATGGTTGTAAGTTTTTAAACTATTTCTAATAAAATAGTCTTTACTTAATTTATTTGCCCAGATGATGGAAATGTGTTGTTTTGCATTTCACGAATAACACCTAATAAATACTGAAGCAATTTCCTGTTTGCTAGCAGCACAACGCTGAAGTTTTGCTTGTTTGATTAAAACATGCTAATATTGAAAGTAAAACTATATTCAACTAATATGTGCTGTGTGCCACCAAGTTATTTCTTTTTCCATTTACTCAAGCTGTATTAGGCTGTGGTTTTTGGAGGCAGGGAAGTACATATGCATCATCATAATGCCAAGCTGATGAGCCATTAATAAGAACAAAAGGATGCAACTTGGTGTACTCTTGGCAGTTATAGTACATGAAAACACAAGGACACAATAATCAGTTGGTATCAAAATTTAATCAGAATCCATTCCATCAGTGAGAGACATCCTCAATCAGTTGCCTCTATCAACCATGTTTAAATTTCTCCTTTCATACTTTACTGAATTACAATTTTGAGCTATGTATCGAACAGTGTTGGAAGTGCTATAAATTATCATCCTTTAATAGCCCTTTCAGGGTAGTAATGAAGGAGCCAACATAAAAACATGAACATGCCAATGAGATAACTGTCACTACATTATTCACTCAGCATCCCAGTTTGCTCATTTTAACCCGCTACCTATAGTAGAATGGGAAGGAAATAACTGTTTTTTTTAAATAAATAAAATATATCCCTACATAAACATTTTCACCAACTACTTTGCATAACCATTGACTAATCTAAATCTCTGTAAGCCTTTTATTCATTTAGGTAGTTTTGACCTGCTACATCCTACTGTGTTCCTTTCTTTTTTGTTTTAGTTTCATATGGTAGGCATGGTAGAGAGACAGATTTCATTTAGTAATTTAGAATTCGGCATATACATTCACTGGATCAATCAATTATCAAAACATTCGTCATTAAATTATAACATTTAAATGCTGTGGGGTAGCTTAAAAAGAACAGGATGAGGTCCGAAATGGGAAAGATTTCTAATTTTATAGGGAGTTCTTTAAGTACTGTATGTTGATCTCTGTTTAAAAGACTGACTGCAATGAAAACTTGCAGATGGCGTAAAAGTCTTAAAAAGAAATTGTAGAGTCCAGCTGTGATCGGAGAAGGTCAGGATGAAAGCCATAACTCACGTCTTGTTTGGACTGGACACTCCTGTTGTAAAGGAACTGAGGATGCGTCCTGTTAAACCCCATTAAATAAAAATAAATCCAAAATAAAAATATAAGGAGAAAAACATGGGACTCATGGTGTCTATGGTGTTTATAAAAAAATGTAGAAATCTTAGGTCCTAAAGGTAGAGCAGTGGTTTCTTTGATTATCTAGGAATACAGAGAGTCAACTCATAAAGAATGAAAAACAAATTTCAGAAATGAGACACTCAGTATTTGCCACAAATATTTTTATAACCATTGCTAATTACAAAATCTGCTCATTTAAACTCTAACGATGCTCCTGTGTTTTTCAGAGGGCATTAACGCCTTAGAAAGTGTTTAAAGTGCGAGTGTGTGCAGAAGTAACAGCACCAATTTTAAAGCAATTTAAAAAGTTTGTTGTTTCAGACAACATATGCTTTTGACGTATGAATGTTTACCTCAGTTAAATAAGCATTCTAAAAAGACTGCCTCAGTTCTGCTCAACAGAGTTATCAAAGACAAATGGCATAATAAGTGTGCAAATGTTTACCACTTGTGTCATTTGAAACACAAGCAGACTCATGCTACTTGCGTTACATGTTCCCAGTGGTCAGATAATTTGAGCTGCCATTTCTTTTATTTCAAACAATTAAACAAACAAAAAGGTCATTTTAGAATTAAATATTTGGGAATTTTTGCCATTATGTAAATGTTCCATGGTAACCAGCAGAATGTGAACAACTTGATTTTGATTAAAAACATTAAAAAGTACCATAACAGTCTTAAATAAAAGTAAACCTAGTTGTGCAATACAGTGAATTCTTATATAAAAGGCAGGGGCTGTAATAATGCTAGTTCAACCACTCTTGTCAGTGTTTTTATTTTGTAAATTAATATTGCCTGCAATGGACTTCTGCCCCATTCAGAGCTGTTTGCCTCCTTGAGCCAGATACTCTTTCTCAGGAGTGGGCAATGTTGGCCCTGAAGAGCCACAGTTGCACCAAGTTTTCACTCCAACCCAATTGCTTAATTAGAAACCAATCCTTGTCAATCTCAGACCTTATTTACTTTTATGGCTTGTTACTCTGCTTTGTAAGGTCTTATAACCGAGGATATCATCCAAATGATTTGAAGCCTAAAAAGGATAATTTTCAGTCTGTCACATTTTCTATTAAGTGTTTATTGAATCAAACAGTGTATGATGAGCACACACAGATATAAATGGAAACAAGTTAGATGGAGAACTATTGGCTGCTTTGTCATTTACGTACATCTTATTGTTAATAAGGAGCCATTAAAACACTGAATGCAGCTGTTTAAGATTGAAATAAGCAATTAAGGGTGGGGAACCTTAACAAGCGAGACCACTAAAATGAAGAATTAAAATGTCACTTGAGCAATACGAACTTCATCAGCAATAATTGACTTCTCATTAAAAAAACTGGGTTGGAACAAAAACCTGTAGCCACTTCGGCTCTCCAGGGGCCTCATGCATAACGCCGTGCGAAGAATTCACACTATAACATGATGTACGGACAAAAGCAGAAATGTGCGTACGCACAAAAAAATACAGATACATAAATCTGAGCATACACCAACTTACACGTTCTTCCGCTACATAAATCCCTAGAATGTATAAATACCGATGTTACCGCTATATATACTGTAATTCATGCAAGTGCGTTTTCTTTGGTATGCGCTGTTCTTTTCTTTGTTATAAGTAGAGTAAATACATAATATTTCATTTAATTAAAATACAGTAAAATTTATGTGTTCTCACCAATGATGAATGATATTGATGATGATGAAGTCGCTGTGCAGTACGATGCAAAGGATTTAAAACTCCTTGGGTGGCGCCTCCTCTTCAGGTGCTTCCGGAGGAGTTGTATCTTTGGATGGGACTTCTTCTGGTGGGGTTTCGTGCTGGCTTTTCTTTATAGGTTTCAGGAAATTTGTGATGGGAAGTTGCTACATTGTCTCCTGTAGCGAACTGCTGGTACAATTTCTGTGCTTTCTCACGGATGTTCTTCTTCCTGCAGTCAGTGATCCACAATGCCAAGGCAGATTCCATCCTGACGATATTTTTATTCCTTACAGTCATTACCTTTTTGGCACTATCACAGAAACTTACAGATACGGTACTGCAGATTGCTGCTTCGTTCTTCTTTAGGTAGCGTACAGTGCTTTCATTAATGCCATAGTGGCGCGCTACTGCAGCATAAATTTTTAGTTCCCGGAGGAAATCCAGTAGTTCAACCTTCTCCTGGAGTGTTTTAAACTTCTTCTGGTGCTTAGGGTCAGTGCCAGAAGCCTTAGAAGGTGCAGGGCGTTTCGGCGACATCTTGTGAGTTTAAGAATAACAAAATGAATACAATAACAAAATGGAAAACACAAGGACACTCAGCTGGAGACGCGTCACAGGGCAGCAGTCAATCAGAAGCAAGGCGAAAAGAATTACGCTCTCGGATTGGCTACTTTCACCATCCCAAACTGCGTTTCCCTCAGCGGTTGCTTTCTGTTCTCTCTACAGCACATTATTGCCATACAAAATTGCGGAGGATATTTACGCTTTCTGCTAACAATTAATAGTTAGGTTCTAGGAAAAATCTGCAAATGACTGATTCCGTGAACCGTGAAACGAGACTTCGCGGAGGTCTGCTGTATCCGATAATTCTCTTTCCAGTCAGCTGTTGTAGAGCTGTGATTCTCCACTCAGATACAGTAATATAAATACTTCGAGTGATGCAGTGAGAGTATTATGGAAAAAGATGATCTGCTGTGGCAACCCCTAATGGGAGCAGCTGAAAGAAGAAGAAGAAAAAGGTGCAGTGAGAGTAACAATGCTAAAGCAGCTATGGTATTTAGAACAGTTTGACCATTCTGTGGACCATTATATTGTTACAGGTTAATTACAATCAGATGCATTAAACTAATAAACAGTATGCGGTTAATTTCAGTGTATTTATAAAGCCGCGTCAGGGATGTGGATCTAAAAAAGAAAGGAAAACCACACTGGAACAGTAGCACTGCTTTGACGCTGGGTGCCGCCAGTTTGTAAAACCAAGCGCAGAACTTGCATACGCCAGTGTATGAGCTACTGTGAAAATGTGTGTGGCCTTACGCCAAATTTAGGTTTTATACATGGTGATTTGAACGTGGAAATGTTCGTACGCAACATTTTTGTGCGTACGCACTGTTTATACATGAGGCCCCTGGACCGACACTGCCCACCCCTGCTCTACCCAAACTGCCTCAAACTGGATTAGGCAGGGTCATTCATGGAGAGATCGATAGATTAAAGTATTTCATGTCAATTTAACAAGGTATTCTATAAAAATCCATGGAAATTATTATTATATATCACAGAATGTCTTGCTATTTTGACAGTTTTGCTATTGAACACTGACATCAGTTAACATATTTGAAAAAAATGAAGACACAAGAAATCATTATTCAAGTCACCCTGAGCCATAAACCTGAATGCAAAACATCACTCCCTGATTATCAAAACCATGAGAAGAGCTGAAGTGCTCTCTCCTTAAAATGCATGTCCTGTAATCTTAAACTAATGATGAAGGCTTACTTAATGTAAATAAGTGGCTGAAATTATTTGATGTATGTGAAACTGTAAAAAGTAGTCATATAAGTTTTGTATACAATATGATAGTCCCAATCAATTAAAATAAACATTAATTGACTACTCATTGCATATGCGCACTTTGATTTCATGAAAAATTTATGTTCTCAGGAATTAAATTCTTCTCACATCACATTAATGTAGCTGTTAAAGGGGAAGAGTCATGTTTTCACTTTAATAGCAAAAAGTACTGTTTCTTGAAAAAATCTCAACTTGTACCCTCCTTTGTGTATATACAATATATATATATATATATATATATATATATATATATATGTATATATATTGTGATGTATGGCCGGCCGTTCATCCCGGCCAATACAACCAAGCCGCCAGGTGGAGTTCTCCCTGCAGCATGGAGGTGCCGCAAAGACCAGCAGGGCATCATGGACATTGGAGTCTTTATCCACAGCATTGCTGGATACCGTGGGGGCCACTACATGACGCTGCAGGGAGGAACGATGGTTATTTACCCTACGCCCCAGAAGTATGTCCGAGTCACATGGACAAGGGGAATGATGTGCTTCCGGGGTGAAGAAAAGGACTTTTTATCTGACCCGGAAGTGATAGGAGATCACATGGACTGGGGATTGGAACACTTCCGGGTCATGGAATATAAAAGGATTGTGAGACCTCCCAGAAGGGGAGCTGAGCTAGGTGGAAGGGTGGCAAGGCGTCTGGGAGCGGTGGATAGTTTATTGTAGAGTATTGTGTTTGATTTAATGAGTATAGTGGAGAGGAGGGTGCTTTGTGCACTGTTGCATATGAATAAAGTAATCTTTTGGACTTTTATCTGGTGTCTGGCGTCTTGGACAAGGGTTCAAGGGTTCAAGGGAGCGATAGCGCCCCCTATCTGTCACTATATATATATATATTGTGAACTTGAACCCGGACACAGGCAGACGGACAACATAGTTTCACCATACACTGTTTATTTACAATTTTGACATGCACTCACAAACCCCAGTGCCTCCAGCACCGATTCCCCCAATGTCCAGGCCACACAGTCCTGTGCCTCTCTTTCTCCTGGCTGCCTCCAGTCCTTACTCCAGCTCTGTCCTCTTCCACCCGACATCCACTGCTGACTGGAGGGAGGCGGCCCCTCTTATGGGAACCCGGATGGGCTCCAGCTACTCCCCGGCAATTAATGTTAGCCACACCCCTGTGTGGCAGAAGTGCCGGCTGCGCACCCGGAAGCCGTCCGTGTAGCCCCTGTCGTCTTCCCCCCCGGCACTTCCTGGTGTGGTGGAAGTGCCGGGCTCCCGGGATAAATGGGCACTGGGGTGCCGCCTGGCGGTGGCCACGGGTCCCTACAGGGCTGGGCTTCTAAGCCCCCTACCCGAGGCCTCCTGCATAACCAGGACGGACGCCCCCGCTCGGTCTGGAGGAGGCACACGCCCTCCTCTGGTCCTCCTAGGCATCCTGGCCGGGCTCCAGCCCCGGCCGGGGACCACACGGGATAAACCGGCATCGGGGTGCCGCCTGGCGGTGGCCACGGGTCCCTACAGGGCTGGGCTTCCAAGCCCTTCACCCGCGGCCCCCAACAGAAGCAGGACGGACGCCCCCTCGCGGTCTGGAGGAGGCACAAGCCCTCCTCACGTCCTCCTGGGCGTCCCGGCCAGGCTCCAGCCCCGGCCGGGGACCACAGTGCCCCACCGCTAGCGAGGACACGTGGGTCCGAACGGAACATCCCGAAAGGGCAACACGTCCCCAGAGAGGGTCCTACTATGTCCCCAGGGTCCAACACGGCACCCTGGGACATCCGCTTTCGGCACCCCCTCTGACGCAAACGTGCCCCTCTGGTCTGCGCCGCTCTCGCCCCCGCTGTCCCCACCGGCGGGGTCACTATAGGCCTCCTGGCGTGGAGTCCTCCCGCGGAGCGGCCCGTTCCAGGAGGGCAGGTCCCTGACGACGTCGGCCTTGGCGCTCGTTGGGACTTCGGGCCTGTGGACAAAGGAAAAAGAGGGCCAGAAGCACTGCCAGGACACTCACCCTGAGCGTCCTGCCGGTCTCCGTACCGGCAGTGCTCCTGCCCCCTGCCGACAGCCCCTGACTTGCCTGCCAAAGTCCTTCGCCGCAGGTTCCATGCCCGTCCTCTTGTTGTCCGCCCGACCGCTCTCGCAGGCGGCTCGCCCAGCCGCCCAGGGGATTTCCTCTGCCCCCGCAGAGGATGGCCCTTCTCCGGGCGCTCGCACCCAGCGAGACGCCCCTTCCTGTCAGAGGTACCGGCATTCACCCCTCGGTTCCTCCTTCTCCTCTTGGACGCCCTGACGGTCTGGGTCTGAGCATGGCAACAGCTCAAATCCAGCCCCGTCTGCGTCCATGCAGAGCGACAGGAGACTGCCGCGGGCTTGGAGCGCAGGGCGCTAGGACCCAGGGCACTCATCAGCCCTTGTCCTGCCAGCGTCTGCGTGCTCGCTCTCCTCGCCCGATCGGCCGTCTGCACCGCCGCGTCCGCTGTGGGGGGATCGCCTACTTGAAGTCGGTCCTCCTTAAATAAGTCGCGACCATGTTCGGCGAATCCCCCTTCATGCTTTACGGGGACGGTTCCACTCACCTTCCCCGCGGTGTCCCGAGTGCCAAAGGCTCCAGCGTCGCGCCGACTCTCTGCCCCACGCGGCGTCTCTCCCGACGCGACCGCCTTCCCCTCCAGCTGCTCCAAAAGGAGCACGAGATCACCTAGCACCTGCAAAAACGGCGGCTCGGCAGTCCGAAGGGAATCCTCCGGCTCGTGCCGAGCCGCTGGTGGAAACAGAGAAACAGAAACCGGTGGGCTTACCTGTCGATCAGCACCACACGATGCCTGCTTCCTGTGGGCCACTCCGTCTGGCCCAATCGGGTCTCTCTTCGACACGAGATTGGCGTTCCTAGGTCCCGCCTCCATCCAATCATTGGCGGGCACACCAGACACACCAGCCAATCCCGTGCCTGTCAGCGGGCGGGACATCCGGCCCGCGGCCATTTTGTCTCCCCTGTTCTGGGTGCGGAGACGTGCCTCCTTGCAGCTCCGCAGCTGCGGCGATTCCTTGAGCCGCAGCGGCTCCGTATACGCAGCCTCCTCTGCTGCCGCCGCCGCGCTGCCGACAGCCCGTGGCCCGGCGTGCTCCTGCCACGGACGCGGACCCGGTTCGTCCCTCCCTGCGGAAAACAAGGTATGTACGACCCCGGAGGGCCGATTATTGCAGGGCAGGGCACTCACCTCCCGGATCCCGTCATGCCGAGGCCCCTGCCTCGGTGTGGCCTTCTGTTTTGCAATGCCGGCCTGGCTGTCTGTCCCGACAGCGCGACCCTCGTAGCCTGCTGCGCTCTGGCGACGCCTGTTCTTCCTCCTCCGCACCCGGGGATGGCCATTCTGCGGTCCGATGGCGGTCTTCGGGGTCAACCGCTCCCGCGGGGTTGTGCACGGGCCGCTCCGGCGGCCAGTGTGTGGGGTCCGCTGCTGCGCCGGGCCGTTCACAGACATACTTGATATTAAAGTAGGTCCCCGTCTTGTGCCAGACGGACCATCCTGCCGACTACGCCACTGTGAACTTGAACCCGGACACAGGCAGACGGACAACATAGTTTCACCACACACTGTTTATTTACAATTTTGACGTGCACTCACAAACCCCAGTGCCTCCAGCACCGATTCCCCCAATGTCCAGGCCACACAGTCCTGTGCCTCTCTTTCTCCTGGCCGCCTCCAGTCCTTACTCCAGCTCTGTCCTCTTCCACCCGACATCCACTGCTGACTGGAGGGAGGCGGCCCCTCTTATGGGAACCCGGATGGGCTCCAGCTGCTCCCCGGCAATTAATGTTAGCCACACCCCTGTGTGGCAGAAGTGCCGGCTGCGCACCCGGAAGCCGTCCGTGTAGCCCCTGTTGTCTTCCCCCCCGGCACTTCCTGGTGTGGCGGAAGTGCCGGGCTCCCGGGATAAATGGGCACTGGGGCGCCGCCTGGCGGTGGCCACGGGTCCCTACAGGGCTGGGCTTCTAAGCCCCCTACCCGAGGCCTCCTGCATAACCAGGACGGACGCCCCCGCTCGGTCTGGAGGAGGCACACGCCCTCCTCTGGTCCTCCTAGGCGTCCCGGCCGGGCTCCAGCCCCGGCCGGGGACCACACGGGATAAACCGGCATCGGGGTGCCGCCTGGCGGTGGCCACGGGTCCCTACAGGGCTGGGCTTCCAAGCCCTTCACCTGCGGCCCCCAACAGAAGCAGGACGGACGCCCCCTCGCGGTCTGGAGGAGGCACAATATGTATACACACACACACACATATATACATATATCTACACATGTAAGTATATCCTCACAGTCCTTGTATAACATGGATTTGCTTAACTGCTATTATAAAAAAATGCATTTTTTCCTTTAATTTTTTTTGTCTTTTTTCACTTTTTCTTGTGTTTTTATTTCTATATGGATTTTTATGTCACATAATTTAATTCTGATAGTTGTTTTTATTTCACTTATTTGGAAGTGTCAAAATATTTTTCTGTCATGTCACAGCATCTTGTCTGTTTTTGGGCATCATGATTGACTACAGTGACCCACCACATTGTCTTGTGGGCATGACCTGGAGTGCCTGACACCATTGTGACAGTGTTGTGCACATGTTAATTGTCCAAAGCTGAAAATAAACAAAACTTTCTTGTATGTATTTTAGTGATTGGTTTTCTGGTTACCGATCTTGTGTTTGTACCCTTGTTTCTACTGTTTTGGTATTTCGATTAACTGACTTTCTTGTAAATATTTTATTGGCCCATTTTTTTTTTATGACATTTTGTCTCTTTGTACTTAATTGAAAAAATTGCCATGCTTTCCAGCTGCTACAGTATACGAAGAGCTTTTTGCCATTGTCCAATCACAGTGGCATAAACCTTGTGTTGTGTTTCTCTGCTACCCTTTAACTATTTTACGAAGTCTTATTTTTTTTGCCTTGCTTTTGGGCTGTAAATTTTGGTGTTTTGCTTTCTGGATTTAGAATAGCTTAGTGAAGAGTGCTATACAAAATACATTGAAAACTGAAGATAAAAGCAATTTGCTATTTTATTTAGTTTTTCATTCTATAAAGGAGAACTTTTGCATTTTCTTTTTTTTTACATTTATGATTTTTTAAATTTTGAATTTTTAAGGTTTTTACATTAAAATTTAATCTGACCAGGTTTTGATGGTCTTTCTCCCAGTTCTGGTAATGCTCATAACAATACAAATATATGTGTTTATATGTATTATCTCAGAACTAAGACTTTCAGAACTCTCAGAATATGCACAACATAAGCCATAAAATAAGCTGTCACATGCAGAACAGTCGTAACCCTCAATGTGCCAATGTCTACCCCATCGGCCTGGCTAATACAGGTCCAGTGTCCATATCTCTCTTACATCGGTGCTCTTCTTGTAGTTAATCCTTTGCTCTGGCTGACCTCATGACTCTGTGCTCAGTGGTCAACTGGCAGGAAGCAATCTTTTAAAAAACACCCAGTGACTGCTTCATGAGCAATTGCTGGAATCAGGACTGCCCTTTTTAAATCTGAATCATTTCACTAGTGCTCCCTTTGGAGACTCCAGCTGGTGTTACTCTCCTGAGTCCTATTTTCAAAGTAAACTACGACACAATCTTACTGAGGCTGCTCGTCTTCCAGAATTAACAACACACTCTATAATGTTGTTCACCATTGTGCTTCAAGCATTTATTTGTTAAAGAGAATTAGTAGGAGTTCCGTGACTTTCACTTCAGTGATTCCTTCTGAGAAAGTCAAGTCAAGTCAAGTTGGGGAGCATGCACTGGTACAGTGCATTGCCGCACCCACTACATGTCGAAACAGCTCGGAATCCCAGTTGGCAAAGTCTGTACAAAAATAGTGTTCCACAAACTAAATATAATGTTCCAACAAAACTAAACAAAATATACAAGGGATACCCAGCTAGCTTCACTTGACTCATGTTGCGGCTGCTAAAACCTTACCATGCACAGGCCTACTTTTTTATTCACTAACCTATTTTTTTCTCATCAGGAGCAGCTCACAAATAATTCCACATAAGAAAAGCATCATTCCTCTGGACTATACCCACTGTACTTTAATTCTGAACATGCCTCATAACAAAACGGAATTTAATTCAGGAAAGAATGGAAATTCTGTTAGAATGACTGGCAGTCGGGGAATTAAAATATGCAGTGGTTTTGCCATATATCACAGCTGCTTATATCACAAATTTATGAAGATTTATAATGATTCATATAGTGTTATTACAGTAATGGGAGATTAAAAATACATTTCAGAACTCTGAACTTTCAAAGAGTCAAGGAATTCTGTGGTACACTGAATTGTGAATTGCCCTTACATCTGGCAAACTTAACTTCTGCATTAGAATTATTATGATACTGTCAAAAAGAATAAAATTTACACTGAATTGTCCCTTGGCCATCCTCCAAAGTCACAAAAGAAATGCATTATTTTAAATCTCTCAAAATGTTACATTTATCCTTTGAAGAATAAGAAAAGCAAAACTACAAGGTTTCAAGTGCTTATTATTTTTCTTTATTAATTATAGAAATACAGTAATCCCTCCTCGATCGCGGGGGTTGCGTTCCAGACCCCCCCGCGATAGGTGAAAATCCGCGAAGTAGAAACCATATGTTTGTATGATTATTTTTATAGATGTTAAGCCCTTATAAACTCTCCCACACTGTTTATAAATATTCCCCGCAGAGTTCTACAGCATAATCCCTTTGTATTCTCTTAGATATTAGGTAAGATTCATTGAAATTATGTATATAAACACACTGTTTATATACAGTAAAACCTAAATATTATTTTAAAGATATTGAGTGTCTCCGATATCACATATGTTACAGCCATTACGATAGACAGGCCACCAGCAATAAATACGTACAATGCAAGAAAAATAGTATACAGTAAATGTGTGTACAGTGACACTAAACGTACATACATGTACTAAGCACTGTAAGAAGAAAATGAATTATGGTTACTCACCAACAATGACACGATGACTTGTCCGATAACAATGAGTTTAATTTTACTGCACAACAAAGGAGAGCGTTACAGCCCTTGTAAAGGAGCCACTTCAGGCGATTGTGTAGCACTGCCGTTGTTCTTCTTCTGGCAGTCTTCAATCCAAATCCCTAAAGCAGATTCCATCCAGACTACTGCCTTATTACATCCACTTACAACTCGTTTTGCACCCTGGTTAAAAGGACACTGCAGCCGTAGATCTTCTATTCCTTTCCTACTTTTTAAATAAAAAGAATCGTAGCCTTCAACAAATCCAAAACGTTTACCTTTTCGGCAATCGTTAACATCTTCTTCTTGCGCTTGGGCATGGCCCCTGAAGCAGTAGCAGATTGTTTTGGAGCCATAATGAAGGGCTTGACTATGCACAAGGATAAATACTAAAGAGCACAACTCTTTACACAGCGAAACACGTTGATGCTGAATGAGCGAGAGGAGACTTCCTGGTTAACACTGCATTCAACACGCAGGAGCTCAACTGCGTGCTCTGATTGGTTAGCTTCTCAGCCATCCGCCAATAGCGTCCCTGTATGAAATCAACTGGGCAAACCAACTGAGGAAGCATATACAGGAAGTAAAAAGACACATTGTCCGCAGAACCCGCGAAGCAGCGAAAAATCCGCGTTATATATTTAGTTATGCTTTCATATAAAATCCACGATAGAGTGAAGCCGCGAAAGTCGAAGCGCGATATAGCGAGGGATTACTGTACCTACTGTTTCCCAAATACATCTATCCATTTTTTGACACACTTATTCAGGGCTGGGTCTTGGGAAAAATGGAGGCTATCCCAACAAGCATTGGGCACAGGGCAGGAACTACCTCTGAACAGAGCAAGAAAGGATGAAAACACACAGATACGGGACAGTTTAACAAACTAACTCACCCAACTTGCTTGTCCTTGGACTGTGGGAGAAAATTCATGCAGGAGAACCACTCTAACATACTATCCCAATACATTTAAAACGCAATATTACTGTTATGCATACAGATGTATATCTTTAGATATGAATATCTGAACTTGTCACATCATAAAAAACAACACCGAAGAACAATATAAGACATTATCTCCAATGCTACATCTTCAGCAATGTTTGAATTGCTACTCTTGGATCTTCTAGAATCCTGAATCTTTTGTTGTTGACCAAAGTCTTCAAGGAATAGGAATACAGTAGTAAACAATCAAATTGATTTCCAAGTTATCACAGCATCAGACAAGCATCCACGCTTTTTTATTTATAAGACACAGAAAGAGTCAAGAGAAGAAGGACTAAGCAGTTTCTGGGACTGAAAGCCAAGAGGAACCAAAAACTTCTCAGTTTAAGCAAACAAAGATTAAGAGGCTACATGATTGAATAGTCTAAAATTATGGAGGGAATTAGTAATGGATCCAGGCTGTTACTTAAATATAAACAAGAACACAGGGACATGGTTGGAAATTTGTTAAAGGTAGATTTTGTACAAATGTTAGAATGTTTATCTTCATGCAAAAAACACAGCCGATGGAATAAATTACCAAGTAGTGTGGTAGTAGGACTTTAGTGACCTTCAGAACTCAACTTGATGTTATTTTGGAGTACCTAGTTGAACAGGATTGGCGAGCTTGTGCGGCTGAATGAGCTCTTCTCATTGTAGTTGTTCTAATGGTATAATATATATTGCAAGTATAAGTAATACCCGGAAAGATACTAAAGGATATAAAAATAGTCAGTTTATTACAAAAAAATACAAGGAAGGAATAAACAAAGTGAGAAATGGAAAGAACCAAAGTAAACAGAAAAAACCTACCTGCAATCTTAGTATCTTTTGTCTATTTCTCTCTAATCCTGGCTTTTTTGCACACCCAGGCAGAGCATTCATATGGGGTTCCCTTCTAGGCAGCCCTGTATCTTCTTGAGGGACACCAGGCTACAACACTTTCTAGTGGTACCTGATGTCTTTGCACCCATGAACCTTATGTTGAATTTAAATGGCTGGGTCTCCAGTGTAGGCCTCCTGCTGCCTGTCACTTAGAGGACAGCACTTTTCTTTATATTGCTATCTGGAATTGTTTCAGACAAGGATCAGACGTCCCTTCCAATGGCTAGGTCACTTGCTTCCTTTTGTCCTCTGCCATGGTTTCGGCTTTTTTTGTGTAG
>JANRMT010062817.1:42670635-42760635 GCA_026402145.1 Polypterus bichir lapradei
ATAGGAATAATGTATTTTTTTCTTTTTAACAATATTTTCATCTTGATATTCATTCTACTTTTCTAGGTGTTCTAATTGTTTAATTAATCCATTATTTACTAATTAGTGGGTCTGATGCTAAAGTAGTTGCAGCCTTTGATTATTCCATGTTGTTTGCCTGGGTGTCTGCTCTGCTCATTTTTAATTGTCATTAATATGATACAATGAAGGTGAAAAACTGCACAGAGAAAGGGCAAAATATAATGAAATCAACAAAAGAGAGTTAAGCATTTAAATCGATAGCAAAAGCAGAAATATTTCTAAATGTCTTATAAATGTAAAAATCATGTTGCTCTACTTTTCTGAATGTAGAATAAAAGAAAAATAATGCCAGCTAATTAAATGAGATGAGTGTTATCAGGTGTTGTCACTGATTAGGAATCTGGTTGGAACAAAAACCTGCAGCCACAGTGTGCCCCCAGGACCGAGGTTGGGAAACACTGATTTACTGTGTCCTAAGCAGCAGTACTAGGCACACTCCTCTCCTCTCCTCTCCTCTCCTCTCCTCTCCTCCTCATATACCTCCTGACTAGGTCCAATTATCAAGTCCCATGGCTTCTAACATCACTGCTATGCAAATGATATTCAGCTGTACCTGTCGTTCCCACCTAAGGGGAATACAGTCTGGGCTCAAATCTCACTGAGATCTCAGTCTGGATGAAGGAACACTACCTCCAACTCAATCTGTTGATGAATGAGTTCCTTAACCATCTCAGACAGTCCTTCAATTCAAAAAATCATCTCTGCAAAACTCGGCTCATTATCATTAGCACCTACCAAGTCAGCATGTTACCTTTCCTTGGGGTGATGATTGATCACCTCTAAAGAGGTTTAGGGAACCTACCATTAAAACCTACACTGTAAAAAATGTCAGTAAATTTAATGGTAAAAATACTATAAATGGTGAAAGTAAAATACCTTTTCTGAAAAAAAAGAAAGTTACGATATGTTCACCAAAGTTACGATATTTACATAAGGACATGCCCTCTTTTACAGTAGTGTTCCTGGTGAACCGCATACCGATGAACAGTAGGGAAAAAACCTTAAACAAAGTTAGCAGACTTATTTTTCCCTGCATGCTGAAGGTTTTTTGAGGTTATAGAAGCTGATTTATGGTGGGTTGTATTCGATAAGCTGGCACACCTGTAGGACACCATAAACCACAAAAACAAACTTTACTTCTCCACCACACAAGTGTACCATAACTTTCTTAAACATTGAATCCTTTTCAATGTATATAATTAAGTGATACATGTTTGCTATTGGTTGTTGTTAGTTTACTGATGCAAACTGTGTGCTGGTGTTTGTTTCTGACAGTATTTTCTAATGGTTTATTGTTTGGCATATTTATTATAATGCATGGATATTAGGTTATGGTTAAACATTCACTTCTATTGGAATGTGTTCTAAAGAAAAAACAGTTATTTACTACAAAGTTAGACTGTAGACCTAAAAATATTGTCACCTTATTATTTACAATAAAATTCTGGCAACCACAGATGCCAGTGCTTTACCGTAAATTTAACATTATTTATTTACAGTGATATGACTATAATTACTCAAAATAAGTACAGAATCTGTCCCATAAACATTTCATATTTGCATTCATTGTTTTTGTGCTTACTTACATTTATTCAGTCAATCAAATTGTTATTATAAATTACAGTACTAATTAAGTGGAATCAAACAGTTTAAATATTTTTCATGAGGTAAATTTTTTGCACTCTCTAAATAATTCTGCTTTAAAAAAATGAAACTATTTACATTTCTAAAGGTTAGTTACACTCACCCAGTGTCTTCCAAATATAACTTAGTCAATGTCCAAGCAGTAACAAATATTAATGGAATTCCTAAATAAAAGAAGGCATTAATGAAAGGTTATTATACTTCTATGTTTTTCTTAAAATTATCTCCATTGTATTTTTAGTAAAGCAATTTGAGTGACTTTCAATAGAAGAAATGTGCCATGTCAATAAATGTATTATTATTATTATTAAAAAGCAATGCCTTGAAATGCCACATAAAATCATCTGTCTAATCTCTAAACAAATTGAAGAAATATATGTCAATAAATATTCGGTCATTAATCCATTTTTAATATATTTTTAATTTTAATCCCTATTAAGGTCTGTGTGGTCAGAGCTACAAGACAAGAACTGAACACTGAAGTCAAAAACAAGAAACTAGACTTAGAGAAATTCAGTGACAGTGATCAGTCTAAACACACGTGTAATGATACTGTTGAATTTGATCAATGGCCCAACTCAGGAATACATTTCACTAGACATTCAGGTCATTATTTCGAATTGATGACAGACAGATTTTTGAATCTACAAGAGAGAAGAGTGAATTGCTTTCTGAAAGTGTGACGAATTGATCCATTTCTGAACTAATTCTATAACAACAAAATTTGCAGCAGTATCAATGTATAATTGACCCTAGTCAAAGCCTTGAGAAGGGATTCTGCATGTTGTCATGTGATGTACAAACAAATAAAAAGACCTCACTTACAAAGATGGAAATACCTCCTGATGTTCTGCTATTGCTGAAATGCAGGTCATGGTTTATGTACTTTAAATTTTGTATATGTGTTTTTTGTATGTGCATGGGTGGCATATTGGTGCAGTATGCACTAGATTTGCCATCTGATGAGGGTTTAGTTCCTACTTTGTGTCAATGCTGTCAGGATAATCTCAGTAAACTGAATATTCAGAATCAAAACATGAATGGATGGAATTTTGTTACTGTATGCCCTATGGGTGAAATTAGGATGTTACACAGTAACACCAAAAATAAATCAGAAGTATTAGAGACAGTTTACAAAGGCTAACAAAGGCAGACAACATCATTAAATGTTGGTTTGTCTGTTGATGATTCAGGTCTTTCTAATTAGTAGAGTGGGGCTACTTCAGATTTATTTTCTTAATTCATACAGCACAAAAGTGTTACGTGCATGCCGTTAGATTAGATCAAAGGAGATTTTGGCACAGAATTAAACTGTAAATGCACGAACTGTATGTGGTAAACAATGAACCTTGATAATGAATTGTTTTCAGGGTGTAGCTTTTTTGACAGCATCTTGATTTTGGCATATGATCATTTTAGGTTCATTAAAATAATCCCTGTTCTTTATGCCATTTTATTAAAGCTGCAACTTCTGTGAAAAAGAGTAACAATGTGTTTTGGATACATTTCTTTCAATGTATGTCATTGTATGTTTGCAATTACCAATGCAAGCAGAGTATTCTATTAAGCAATCCCCAGCAAGCTGCTGTCTTTGTGTAGCTGTGAGCATCCTATGAGCCCGAATGAAAGATTCTGCTTGAGATGGAGTCCAGGCTGGGGAGGACACAACAGAATGAGATGTTTGTAGGAAAAGGAAGGTCAAGGACAATGCCTTGACAAATCAAGCAAACCAGGTGTTTGTTTTAGCACTGTGTGTTTTAAGAAACTACAATACAGCATAAACAGAAAAAGGTACTAGTATGGCTTTGCAAAGATCAAATGTATGCAAAAGCTGTTTGTGCTTTTCATGTTACATTAACATTGCCAGGAGGGACAGTCACCACAGCTACTTCTGCGACTATGACACAGCATGTTAGCAACCAAAAAAACACAAATTGTTACAGAATTGCAAAGCATGTCCTGTTGTTCACAATAACTGAACTGTTTGTCGAACAGGATTGACTAAAGAGCGATACTTTATTTTGTAGTTTCAGTGCTTTATCAGATTATTCTTAAACTATTAGCAATTTGTGTTGAAGTTGTTTCCCTCAAATATATTGTTGCATAGCTTTTTTCATTATTTATAAATGTTTTAACTTTCAATTTTTGAAAAAATATTAATCTCAACTCTTCATGCATAATGGATGCAACAAAGTTTCTGATAGAGTGGGACCCAATGGTAACCAATGCAGGTAAACAGTCAACAATATCAAAAATGTCCATGAAAAAAAATCTTACGTTATTTTTGTTGCATAATCCATATGTCATGTCCTCCAGTTGTGTGCTCACAATGTACAAAACACATGTATTTTTTGATAGAATATTATTAAATACTGTAAATGAAATAGTCTACAAACAGGAAGCCCCTTCACATGGGGTTTTGCTTTTGAAGACAGGACTTTTGACCACGAAGGGGAAAGCCGTATCTTGTGTTTGGCCTTAACAAGATGTCAAAATTGTTGCCTGTAATTGATCCAGATTATTTTGATGATAGATCTCTCTTCTGATTACTGTAGTATGCTCCAGCTATTTGAATGTGTTATTCATTTTAAAGCAAATAATAAATATCACCCCTTTCCTTTTTGATTGATGCCTTGCATGCTATGCTGCCAGGATAGGCTTTGATTACAAAATGGGCAAACTTTAAAAATGACATTGTGTAACTCTTGTAATTATGACTAATTGGCTCTTGATCCAAATTAAATGCAAACTTTTTATAATAAAAGGTATGGTCAAGCTCAGTATGAAGCACACTGTAAAATATAAAATCTAACAGATGGCTACATACTTATATGGACTGACCCAAAGTGGAGGTTAAACAGACAGCTGTAGGTTTTGTTTACTAGCAAGTGACGTCCTGTTATTCTGTGTTTGTGTGAAACAGACATATTAATTAATTACCAAACAGTAATGAACAAGTGTACAAACTACACCTACAAAACAATTCTGGCAGTAAAATTAGCATTTGTACTCTTCTCACACATTCAAAAAAAAATGCTAGTGGGCATGTTAAAAAAACACTACACATTTGTAATGTGGGAAGTTGCAATTTTAAAATTTCATAAATTTGAAAAGTAAAGAAATTCATTTTCATCCTCCACATTCAATAAAAAAAGCAAATGACACTTTAGGAACACATCTATTCTAAAATCATCTACAATAATACAAAAGATTTCTTACCCCAACCAATGAGGAGATACACAATGAAATGCCGGTTTTCAGAAAATATAATGACCAGGAGAGTGTGAAGGTACAGGCCTTCAACTAAGAGCCAGAAAAAGTTTGCCATAACGCAGTATTGAAAAATGACCATAACTGCCTTGCAGCCAAGCTGAAATTATAGAAGGAATTGTCAGAAAAAGAAAAGGGCTTTTTAATTTAATAAGCAGACACTTTAACTTAATGTCATTCAGCTAACCTAATCATGCAAACTATACTTCAATAAAATAAAATTTTGACAATCACTTTAATACAATTAATTATTTAATCTAGTTCAATTTGGCAAATTCCTATATATAGAACACTTCTGTTTTCAGTCCCAGAACACTGCACACAGACTAAAATAATATACAAAAATATAATAATTTATGATAAATATGCACATTTTATTTTAATATGGAAATCAGTTTGGATGTAAGCATTTTACATAATTAAACTATCCTTTATCCACCGCTTATCCGAGGTCGGGTCGCGGGGGCAGCAGCCTAAGCAGGGAAGCCCAGATCTCCCTCTCCCCAGCCACCTCCTCCAGCTCCTCTGGGAGGACCCCGAGGCGTTCCCAGGCCAGCAGGGAGATATAATCCCTCCAGCGTGTCCTGGGTCTGTCCCGTGACCTTCTCCCTGTGGAACATGCCTGGAACACCCCCTCAGGGTCCAGGGGGCATCCTGACCAGATGCCCAAACCACCTCACCTGACTCCTCTCAATGCGGAGGAGCAGCGACTCTATTCCGAGCATCTCCCGGATAGCTGAACTCCTCACCCTATCTCTAAGGGAAAGTCCAGCCACCCTGCAGAGAAAACTCATTTCGGCCGCTTGTATCTGCGATCTTGTACTTTCGGTCACTACCCAAAGCTCGTGGCCATAGGTGAGGGTAGGAACGTAGATCGACTGGTAAATGGCCAGCCTCGCCTTTTGGCTTAGCTCTCTTTTCACCATGACGGACTGTTGCAGAGCCCGCTTTACTGCAGATGCCGCACCGATCCATCTGTCAACCTCCCACTCCATTCTTCCCTCACTCGTGAACAAGACCCCGAGATACTTGAACTCCTCCACTATATGTTTAACAAAACAAAACAGTGTATGTCGCCAACAGATTAAAGTTTAAAGATCAGTATCTGATCAGATCTGATACATTTAAAATACAGAACGAATAGTAACACTTTATAAACAGGCAGTAAATCCTCCATTAACCATTTGAATACAAAAAGGGTAGTTTTTTTCAGTATGAAGTACCAGTAATAAAGCAAAAATATGTACAGTAATTCTAAATGGTTCTGATACTAACCTCTTTTAGATGTATTAGTAGGGCGGCACGGTGGCGCAGTGGTAGTGCTGTTGCCTCACAGTAAGGAGACCCGGGTTCACTTCCTGGGTCCTCCCTGTGTGGAGTTTGCATGTTCTCCCCGTGTCTGTGTGGGTTTCCTCCGGGTACTCCGGTTTCCTCCCACAGTCCAAAGACGTGTAGGTTAGGTGCATTGGCGATTCTAAATTGTCCCTAGTGTGAGCTTGGTGTGTGGGTGCCCTGCGCTGGGCTGGAGCCCTGCCTGGGGTTTGTTCCTGCCTTGCACCCTGTGCTGGCTGGGATTGGCTCCAGCAGACCCCCTGTGTTAGGAAATAGCGAGTTGGACAATGACTTTCTGTACTAATACTAATACTGTCTGTATTAGTATTATTTCACTTTACGATGGCGGGGAAGACGGAGCTGACACACATTGCTGAAATACGTTGACCCCAAGCATACATGGCTAATCCCAACAAAAGGAGACTCTTGTGGGTATGCGCAAGTGTTTATGGTTCAGCACACAAGATTTTGTAGTTGTGCACATAAAAGCAAGTCAAGAAATTAGCTCCCGCCAAAAATTTACAAAGAGCAAACAGACAGCACAATGGCCAACAGATGAACCCTTTGAACATTAATATTATTGCAACCCAAATATATTTATGTATGCAGGGTCAAACAGGCCATAAATCATATACTTTTGTGTGTAATCTTTTTGTGTGTAATGTTTCCGATAGAAACACATTCTTATTGTCATTCCTTATGAATGACATTTGGGCACAGTGTGAGTAAACATGCAATTAAGAGTCTGAGGGTGGACACAGCCATGCTTGTTGCCAGTGCAGTGACTCTGATCTGGGAGGAAATATGCAGTTGTTTAATGTATCCTGAAGTATCATAAACGGACCTGTACTGAACAGCATGATGGCATTTTGGATTAGAAAAGGAAACAAAAGCATCGACACTGTAAATTTGCAACACGGGATGACAGTTGAGTATATAGAGAGAAGCAGATGGTGAACAAATAACTTAGTGGAATAAACATAACTCAGTTTCTCTTCAACTCTACTTTCAGATTCTGATGACAACGCAAAAGCTGTAATTTGTAGTAATTTTTAAGTAACTTTCCGTCTTTTTATTTTCAATAATCTAGCTCTATATAGTGCGCTATTTAGAAAAAAAGTTTGCGGTCAAGGTCACCATGTAGTTTTGTATGCCCATCATGTGCACCATGGGCATATTTGTTCAGCTTCATGAATGTAAAGATTGCAAAAGAATATTATGTAAAGATTGATAGTTAAGAGAGTTTAAATGGTTCAGTGCAAATGCCTGAGCAGGGATGAAGTCAATTTGACTGAAGGTTATGGTCAACTAATTAAAAACTAGGGAAAACAATTATAATAATATACACACCCAGACACCATTTAAATCTGTCAATCTTTAAATTATGCTATTGGATGAAATATATATTTAAGAAATTGCATCAAATAACCATAGCCTAAGAATGTCCACATATTAATCTTTACTCAAAACACAGTATTCTAGAAAAGTGTACTAACCAGTGAAGGTTCTTGATCTAAGCACTGCAGATTCGAATTGCTTTCTGAGTAAAGAATATGATCCTTGATAAAAACTGAGATTGCTTTCAGAATGAATGAGAAGAAGAGGTTCAGGTGGATGTAGTTCCGTGTACAGTGAAGTTTTCTGTACAAAAGAAAAAAAATCGTGTTATTCATTTTACCTGAGCTTCTGATCTTCCTACTCAATAAGCACCTTCTTCAAGACTTTTCATTGATTCTGATTACTTTTACCCCATCAGTTTTCCACATTGAATAGCATTTGTTCAAGTTGTACATGAATATAAGATATGGATAAAAAAGTCAACCAATAAATACTTGAATGTGCAGTCATCCCGATAATGTTCTGCTGTTTTTATGTGGTGTTCTATAGCAATCCTGAGCTAAAAAACTTTTAACATATAAAACTACAGTATTTATTATGATGTATGCCACCACTTTGCTGTTCACAAAATACCTTATTTCCAGCAAACAAGAACTAAACTGACTATTTTGTACTGTGCTGTACAAAATATGTGAATGGACTTTCAGAATTACACCAAATCCATCTCTCGAAATATTACTGTGAAATTAAAAATTTACTACGCTTTTTTAGAAAAATTCTGTCTGCGTCTCAGAATGAACATTAGACTGAAGATGTCAGTCATTCGAGATTCAAATTCACACTGGACAAGGACTTCTGTTGCAGGGGTGGTGTCTAAGACATGATTTCCATTTAACTACATGCCAGACAGTCTAAAGATCATAAAAGCTTTTTCCCCTTTTGGCGAAACTGATACTTTTGTGATCATTTTACATTTCATTTGGAGTTTAAACGTCACAAATGTGGTCACATTTGTTTTGATGCCTTGTGTGTTTTTCACAATTTTGAGAATTATTAACGTCTCTCCCATGACATTTTATTTTTCATTTGGGCACCGTCATTTTGAGTTTTTTTGTTGATTGGCTGCTGTACTATTTTTTTGCAGGTGAAGCAGAAACATGTGAAGCGTGACATCATTGGGTCATAGCTATAAAGGTCAGCATCATACACTTGCTGTTTGTACATGGTTGGCTTCTCCCAAAGTTCTTGGCTTGCATTTTTTGTTTATCCATCCCTGATTTTAGCATTTTTTCTCAGCTTCTTGACTAGAATTAATGTTTAATCCCCTGGCTCTGGTTATGTGCTTTTTTGTCAATTTTTGATTTTTAGACTTTGATATTCTTGTCTAACTAAATGTGTATGTAACAGATTTGGCCAGAGGCTCACTTTTCTCCAGTCTGTGGTATCTTTGTATGTTGTCTTCAATCTGCTGTCTCAACTCTAGTCTCTGGACTGTCTTCCTCCCCAAAAACAAACAGTTGTGACTTTTCCTGCCAACTCTGAGCTGGATGTGCTCTGACAAGGGGCAGTCATTTAAACAACTCGTAGATGTTTTCTCCCTGTCAACCCTGGAGTAACTGTGGGGTTTGTCTATTGACTTTGGACCACCAAGCCAAAGTTACCTGTTGGTGTACTCCTCTGCAGTAGAGGTCCTTGGCTTATATCCACTATTCACTACGTGATCTCCACCTTACCTGAAAACTGTACAAAATGTTGGCCAAAAATCCATCAAAATGACACAAAAAATGACTTTACCAATAAACAATAATATAAATCGGTAATAAGGAGGACATATGCAAAAATTCCAAAAATGAGCAAAATTGATTTTAGATGAGTCATAATAAGGATTTATCACCAAAACAATTGAGATAAAATCAAATAGCTGCCTGTTTAGTTGCCATTTCCGACACACTATATAACCATAAGCATATCAGTTGACCTGTCTGTGCTCCAACTTAAAAAAAAAAAAAAAATCTGTAACCAAATATACAACCTATCACTATAAAAGGATGCTATTTACAAAAAGCTTATTAATTTTGTGTTTGTGTTTCCCCAGTGAACGTCTCTTCTGCTATTTAAGCACTAAAGGGAAAAGAACTGGCACAGTACCCCTTGGCACTTTTGACAGTGTAAAATTTTCTATAATCTAGTAATAATGAGCACAACAGCAGACTTTCTTTTTGCATACAGTTTTGCGAAATTGCCCCTAAAATTAACTTTCCAAGCTGCTGTGAACAATCAACAATCGAAAGTAGTAATACAACAGCAGCACCTACACTGGTTTGGCCATGTTTGCAGAGTGGACGAATGCCGCTCCCCACACAGACTGCTTTGGAGGAAACACCTGGTGCAAGCGAGGATACAAAGATCAGCACCAAAGAAATCCTGGGCCAAGCAAATAGAGGATGACCTACACTACCGTAGACTCAGCCTAGCAGATGAAAACCAAATATACTGCAAGACTGCCCTTCCCGGAAGATAGTGATTCAAGAAATCTGCCTACCTGTCTGGCACCTACTTGCAGCATACTGGCATTGAGGCCAAACTCATGTGTATAGGAAGGGGTTGCTCTCAGCAGGTAGCACCATGGGTAACACTGGCTGTGCTCATTTTTCCCAATTCTGTAAGCCAATTGCCAGTAGCCACATACCGAGGCCAATACGCCTTAGCACCTATTGTATTTGCTGTCTAGCTGCACCCCTATTTTTTACATTCTGCACCATAATAAACTACTCCATACTTTTGCACATGGTGAAAAAGGTTATAGATGAAATAAAAATATATGTTAATGGCACAGATTTTGTGTGTGGTAAAACAGAATATGCTTCACGAAATTCAGTTTTGCACAAATTGTTTCGCTCATCACTATAGTGTAGTAATGGGGTTTTGAGAAATGATCCCGGAGAAACAAGATGGCTGTTGCTTTTTGTTCAGTTTTTACAAAAAAATCTACTAATTACTGTGCCGTGAGAGTATGCATCATCCAAATCTCAACTTATTAGCCTGCTCTCTCTGTGGTAAAACCATGCTGTCACAGGAAATAACTCTGTAGTTTTACTTAGCCATGCTCCTCACTATAATCATTACAGGTGGCCCCAGTCTGAACAGGGGATGGGCCAGCACTTTCAGTGTCTGGAAACCTACAGGAGGACCATATCTCCAGATGTATCTCATATGCAGCTTGTCTGAGATGTCACATGCAGATTGCCATCTGTTACTGATGTCTGCCCTCTAGTTGGTTTTGATTACAAACACCTATGTACAGTACAGGCCAAAAGTTTGGACACACCTCCTCATTCAATGTGTTTTCTTTATTTTCATGACTGAAGGCATCAAAACTATGAATGAACACATGTGGAGTTATGTACTTAACAAAAAAAGGTGAAATAACTGAAAACATGTTTTATATTCTAGTTTCTTCAAAATAGCCACCCTTTGCTCTGATTACCGCTTTGCACACTCTTGGCATTCTCTCGATAAGCTTCAACCTGAAATGGTTTTCACTTCACAGGTGTGCCTTATCAGGGTTATTTAGTGGAATTTCTTGCTTTATCAATGGGGTTGGGACCAGCAGTTGTGTTGTGCAGAAGTCAGGTTAGTTGGACGATCATTTATTTTTCAACAGGACAATGACCCCAAACACACCTCCAGGCTGTGTAAGGGCTATTTGACCAAGAAGGAGAGTGATGGAGTGCTGTAAATGGTCATGAAAATAAAGAAAACACATTGAATGAGGAGGTGTGTCCAAACTTTTGGCCTGTACTGTATATGTGGTGCTTTTTCTTGTTCTTCAAGTGAAGAACATGTTCACCATTGTTCTTGTGGCTCCGGTCAATTGTTCTACTTAAAAGGAAACATCCATCCATCCATTATCCAACCCGCTATATCCTAACTACAGGCTCATGGGGGTCTGCTGGAGCCATCCCAGGCAACACAGGGAACAAGGCAGGAAACAAACCCCGGGCAGGGCGCCAGCCCACCGCATAAAAGGAAACAACAACAATATAATTTTTACTTAATGTTTGGTTCTGTGGCACTATATTTATAGTCTTATTAAATGTAGACATTAATGAGGTAGCATATATTTGAATGATATTATATACAGCCCGTTATTTTTTGTCAAATATTTGAAAGATGCCTTAGCCTAGGAATCATTACAATTGTTTGCATATTTTTCTTATGTGGAGCACAGGTAGTTTCTCAAGACGTGACCTTTTGGTAAGGACTGAACCAAAGTGCAATGTCCCAGCCACCACACCATACTCCCTACCAACAAAAGCTACATTGACTGGGAAACATTTACATGGAACATGAGCTTGATTAAATACATAACTACAGTGTATGCAGATATTTCCTGCCTAAATTTATCATCTTATAAAGTCATGACTCAACAGCCAAAAGTTCTTACTGCCCTGTCAAAGAGGACTGACTTACATTTACTCTCTGGAACTATTTAAGGCCTTACAGAGCATGTCCTTCTCTTGCCAGTTTCCTTGACGAAATTTAAGAAGCTAATCACAAATGGCTGTTTATAGATCTGTTCTGCATGTATAAACACTTCAGAGGTTCACAACAAGGCCACCCTGGCTGCAATTTGTGGTCTTAAACCCCAAGTCCATTGCTGGCAGATGTTTCTTATTCATCCTATTTACCTCTCACAAAACATTTATGGACCTCTAAGTAGGCAGCCTGATAAAAACATAGTGTGAGGTGATAAACCAAGTGTCTGCAAATGTATGGACTATGAGTTTTAAAAGGGCATAAAATTCTATTGCAAGAATCAAAGTTCAAGAAAATATTTGAAGCTGTCTGAAACGTGTGTACTTGTGGTTCCATCTGTATAAACGTGCATTTCTAAATTTGGGTTAAATCTTAAAATATATAAATAATAAAAAAGAATGTGATTCAGAGTGTCAAAATTTATTAGTAGAGCAACTAATACATCAGTCTATTAAAGATGAGCTACATGATATGAATGGAGCTTCACAGTTTCTTGAATTTCACTGTATTTCTCAAGCTATAAAAGTAGTGAAACTGTAATGTCCTATTCTGTGCTATTCAGTGAGTGAGGGACTGCCGGCCATCTTCATCTTTGCCGGGACACCTCCTTAAAGGAAAGACGGGGGGAGATGGATTTTGAAGGGGTTCTGTCTTCCCCAACCTGCTATTTGGCAGCCCCCCGGACTGCAATGGCACCTCGGATTAACACAGGGCTGTATGGGAATTACAATTTGTTGGCACAGCCCTATTGGGTTCTGTGGATGCCGCCAGGGGGAGTTGTGGGAGCTGCAGAACCCTACTTTGGGCTTCAGCCACACCTGGGAGCAATTTCAGACCTCCCAAACGAGCCACCTGGGGTGCTTCCGTGTGCGACTTAAAAAGGAGTCAGTTGCCACACAGAGACGAGCCAGAGTTGGGAGGAAGAGGGACGAAGCTTACCTGTGGAGGAGTTGAGGCAAAGGAAGGAAGGAAGGAAGGAAAGAAAGAAAGAAAGAGAGAGAAGGAAGAAGAAGTGCTGTGTGCTGTTTTCATGCGCTGTACTGTGACTGGTGCTAGTGGGAAACGACTGGAAAACATTTCCCACGGAATAAAAGCCTTCTATTTTATGGCACTTGTGTTTTGTGTCTGTCGTGTCGGATGTTTGGGTGGCTGGCGTGCCCCCTTGTGATCCAGAAGTGTAAGACTTTGTTTCAGAGAAATTCTTCTAGCAGACATAAACAAGAAAACAAGAAATAAACCTAGTTTTCTGACTGGGCAACTTGGCTTATTTCAGCATTTACACCAGATTGTGAACATAGTGGGGTTTTAATAAATCTACCCAAGGGTTATGCTGCATTCACGTGCAATGAGAAATATAAGAGATGCTAGCTTCCAAATGGAAAATTTCAAGTGAATGCCCTTTGAAAGTATTGCTCCCAGTATGAATATTTGAAGATTATGCTTAAACAATGAACTTGCACTCTATTTCTAAATGTAAAGATAAAATGAATGAGCTCAGCCTGCAATTGCATTTGAAATGATTGGATAGACACTTAATGTGTTTCTTTTGCTTTGTATTTTCACAAAAAAAATGCAACTAGCCTTTAATTGCTCTTTGTTGGCCAGACAAGCAAATTAATAACAACCTTACTTTTTTTTCAAAATTTCAACTAGAAATGCACATGAATGGAACCAGAATGGAAGGTGTAACATTAGGAATGGTATCTGTGCAAATTTGAAATAGAATACAAATGCAGCATTTCTTCTGAACAAGAAGTTAATCTAAAATGTTCAAGCCCTACCAGCAAAGCTGCCTACAATTCCCAGATGCATGGAAAAGGTCACAACGGGCATCATAGCTTTAATGGTGCAATAGCTAGTGCATTCTCTACTGTTAGTCTGACTAACTGGGGCTCATTTTGGTCAATTAGGAAAACAATTATTCTGCTGTCCTCTGTAGCACAGCCACAACCCATGTAGTAAGCCCAGCAGACATACAGGATTCTACTTTGGTTTCCTACTGGACATAACCTGCATCCTTTTTGTCAGAATTGCCTAGGACTGAATTTGTAAAAGTTTGCTGACTACCGTAGCTTAATTAGACCCCATCAGAAAATACATTTACAGAGGAAGCTGCATGTCTTGCCAAACAGGTGCCGTATGATGTTACTTTTATCTGTCTAGTGCTGTGCTTCTTCTATAGATTACTTCTTATAAGTAGGTAAAAATCCCCCCAGCCAAGGAATGGAAGGGGAGCCATGGAATGGAGAACCAGTGACAAGCCTACTCTCCAAAACATACCAGGAAAACAGTAGACACTAGTCAACACAGTAGCATGATACAGAAAGGCCACTGTAGGTGCTGCTAGAGTTCAAACAGCTTTAGGACCCAACAGCTTAGTTTTTTCAAGGAAAACTGATAGTTGACCATACCTTACTAGAAACATTTCAATTAGATCCTTTAGTTGTATTACTACAAACTGAAGCCTGTGAGTGTTATGGTGGACTGGCATCCCGACCAGAAGGGGAGCTGGCTCATTGCCGGGAAGGGAGGCCACAATAAAAGCACCTTGATGGACTTTTGTCCCCACCGGATGGGTGCAGGTGCCTTTCCCCAGAGGGAGGCCTGTGCAGAAGGACAGAGATAGTCTGTTTCCCAGGGATGTATATTCCCCCCGTACACACAGTGGCAGCACCCCCCTGGAAGAACACTCATAATTTTATTAGAAACTCATTATTAATAATTATAATACGTGTTATAATAAACACAACCATATATGTGCAGTTTCCTCTCTGAAGTGGACATTCACATTTATTATCTGTTCTAATATAGCCATAGCTATGACCTAATCTAAAAGATGTTTTTTCTTGGCACACTCAACTTCCTAAAGGACCCCCTGCAAGGTACTATCTGAACTAAGTGGACAGGAGATACTTTCCTCTCCTACACTGAGCATACATTTAAGTTTCTGCTTTTAGTTGTGTTTCCCTTTCCTGCCCTGCCTGCACCCCTGAGCATATTATGAAATGCCTTAGCCAGCATCTATACCACCTTCGCTTCATAACAGGATATCCACCTGAAGATAAACAGGTTTGTTTATCCAGTACTTGGATGGGATGTCCTCTAAGAAATGCTTGGGTTGCTGCTGGGAGTGGTGTTGGTGAGGCCTGAGGTCTGTGTCTGGATCCCCATGTACCGTTGCAGGGACGGGGACGACGTGCTGTAAAAATTGGCGCAGTGCTTTGAATTAGATGTAAAACTGAGGTCATTACTCTCTAGGGTCATAAAAAGATTCCTGTGCATTTTTTGAAAAGAGTAGGATGTTTCCCGATGTCCTGGGTAAACTGCCCACCTTGGCCTTGTCATATTGGCCCCCTAATTATCACCTGTCCCTGATTGGCTATCTCCCTTGTGCTTTCACCACCTAATAGCTAATGTGTGGTGAGTGTGCTGGCTTAGAATGGCTGACATCACATCATCAAGGTGAATGCTACAAATTTGTGGCAGTTGAAAGGATTCCCTACTGTCCGTGTGAAGCGCTTTGAGTAGTGAGAAAAATACTATATAAATGTAATTAATATATGCCTGCTGCACATGGAAATGAGGCAAATTAAAATCACTGTTATCGCTCTCTTAAGTACACAGCTGTAATTTGATATCATATTTAATTTAAAGATAAAAGAAATTTTCCATTCAATTTGCATTTCTTAAAAAATTCAATGTTAGTGAAATCTACTCTTAAACACCATGAGGCAATGTGATAACTTAGAATTTAACATTACATTTTTCCAAGTGTTTAATATATCTGTGCTTTAAATGATATTTCTTGCAAGATAATACAGTAAGATTTGTAGATAAATATACTGCACAAACTATCTCATGAATAGGTACTTGTTATAAGAAATTGATTCCTTATAAAAACCACATAAAGCCCGATTTTAATACTTGCATATCAGTTAATGATTACAGGCTGCTCTTCCATTGCATCATATAAACTCCCTTAGCCTTGCTGTATTACTGTAAATGGAATCTATCCAAAAGAATAATTCATATAAATAAAAGAGACACTTATTTCCCTTAGGTTTGACTGTAAGTGGTCTGAAGAATCTAGGTCAAGATCTTGTCACGAAATATAAAGCTGGCCCAGTCATCCTGAAATGTGATCACAATGGCAGAACCTTACCATTTTACATGGCTGGAATTTTCTGCATTGTTTAATTATTTAATGCTCTAGTTAAAATTAAATCAGCCAGGTCATCAGTGATTCTTTTAAAATATATGTATGTATATATTTTCACTCGTAAGAGTGAATCATTAAAAATGACAGTTGAAGTCTACTGTGTTGTTTTTTGCACATAGTGCACACTATATTATATGGAAGAATGAAACTAGAACTTTAGAACTTTTTAACCATTATGCTTTTAAGATTATAACATTTTTGTAAAGACAGACTAAACTTGCTAGAAATTATGCTTGGTTTTCTGAAAGGTAGCTACTGTCAGTAGATAGATCCAAAATATAGAAGGTAAAATAAAGATCCACCAAAACCCAGATGGTCAGATAAGGATCCATTCCAGACCAAGTGCATTATGGCAGTGGCAAGTCAAGACTATGTCAAGAAATGTCTGCATGAGTAAAGTTTCTTTCTTTATGTAACTTTAGTCATGAATATGACATCTAATAGTGTGCTTGAGGACTAGCATTGACATATTTTCAGGCTCATAGACTAAGCTGAAAAGATGGATTTGGTAGAATAGTATTTCCACAAATTAGAATATTGTTACTGGAATGGAATAATTAGCGTTGAGGTGGCAAAATACTGTAGCCAAATCACCAGACAGGAAAATAGCAGGCTGCAGAATCATTTTGACACTCAATAATGACTTTATAATTTGTAAGAAGTAAAGTAGTGGAGTAACCTTTTTAGGCATTGTGGGGCTGTATCATGTAGGGTCACGACTATGCTGTTTATTTCATTTTCTGTCATATTTTGCTTACAATTGTGTTTTTCCTTTCTCTACATACTCATAGGCAATAGTCTACAATTAAATTTTAATTTCTTTGTCTCTGGACGGCACTGTAGAGTATTAGTTAGTAGCAGGATAGTTTTCTATCCTGACCTGATTAGTGTCTTTGTGGAGTTTACACATTTTCCCACTGTCCATTAGGTTTGCTATTAGCTGGGAATAGATCTTCTACATGCAGTAAGAGATTACGGGTGCTCCTGCTTGAGTGTGCCCTGTAATGGCCTGGCTCACTGTCCAGCACTGGTTACTGCCCAATACTGCTATCTGTGACCCTGTATTGGATTAAACAGGCTTTAAAAAATAGAAGAAATGAACAGGAGACAAGAGTGTAAAGAGGAATTTCACAGTAGCCAGTCTTTTGACAATAGTTATTCTATCTTGGTCTAACAGCCTGGAAAGTTTGGAGTGCAACTAGTCAGGAAAAGGGTCACAAAAGGATCCTAGGAGCAAATAGATTTTTATAGTCAATTAGACTTAGACTGGAGGATGTTCACGGCTCCAGTTTGTGAAAGTGTGTATTATGGAGAAAAACAATGCCTCAGGAGTAATGCATAATATCTGTTCATCATTATTCTATTTAACCAGTTGCCTCAACTACATTCAAGGAGCCTAAGCTGAAGCTTATCTTAGCAGCGTCAGGCACAGGACAGGGAAGTCAATTCATCAAAGTACCATTCAATCATTTTGAGTCAAACTGGAATCACCAGTGAATGTTACTTGAACATGCCTTTAAATATGAATGTCAAGAAAAACAGATGGAGGCGCAAGGAGAATATCCATATTCTAGCCCTACAGCAATTATGTTAAAAATTTAAACTTAGGGTTGGGAGATGTCAGAGAGCCATGCTAATTCACCATTTGTCATCATCACGCTGCCAGTTTTGCTAATACTAGCTTTGGTGCATCACAGGGTTATCCATTTCATCAGGGACTTTCACTATCTCAGAAGATTGTAGAAATGTACTGAAATCAGAGAATGCTCACAATTTTTTGGAATTTAGATGTCACATATATTTCTTTTATTTTTTAAAGTATATAAATAGCAAAATATCTTATTTGCTTTGTAAACAACAAACTTGTCTTTTTGATTTCAACAGTTTTTGTTTTTAATATATGTTGGTTTAAAAAATGTTGTCTTACCTAAAAATACAAAGAATGGCACTGCCTATAATAAGGGCAATCAATGAGAGGCTGTGTCCCAATGTGTAGAAGGCCTTCACCACCAAAAAGAAAGTCAGCTGCGGGAAAAGAAGACATTTATTTAATGCAATTTATTGGTTTTTTTTTTAAGAAGACAGCAAAAGTGTCAGTATAAAGCATTAGATTGGTAAGACATGCTTGTCTTAACAGAAAATAAAATGCAGCAAAGGGCTAAATAAGCAAAAACAAATCTTTCAAACTCCATGCACACTTTATGTGATGCTTTCCTGACACACATCTCAGGAATAATGTACAAAGAAATATTATAAATATTATAATACTTTATCAAGCATTACATCACTTCTCAAAGCCGAATGTTACATTGGTGCCCCTCACTATCACCAAACAAATTGTTCAATTGGTCCTTCTGTTGTCGGAGTGAATTGCAATTAAAATGCACTCCTCTGTTCATATGAAATCATGTACAGCTATTTATATTGTTGTATTTTTCCTGGTAATATAAAAAACTTTCTTTTTTAAACAAAATTTAGTCTCATCTCACTATAATGGCATCACACCCGACCTTTACCCTCTGTCTTGCAACTGGTGAGCACATCAGAATCTTAAAAATAAGCCTCTGATGTCTCTGAAATGGAAATACTGTGACCTGTAAGTGTTGTCTTAGTGCCCCTAAACCCTAGACACAATTATGTCAATCACAATCCCAGCTTCAAAAGGATCACAGACTTTTCCTTTAAAACCATACAAGTTTAATTCTTTCTCTTTCTTTCTTCTCCACTCCTCCCAGGTTAGCTTTGCCCTACTCCATTTCCAATTCTGAATTCTGGGCTGAGGCCAAAGGCTCCTTTTAACCTGGACCTGGGAGTACTTCCAGAACATCGACATCGTAACCAAGAAGCACTTTTGTGGTCAGGTGGTCAGTCCCCCCCCAGCAGCTCCCTCTAGCAGCACTCAAATAATCCAACAGGGCTGCCCACTAGAACTACAACTCTCATGTAGCCCTGTGGCTTTCTAAATACAAGAGTGATGCTGCCACCCAGCGTAATGGGGAAACACATAGCCCTTGGAGGCAGTCTCCATTTGTCCTTCCGCTATGACCGCCATCCGGGTAAGAACGGTGCCAATAACCTTCCTGGAGAAGATTCCTGTCTGTGCACATCCTCCTTTATAAGACATTTGTCCATGTTTTTAATTGAACAAACTGCACTTTGCAGTATACCGAAGTTTGCCAATGTGTAGGTAACTCCTTAGAATGCGTTGTACTGGAAAGTAAAGTAGCCAACTGACACCTTCTGAAAGATGCATTGAGTTTATTAAATGAATAAGCTTTTAAAAAAATATTCCTTTAGAAGCAAAAATATATGCTCATGTATGTATATCAGAAGATGGTTCACTAGAGCAAGTAACTCAGGTAGATTTTAGAACAATTTCATACAAATGTAAGTTATGGTATCATCTTGTATAAGTTGCTGAACTATTTTTTGTTTGTTTGGCAATTATTCCTAATTTCTGGAAAATGCTTAAGTAATGATTGTTTTTGCTTACTTGTTTAGCACTCTTGAGCCCAGTCTCCATAAATGTTTGTGAAAAAATAACTTTGACTTAAAAATACCAATATTATCTTATAATATTAATGGTTTATACAGTAGTTACTTTGATCAGCATAATCACCTCTTTAATGTAATGTGGTAACATTTACTACCTTCCAATCTGTATGAATTTCCCCAGTCTGCAACGTCCTTTAGCACTCTAGGAAAACTGATACTGTGTATTGACCTGGCAGTTTGTTTGATTTGAGCCTTTTTAATCTAAGCAGCACTTTTCTCTCTATGTATTTTCCAGATAACATCTCCTTAAAAGCAGTACATTAAGGGGAAGTTATACAGCAACACTAATACAATATAGAAGCGTGAAATGGTTATGTCGACCCTGTAATAATGTTTCAACAATAATATTTCAGCTTTTTGGTGAAACTACAATTAATTTTATGTAAAAAAAGAAAATATATACTGTATATTTCACTGAAAGAGGAGCAAACAATTTGAAAGACATTGTTTTCATTGTATTAAATTATTTTAGTCCTTCTCTGGACAAAGGGGGCTGCGTTCAAGCTTGACCCTTTCTCTCCTTAGTTTAACTCATCTGTTGGCATGACTTAAAAACCTTGGCACTTGTGGTATGTGATAGTCTCTTTGTCATCTTATCCTGCTTGTGTTTCTTCTTGCTGTTGGAAAGGGTTTTGTTGTCAATTCCAGCTAAAACAGGAAAAAAGAGGAACGGACTCTTCTTTAGAAAAGTGTGACTTTCTTTAATGGCATGGATCCACCATTACTGTTGTAGCTGTTTATTGCTGTGATTTTGAAGTCAGGAATATGGTGAAAAGGGGTTGAAGCCTCAAAAAACACCACAACATTGTCTGTTTTTGAAGGCAACCCCTATTCCCTTTGGGCTCCTCAGAGTTTCTTTTGCTACAGAGTATTTTGTGTAATAAAACTTTCAATTTAATAAAGATTCTTCATTTGTTATGTATGCACAATGTAAATTTATTGTTAATGTACTGTATATATTTGTTTTTGAGGAATTATGTCCAGTTTGTGAGTTAGCTATACAAGGATATTTACCTAAAATAGAAATCCAGAAACAGTCTGTGAGTTAGCTATACAAGGATATTTACCTAAAATAGAAATTCAGAAAAATTAAATCTGACTGATCTGATCATTACCCTTAAACCTATAATGAAGTAGAGGAATGATTACAGATCAGTTTCTAATTAACTTATAGAGGATGTCTATTGACTACGGTTACAACATTTCTCAATAAATATTCTTCATTTTAATTGTCTTGTTTTAATTATTTACAAATTAATTTTTGACTCTGATTAGGTTGGGGGAGCCAAATCCATCCCAGCAGCATTATCAGCAAGGCAGAAACCAGCCTGGAATTTGATGCCAGTCCATCATGGTGCACATTCATTATCATATACGCCACACTAACACAGAGGAAATTTACAAAGCAGAATCAAAATTCACTTTATGGTCCAGGTACACTAACGTTCACTAGGAATTTCATGGTGCAACATACAAGAACAATACAGAATGCAAAAGATGAATATAAAAAGATAAACTATAAAATGATAATTAATTAATGTATGTGCTTTTATGTGACTTTTGATACAATGGCAAACTAAGACACCTAGAGAATTTAGAGAGAGATGTAGAGAGTATCAAGACTGTTCAAAAGTTTTTAGTTGTGTGAAGTGAATTTCAATTGAATTTATTTTATAGGAAGCTAAAAGTTCACTATAACCTAAACTATTTAGAAACGTGTGCACAGACCACTAATGAACCAATCAGAAAGTTCACCTAACAGCTTCAAAATTTAAATGGGGCTGAGAGCATGAAAGTTTACCTTAAAATAGGTGAGCTACAGGAATAGTCAGAGCAAGCAAAAGGACCGAAAGCAGACCACACAGGTCGTCCTTATCAGTCAGTGTCAGCATACAGTGTCTTGGTGTTTCATTGTTTTGTTTCTATGGCTAGCCTCTTTCACAGCTGGAGGCCTGCTTTTCTTCAAATGTCTAGAAATATGCATGTTTTGATCCTTCCAAAGAGCAGTGGCAGCTGGAGCCCTAAAAAGCTGGGAAGAATATTGAGTAGTGTATGTAGTGTTAAATTGGTCTGAAGACTAAATCCTGCATACCCCATGTTTGGTGTACCAAGGGAAAGTAAAGTTTATGTAATATAAGACACTGAGTGAAATATCCATCCATTCCTCCATTATCCAACCCGCTATATCCTAACTACAGGGTCACTGGGGTCTGCTGGAGCCAATCCCAGCCAACACAGGACGCAAGGCAGGAAACAAACCCTGGGCAGGGCACCAGCCCACCGCAGCTGAGTGAAATATGAACAACAAAATTAAAGATGCAGAATACATATAGGGATCTGAGCAAAATGCAATTCAGTATACGTCTGATCAAAATATTCAACGTATTTATAAATTAAATTCCTACAAAAGGATAACACTAGCTTGGGAAATTTACTTAATTCCTATTCTTAGAACCACCAATTTGGGAGAATGTGCAAAGCAATATGCAAAGGTAGTTTCTGAAGTTGGCATTTTCATTTATATGCCATCATGTGCTAAAACATTATCTCTGCATCTTATTGCCCTTTAGTTATGCCATGCTGCTTACAGTTGATCTTGTGTATGAAGCAAGTGGCCATTTCAGGAGTTCCCCATTCATGTGGTCTCTGTTATCTCCAAGCTGAAACAGATTTTTAACCCTTACACCTAGATTTCAAAGAGTAGGCAATACAAAACAACAAAGCATGTTATTATCAGGGAGTCTATCCTCGTGGCTTAGGCATTGAACTGTAAAACCATAATTTTTCAATTCAGGCCTCACATCTTATGCAATGTGTGACAATATAAAAGGCAGTTAACCTTCCTGTGCGCCATGAACCTTGAGGTAGTTTTACTATAGAAAGATTTTGTGGTGTAAGACTGCTCACAAATGTCTCTAAGACATCCCCATACTTTTATAGTGGCTGAAATGAAACACTTTAATTTTATCATCTTGTTTCGCAAATTGCAAACATAATCTTCCTGCCTGTAGAATTAACTGTGCATATCATTGTGCAACCAAAGAACTATGGTGAGCCAGTGTGAAGCAGACGAGTGATTATAAAGAGCAGCAACTGTAAATATTTCTTAAAATGTCCCTGCGATATATGCTTTAAATGTTTATGCAGACACGTTTATTTTTTTTATTTTGCTATTTTTACATATTAAATATGGATTTGGATTGCATTTATGCATACATAATAATTTTCTAATCGAGTGAAATATGATAATGTACTCTTGTGCACACTGTGCCTGTATGTGCAAAGTTAAAGCGGTAAAAGTGAAGCTAAGTGCTAGTTTCTTTAATGTTTAAGTTTTTGGTACGTTACTGCTTGTTTTGAGTGTGTGTTTTTGTGTTTGCATATAATTATGATATGAATTAAAGAACCTATTGTTCAGAAACTGCTTACTTGCTGCATAATACAACAATACGAAAAACAACAAAATGTTATGTACAATGCAGAACTGAGCTGACTTGCTATGTACAAAATTTTGTTCACAGAGAAAAGACAAAACAAAAAAATCTTTTATATACAGTATTAGAAATACTGCTACTTTTTCCATAGGAAAATTATACAATATTAAGAAAAATGAGATGTGTCAGTAGCCCTATTCTGTAAATGAAAGACAAGGGTCTCTAATCCGAAATGAGAGTAAATTGCATATTGTAATCTTAGGCAAAAGGCAACATGCCAACACTTGTTTAAATTACAAGTGTTATTAATGTGTAGGATACACAAGACAAATTGAAATAGCATAACAATAAATCAGTCAACATCAGTATGTAGACTTGCCATCTTAATGTTTATGTATAAAAGGAGTTAATACAAGTTATCCAGAAAATGAAAAATAAGAAATTCATTTGAATGGAGGTACAAACAAACATTCAGCTCTTGAATCATATGACTTGATGCGAAGTTACACAGAAATTTGTCAAGATTTTTGATATTCAAGAATATCTGAATATGAACTGAACGTGGCCAGAAATCACAGGTAACTGCACTTTGAGTACAAATGAGCCAATTACTATTTTTATGTAAATTTAAATCCTGAAACACTCACAAGGAAAACAGAATTGAAACTGACTTAATCGAGAATTGAAGATACAGTAAATGGAATGTTTTGGTAAACTAAGACCAACATGACAACCCCTTCTCAGGGACTTACTGAAAACAAAAATAAATAAATAGAAAACAACTTTTGTATTTCACGTTTTAAACGATACACTAATAAAAATCTGAACTGCAGGATTCCTTGCTCGAATTGCGTGGTCAGGGTTCTTGTATGTCTTAATTATCCTTAGGGTTTTTCTTATCTAGGGAGATTTGCTCCTGAAAGACCATGGCAAGTTGGTCCATTGAAATGGGGGAGATAAAGAATGACTGATGATAGTTTTGATTAAATCAGATAGACCTACACCTGGAACAATGAATGTCCACTGACTACTGGCCTGGTGAAGCACAAAACTTAGTCCAAAAAAGGCACATGGAGCAGCCATGTGAGCTCACCAAGGTGAAGGATGAAGTTCATGTGCAGTTTCATATAGGTGAGAGATGGACGCATGCGTACTAGACCTTGCAAATATAAACTAGGTCTTGGCAAGTGACTGTATCTTCTCTGATGAACACAGAGCTAGAGGTTGTTAGAAAATACTGTCTAAACCTAGTTGGACTCACTACTATCCACAACATTGGTTCTGAAGCCAGACTTTTCATTCAGGTGTAGTCTTTCCATCTCTGGAATTGCCCCAACAGAAAAGACCCTGGATTGGTGTGGAGATACTTATAAGCCTCCAGCTGGAAGCTGAACAGGTTGCGTTTTTTTCCATGCAATGATAATGCTGCCTAAATGCAAATACAATTTACTCGGAGAAAGGTTTTGAATGTTCTTGCTGGGTATAATATGCACCACACAACTTATCAAAGCTACCCAGGTAATGCTCATCAATGCTGGTGAAATGTTTTTCACATTCTCCTCAGAATCATTGGTTGGCATTATATCCATCTTGGTTACTGAAGTCATTATGCTAAGTAAAAGGCTCCATAGTGGCAAGGCCACAGGGATGGATAAGATGACAGAAAGCATCTCCAGACTGACAAAATGTAGTGGACATTCTCATTTATTAGAAGGGGAACAATAGGGATTGTTCCAATTACCAAGGTATCACACATTTCAACCTCACTAGCAAAGCCTATGTTGATGTGCTCTAATGGATTCTTCATCTGACAGATGAACTTGAGAACCACTAGGAGCAACGTACATTCCATCGTAGTCATGGAACAATAGGCTGATTCTTTGCCTTTGTACAAATTTAAGAGGGGTAATAAGAATTTTCAATCCTATATGCATGTGCTTTGTGGATTTGGAAAAAGGTGTTTGGTACACACTGCAATGGTTTGTTACTGAGTATGATGCACTTTGAGTGAGACTAGTGCTTTCAACCCCAGATTCGTGGTCCTTTACTATAAAAGAGTGGTTTGATCACATCAGGTAAGGAATAAGCATCTGCCTCAAGTGAAGTAGTTCAAGTACATTAGTGATGTCCACCATGAATAAGTCTAGGGTAGATCCAATAGATCAGTGTAGATGCACCACTTTTGCTGATGTTTGTGTACGTCATAAACAGGTAATGCAGTTCACAAGGGACTGAGTTTTTCAACTGAAGACAGGACTTTGGACCAGTGAATGCGAGGGAGACACTGATGTTTAATTCAAAAGCTTTTAATTGCATTTTCTGTTTATAACGTGCATTTTTTTTTCCAGAAGCAATAATTTAACAACATTTGATCAAAAAATGCATGTGTTTTGCATGTTATAAGCAAATGCCTAGATAACTGACATGGATTATGTGACATGAGCCATCGTACAGCATTGGTCACAATGTTTCTATACTATAATTATTTTTTAAAACTTTGTTCTCCATGAAGACATGAGATTAAAAATGTTCTTGGTACAACATATTTCAGATGAGGCCTCACAAGTGCATTGAGGTGCTTTGAAACAAGTTCACTTCAATTGTAGTGGATCCATTATGCTATGAAACCAAACATCCTATTAGCCTTCTTAATCACTTGTGTGCACTGTTTGCATGTGGACTTTGGTGAGTCTACTATGACTCTCATAAGGGTTACTTGCAAGTTTCAGCCCCCATAGTATGTTCAAATCTAACATTTTTATTGCCTACATGTAATACTTTACATGTATTTATGTTAAATTTAATCTGCCTAAGTCTGAACTTTGTTCAGACCCATTCAAAATGATTCTGCTGACTTTAGGATATCTGCAATTCCACATAATTTAGTGCTATCTAAAACTTTAAGCATTTTGTTTCATATTTTATGTGTCTAAATTAAAATGAGAAGTAGCACTGTCACCGGTGTTTTAAAAATGCAAACAACAAAGAGAAAGTCACAACTGCCTTTATTTGAAGTGAATTTGAATAATTTAATGATCCAAGGAGGCCTGTCTTCTAATTAAGCCATCTTTTAAAATATAATATTAAAAAGCATCAAGTACTGTCCTGCCTTTCCATTTTGCTCTGATAAATATATGCTGACGAATATTGTGCATATTGAATATTTTATCTGTTTATTTTAATTAGTGGATTAAAACTTAAAATAATTTTTACTCAATAAAGTATATGCTTCAAGAAGTGCAACAAAAGGTGACATCTTTGACATATAACTCTGACACGTATTTTGGAACATCTCCTTTAAAAGAAAATAGCTACACTAAATAGTCTCTTATTTGCACTTTAAATTAGACCTTATTGTTTTACCGATGTATGAAACTAACTTTTTTTTACAATCTTGAAATACATTAGTATTGATAGTATTAATAGGACAATTAGAGAGTTTCCAGACATCTAAGATTTCTAATTATTTTTTTACGTTAAGTTACTGCCAGCCTCATTATTTGCTACACCATTTCATTACAAATAATAATCAAGTAAATTGATTGGACATGTCATAAAGAGGTATCTTATAATTATTCTACGGCTTATTGTGAAAAGAATACTTGTAGAGGAAACTTACCAATTAAATATAATGAGACGGAAATGTCTACAGTAACTACAATGCTCACATTGATTCAGGATATGGTGTTTTCCAATTAACAAACAGACAATTAAGGTTTCTTTCTGTACTAGAAAAAGCTACCATTTTAACACAATGCAGAATACTTTGCCTAAATCATTATATTCATAGGTGACAGGCAATATTGTCTTGTTGGATTAGCAAACTGAAATATGAAACTTCAAAGAGATCTTAGCATTCTTAACGTGCATTTTCACTTACCTTGAATAACGCAGTATGAGTGATTCTTTTGTAATGCTGTAATCATTATTTTAAGGTTATCAACAAGCAAAAAGATCAAAACCTAAAACATGTTGCAGACCTGGGCATCTTCTGTTCTGTATATGTGTAATATGGAGGTTATAAACTGCCCTGGCCACCAACCCTCTTGCTAGATGGTTGGAGATAAGCCTTCTCTAATAGAAAAACAGTAAGCAGACTTGTCTTCGATTTACTTGTAGGTAACTGATGCTAAAATATGATATTAACTTGTAGGTAACTGTCTTTGATCAATAACATATAATTTACATTAATTTGGATGACAATATGATGTTACAATTCCGGCTAGCAGATTTCCTAGCCAGTAGCTGAATTCTTTGATGTGAAATCACTCAGGCATCTCTAGGTCAGTTTTGATCCGTCATTTTAGCCGTGATGCAATAGGAAAACACTATTTGACTATAGTTTGTATTTATAATTTATTATTTAGACCAATATTTTTTATTTAGCTATGAGTGTTAAACAATACATTGAAAAAATTGAATGTAATTCACATTATTACAAAAACAGCATTAGTATGTCTAAGTTATGGCAAAGATGATTTAACAGAAATGACACAATCATGATACTATATAACCCACGTAAACCAGAAAGAAAGAAGCTGAAGAGTTTGTATACTTCTCTTTATACAGTGGGCTTTATTCATGTTTCCTTGTATAAATATCCAACCAACGAATCACACAGTTAAATTGATTTCAGTTTAATCTTGAAATTTCTTCAGACTCCTATGGCAGTGTGTTTTTTTTTTTTTTGCACAAATCAGTTTGCTAATTAAAAATTTTAAAATTGGTTCCTCAGTGTCATAAATGTGTTAACTCCCTGGTTTCTTTGTTTATTCTGAAAACCAAGGAATACTAAATGGTTAATTTTCAACGAAATCTCTAGGATGTCATGTAAGTGTAGAACATATATATAAATAAATAATTATAAATATAATTATATTTGTAATACTGCGGTGGGCTGGCGCCCTGCCTGAGGTTTGTTTCCTGCCTTGCTCCCTGTGCTGGCTGGGATATAGCGGGTTGGACAATGGATGGATGGATGGATATTTGTAATATTTTCAGGCCCAAGATGTTTTGCATTAGGACGAACAGTCCAGATCTTCTCATAGCAAATCACAGTTAGAAAGTCACCAGAGAACTTAACAGACCGCATCAACACTGTAAATTAGTAACACAGAAATAGTATTTTTATTTTTAACAATTTAGAAACATTGTTTGAGTTACTTTCTTAAAATGTTTATAGGGTTAAATGGAACTGCAGAAAATCCCAACAGCATGAAGTGTAAGGCAGGGACCAAATCCTGTGTAAGAAGCTAACCAATCCCAAGGTGAACTGTTCCACACTTCACTCATACCAACCAGTCAAGTCAGCAGTCAACCAAACTTCCATGACTTTAATATATGGCCGTAAACTAGGTGCCTGATGAAAACCTGCAAGAACGCAGGAGATTTACCGCGGAATTACCAGTGATCTCAGATGTTGTGAGACAACATTAATCATTGTGCCACCATGCTGTTATATGCTGCATATTTAGAAACAGTTAAGGAAAATCATGTCAGAAGTGAATTAAAAAGGGAAAAAAATAAAGTAAGGTGCTGATTAATGTGACCTGAGACCAATTAATAATTAAAATTTTTTTTTAGATCCTTAAAGTAAGCATATCTGAGTATTGAAATATTGCACAAGCATGATAACAGTTTAAATAAGCATTGAATAAAATCAATCAATTATACTGTACATAAACAGTGATTGGCCACAACATTAAAACCACTTGCCTAATGTTACGTAGGTCCCCCTCATGTTGCCCAAACAGCTCAGACCTGTTGTTGCATGGACTCCACAAGATCTCTGTAGGTGTCCTGTGGTATCTGGCATCAAAACGTTAACAGTAGATACCTGTTGGACTTGTTTTTCTAGTACAACCTAAAGATGCTTGTTTGAATTGAGATCTGGGGAATTTGGAGGCCAAGCCAACACCTTGAACTTTTTGTCATGTTCTGCAAACCATTCCTGAAAATTGTTTTCTGTTTGGCAGGGATCATTATCCTGCTGAAAGAGGACACTGCCATCAGGGTATATCATTGCAATAAGAGGGTGCATGTGGTCTGCAGAAATCTTTAGGTAGGCAATAAATGTCACATCCACATCCAGCAGTGTCTCCTGATAACTCCTCCATGCTCATGGGACTGTTCTGGGAGACACAGCAAACCTTCTTGCAATGGCATATATGGATGTGCCATCCTGGAGGAGCTGGACTACCTGTGCAATCTGAATTGGCTGTAGGAACCGCCTCATGCTACCAGCAGTGACAAGGACACTAGCAAAATGCAAAACTGAAGAAGAATTACTCAGGAAGGATAAGGAGAGAGGTATTGTCTGTGACCACCACCTGCAAAACCATTCCCATTTTGGGGGTTGTCTTACTGTTACCTCTCCATTGCACCTATTTTCAGTTTCATTTACACAAAAGCAGGTGAAGTTGATTCACAATCACTTATGCTTCCTAACTGGACAGATTGATATCCCTGAAGCTTAATTGACTTGGTGTTAGACTGTGATGATTAAGTGTTCCCTTAAAAATTTTAAAACTGTGTATATACGAGGTGAGACACAAAAATAACCAGACTGGGCTTGGGGCTTTCCTGGAAAACCATCTAGAGGTCGGCTGAACGTGAATCATAGAACTATATGCTCTGCTACACGCCCTTTCAAACCGCTGACTGGCTAGGTATATCCTGTGAATAGCTCAGTCAGCATTTGCACAACAATTGCTACACGAGTTGCCGATATAATGTCGGGTGGAAGAACAGCGAATCAACATCAAAATTCTCGCGAAATTGAACAAAACAGCCACAGAAACTTATGAAATGATAAAACCAGTGTATGGTGATAGCAGTTTGTCTCACACACAAGTTTTTGAGTGGCACAAACGTTTCAAGGAAGGACAAAAAAATTTGGAAGACATTCTTTCAAACTCAATCTGATTATTAGGTGGTTACCTACCAGGTAACACTTGTGGTTGGTTGGCCAGTTGGCAAACATCTGCCACGTTCTCTCAGCTGCGAGAAGCAGCTCATAGACGTGTCGTATACTCTTTGTGTTATGTGACAGATACTGTATCATATACTGTATATTTAACCTCTTGAATGTGTTTATATATCATTGTTATACAACATTTTATATATATTATATATACATATACATATATACATACAGTGCCTATAAAATGTATTTACATTCTTGGAAGTTTTGACATTTTATTAATATACAACTTTGAGTCACGGTGGATGTCTAATTAAAAAACCTATTTTGACTTTAGTCCTCTAACTAGAACTAAAACATTGGAAATGACCAGTCTCCAGTTTACAATTGTGTTTCTTTTCTGTGTTAAGTCACTGATTGGTTTGCACTGACATGCACAGTCACCTTAAACCATGACTATGCAATATTATTATTCCTCTGTTGATTACAACTGTCTTATTGTATATGCTTCCTAAAAACTAATTGCAGTGATTCCTAGACTCTCTCATGTCTGTAAATATTAAAGTCTCCCTCTTTAAAACAAACTAAGACAAATGGCTTTTGAATTACCTAGAGTGTTTTAAACACAGATATTTAAGTCATATAATGTAAATTTAAGCTTGAGCATTTTTATTTTGCCATGGGTTAACAAGCAAGCTGCAAATCATATGGGTAATATTGCAATTGGAGAATTGTATACTGAAACCGAGCAATGATTTAATATACTATATCACTGAGCTGAAAATATCCAGGCACTCTGAAGCTTGCAGACAGCTCCATTTGGGACCCCATGTTTTTATTTTTCCTTGGGGGTCCTAGCTCGCTAAAGAGACATACTTTAGAACACTTGCCCAGCTTACACCTGGATGACTATGAACACACTTGATTTACTTTTTATTAAGCTGTATTTCTCCATCATTTGCCCATCTACAGCTGCATATTTACTTGAGGGTGAAACAGGCTAATTATGCCACTGATGACATACTTGGATGTTCAACACAGCAATTTACAAACCTAATGAAAACAAAGACATGCCTCTTCAAAGCCCCTTCTGTAATTTTGCAACAAAAGATATTGTCATACATAGTTTGAAACTTTATTGAAAAACAGCATAGTAGCAAAGCAATTAGTCTTAGTACTGCACCTGTAATGAGTGGCTAAGTGGATCTCAGGAAGGAAAATGTGTACATGGTGAAGTCAAGGACCGTCAAGGCCGTAGGAGAAACATAGAGAGAGAGAGAGAGGCAGGTCATTAAAGTGACAATGAATGTCTTTAAACCAGGAGGGTGCAGTAAACCCAATAAATATTGCTGGTGCCCCGCAAAATCTACCCACAGGAAGTCCAGAGAGGAAACTCTCTGATAAAAGACTGAGAAAGGTTTCTGATACCACTTTGGTATTACAAAACAAATCATGAAATGAGAATGTGTCACTTAATACCCTATCAGTCTTTAAAAAGAGACAGCACAGCGTAAAATGAAAACTTTACTAATGGTAATAACTGAAGGAGGTAATTAACTGCATAAGTGTGGCTTCTGATATTGTCTTCTCATATACATATTTTTTTACTTAATAGATGAGTTTACCTACAAGAAGTTAAAATATAGGTCACAATATATGCTTGAAAGTTTTGGAAGAAAGTACAAAATTAACAATTTAAGGTAGAGTGCCAAAAGTTCAGTACTGTAGTTAGTCCAAAAAGTAGAATAGCAATAGTACAAAAACACATTTAAGTGATGGTTGGTAAGGCCATAACAAGCATTAGATATTGACAGGAGAGCAGAAGGTTAGAAAGTTTAAGCACTCCAGAGATGCCTTACGAAGAATTGGGTCTCCAAGAGGCACCTGAAGTTCACTACACTGAAGTAGTGAGGATGCCATGGATAACCTCTTCTGTAGCTCTACTACATGTTGTTATTTAGTCAAACATAGGGTGAGGGCAAAACAATTCAAGCCATTCTTTGCACAAAACGTGAGTCTAGACACAGTGAGAAGCACATCCATCTAATTAAATATTGTTTAGAACGAGAGAGAGAGAGGTTAGGAGCACGCACTGATACAGTGCATTGCCGCACCCACCAAACAACAAACCAACTCAGGATCCAGATTAGGATCCGAGTGCAGCCATGCAACATGTGATACCCCAGCACCACACTAGTTCAGATGTACTGGAACAGTGTGAGGTTTTTTTTTTTTATTGTGGCTGGAGTGCCAATTCTGCCACCAACCCCCAAGTTTTTCCCTGCAGGTTGGAGGGCCTACATGCAGGGATGGATGCAGATTAACGTCATACCCAGGACAGAGCAATTGCAAGTTAAGGGTCTTGCACAAGGGCCCAACAGAACAGAGACCCTTTTGGCATTTTACAGGATTCAAACCGGCAACCTTCTGATTGCCAGTGCAGGTCCCTAGCCTCAGAGCTCCACCACCACTCCACACTTCAGAACAAGATATTTTAAAATTGATCCTAGATGAAGTAGGAAGCCATTAGAGATAATAACATAAATAATGTGGTTATAACCAGCAACTGTATACAGCAGTTGGATAGCAGACTTGGACAGATCAGGCTGTGGCTGTTGGAAGCTCCCCTAGCTTAAGGTTACAACTTTATATGAAAAAGAGTCTGAACAAGAAAGTCAGTGTTATAGGCAAGACCAGATTAAGACTCCCACATGCCCCAGGGTGTCAAAATTCAAAAGCACACCCCACTACTCCACCAGGTACATGTGTATACTCACACATTATAAATATGTATAGGCACTGAAGTAGAAAAGAAAATCTGTAAAACTTTATTTTGGGTCAACTTCATTTCACCTTTTTGCTCAATGAGTGTAACAAACAAATTGCTTAATGCAACATCACATCTAAGGGAAATCAACTTTCTTCTGATAGTATAATTAATGAACATCTATTAAATATTTTTAAAAGGCATATGACATTTTGTACCAAAAGGCTAACGTTTTGGGTGTGCATATTTACACCAAAAAAAATAGTAGGACATGTACAGAATCATTAGTTGTGGTTTGGCATTGCTTGGTGCATCTTATCTTCTGGAGTGATCTTCCAAATCATTTTTGACTCTGCCGTATTTTGGTGTTATGGAACTATGCATAACTGGACTGCAGATTGTCCAGTTGCAAACTGGCTAGAAACAACATTAGCCATTTCAGATTATCTGTGAGGCCAGTATCATTAGTCTCACCTGTGCCATATACATCTTGTTCAAATTATGATTTTAATTTTTTTTAAAGCTGCAAATGTCAGGTATAGTTTTTGTCAAAACAGCATGTTTCAGTTCTCTCTCTCATTCTTAAATTCTGTTTACGCTGCACCACTTGAGCCTCATTTTGAATATTCATCTGTTTTGTCTTTTTCTCTTTTGTGGCACAGTAAAACATCAAATGAACAATCTTATAAAAGTGATGCATTACCATGTACTACCCACTTGTATTTTCCGTTTAAAAGCTTTTCATTTACGTTTGATTGGACAGGTTTGGAACTTGGAACTTGGACTTCTCCTTTTTTTAACCATTTTTCTGTTATATGCTTAAGGCTCTTAAGGTTGTGCCGTGGGGATGACACCCATGTATCCCTAATGATATATTCATCCATGTGCATAAATAATGTGAAATGGTCAGATCTTTTGGACTTTAAGAAGAAAGAAGCAACAGGACTAGGTCAGTAAAGAAACAGTTGATTGTAAGAGAATGAGTCACTTAAGAATACACTAAGTTCCCAACATTTGTCAGTAGTAAAATGGTGATGTTATCAGTTACAATGTTAGGGACAGAAGATAAGCAAAACCTACCTGAGCTGTACAAATTTAGATTAGGATGGTTACTATAATACACTTGCACAACTTTCACAGGGACTCATTTAGAGGGTAACGTAAGGAAAGATTTGGATGTAACACCAGTCTTGGAAGAGTAACAGCAATGATGAAGCTGACCACCTCCATGTCTAGCTCTTCCAGACCCCAACTCTAACATTTCATCAGTTAAAAAAATGCTGAGGAAGGTATTAAATTTGTTTTATTTCCACATGGTACCCCTAGCATTTTAATGTGTTTTCAGTCCCCGATTTTAGAATATTTGTACAGCACTGTATACCATGTTAAAAATATAGCTTAGAATTCTTTTTGCTAGAAGAAGGGGGCATGGAATTATTTGTTTATTACGAAAAGTAGCAAAACCAAATGCTAGTGGCAGTTGCTCTTTGGGAAAGTGTTGTATTTTTGCATTGCTGAGAGTTCATCTTAACAAATAAGAGTTCATCCAAACATTCACTTGAAATGGTTTACAAGCACTACTCAGTTCTACATATTAATATACCATTCCTTAAAAATAAATAAATAGGGAAAGGACTCGCTTTAAGAAATGCATACCCCTCATATACTTGCATTCAGATTAACTGCTGGAGAAATGAACCATGACATTAGTCCAAAGTTTTTAGCAGACTACTGCAGGCAAATAAAAAAAGGAAAACTGTCATACATCATTGTAACACAATAATAAAAAATGAAAATTTCACAATATTTCACCTAAACCTTTAAAACCTTATAAGGCATATAATTAATTATGATAGGATTTTCCATTCAAATTCCAACAGCACTCGTCTGGTCATTAATATCAGAAAGTGCTCAGGATCCTCACAACTGTGGAAAGTGACCTTCACTGAGCCTCATTTAAGTGCATGGTTAAAATGACCTTTTTGATGCTCCTCTAGCATTAGCAAAATATAATTGGCTTAAACACATGTGCCAGAGTACTGATTTATTGTTGACATGCACTTACTTCAGGTAAATTATGCTTCTGCCTAAAGGCATCCAGAAAAGGCTGCCAGAGTTTAGTTCTCTTGTAACTACAGTATTTGGCCTTTGCAGATTTCACACATCTCTAAGGATCATCTCGGTTCAGATTTCCACCTCAAACACTAATTCATTGCTTACTTTACTTAAAATGTGTCTGTCAGTTAAAACAGGACATTCAGCCTTTCATATATTACTTATTAAAAATAGTGGGATGCTTTCAGAGAATACTCTGCAGTAGCATCTTTTTAAAAGCTGTTTTTTCACCAAAATATCTGGTAAAATAACAACAATTTTACATCAATTCAAGCCATTTGTCAGTGGTGGAAATATTTGGGCAGCACATTACAGTTTTTTTATTTTCTGAATGCTTATGCATATATCTGAAACTACATCTAATTTTTTTAAATCTGTACACATAATCCCCAAAAACACTCAGACAACATTAAAAATGCCAGACATCTCTTGCAACAGCACACACTTTCTTCACAACTCTTCTAAAAATGATATTTTTCGGCCTCAAAACTCCACACACCATCCATTGCATTAACAGCTCATCCTGAGCACCAGCTACACACTGATGGGGTAAAATGTGAAACACAGCGGCCTCTTTTGCATTTTCAGTGTGCAGTGCACAGAAGTCTGCTGTAAATGGTTCCAAACGTATTCAGCATTTCTTCAAATGTACATGCAAGACAGTTGGTCAATATTAAACACATACAGTATATGAGTGGAAAATCTAATTTATGTTTCTAAAAACAATCCATACTTGGGTGTCAACATTAGGCTTATAGACAAATTCAAAAGAAGGTACAGGAAACAGTTAAACAAGAAAATCTTCTTATCTATCTTCTTATGGGTCTGGCCACAGCATCTCATCTATACCACAAGCGATATTGTCTCTGCCAAGACAGAAGTGGAAGTATCATCAAGAGCAGGGGTCTCCAACCTTTTTTCCCCTGAGAGCTACTTTTACAAAATGAAAATGGCCTAGAGCTACTCGTGTTTTCTAACGTTTATTCTCATAGCTTATTTCAACCTAAACAAACTGAATGAGCTTGTTTTGCCGGAACATTTACGAAACGTTGGTGTCCACAACTCACATTTTGCTTTAAAACATCGCAAAGAATATTTAGTTTACCTGCAAGTGCATTTTGTAGTCTGTATGCATTTTCTAGTGTATCTCACTCTATTGAATTAAAACATGAATGCTGTCAAACCAAAACAATGCAATTACAAATACACAGATATTCCTTATTCATTTGTCATTTTGTTACACTGAGGTTCACTCTTATGGAGTCATTTAAATGTTCATCTCTCAGTCTTGTTCTGAACTTTGATTTCATGACATTCATGTCAGAAAAGGCCAACTCACAGAGGTATGTAGACCCAAACAAAGCAGACATTTTCAGAGCTGCTTGGTGAAAATTCTTATAGTTATCTGGCTCTACTTAGGTCCAGAAATGCTGAGAATGCTGTTGAGACTCTAAGTGCACATTATTTTGAAGGTTTACTAACATATAATATATAAAATCCAATATCTGTATGTCTGTCTGCTTTTCACGAGAGAACTACTTAACGGATTTAGAGCGTTTTTTTTCTATAATTTGCTTGAACATTCTAGTTGATTTTGCGACTTCTCTCATTTCGCTATGTATCATAGTTAACTTGCGTTACCAATTTATTTGCGTGAATCTGAGATCCACGCAACGGGCCGGGGGGAGGGGCATTCCTCACTCACTCGCCAGCTTCAGGGCATGTTCCTTAACTCCGCTTAGCTAGTGAACGAGAGAACAATTGAATTCAACTTTGTTTGATATTTTAAATAAAGTGTTACTTAGATCTTGATATTAAAAGATAGATTGCAATTCAGATTGTGAATCGTGATTTTGTGTTAAAAGGATTGTGATATAATTTTTTGGAAAGATCGCCCACCCCTAATTTTACTAATCAAGTTTTCAAATTTATGTAAGATTCATTAACCCTTTGGCGAGCTACCGATAGCTCGCGAGCAACGTGTTGGAGATGCCTGATCTAGAGTGACGTATTTGTCTGTGGCATACATCCTCATCTATATCCCCTCAGGCCGCCTCCTTTACCAGCAGAAGGGGTATATGTCTGTAGGGCTGGTGATCATACAGCTTGACCTCCATGATGGCAAAAACAGTTCAACATGGTTTAGGAATGGTGAGTATAGTGGGAGATAGAGCACAAAAGCTGTGGATGGTCGATGAAGCAGAGCAGCCTCCATGACTCTGAAACTATGGGTAACCAGCATGATAGACCAGGGTGATAGACTAATGGTTCTCCTTTGTCTTCTTTCATATCCTTACCCGCATCCTCCTTCTCCTCTTAACCTCACAACTCTCCCTCTTCCTCTCTCAGCAATATTTGCCTCCATTTCTGTTCAAGTCAAGAGAACTGACCTGTGGCCCATTTATAGTGCCCATGTTTTGCTATCTAAGTGAAGAAATTGGCTGTAAGTGTTTTCACGCTTGAGAATTAGGCATTGGCATTTTAAGCAGTGTTTTCCGAATTCAAACAAAGTAGAATTCAGTTTTGGTAATTGTGTCTAATGTAGAGAATTGTGTGTAGTGTTTTGCAAAATGTTTGTTTGAAATTGTAGAGTGCTACGTTGAAAATGTGATTTCAGTTCTGCAGACTTGATTAAAAGACTTAGTACATGAGTAAATGATTTCTGTAATTCTGCTCTAAGTACCATTTTTTGTGTGTTCACGATGAGAAAAAAACTGTAATACTGTATGTACCCTCGCAAAATGAATGACTCCATTTCATTCAAAGTCTGTTGCTACATCTGCGTAGTAGCCAGTTCACTTAGAGATAAATAACAAAAAGGGTTTCAAATGAATGGTGTCAAAGATGTGCAATATGGATGGATAAATGACACAAGACTGAGCAGCAAGAACACAACATCAGTAATTCTTAAATGTTAAATCTGATATTGATGGTAATTTCTATTGTTGTTGTTCCAAGACTGAATTCCAGGACTGTTGTTCAACTTTCACAAATGAGCTTTAAAGTTAGCCTCTGATAACATAAAGCAGGGTCCTTATGCACAAAGACACTTGATTTCCCCTGCTTTACTAATCATTAAAACACCTACTTAACTTATGAATTTAAGTGATTATTTTGCACACTCTTATATGGATGATAAAGAAAGGGTCTTTGTTTTTCCTTTAAACAGCCTTCTTTCTGTGTCTTTTTTTTGAGATTCCTGCTTTACAATGACAGAGGCTAACTTGAAATTTCATTGACAGAATAATTTTTTTTATGATTCCGTAAACAACATAAATCTGATAGCATCGGGTCCACAATCACATCTGAACCTTTTGTATTACATGGCACAAAACACATAAACTGAATATACTGCCTGCAATGCCACTGTGACATTTCTCCATATAAGAAGATCAAAACAATTATCTGAGTTGTCTGTAGGTCTCCTGCATTGTCAGAATTTAACCATTTTACAGATAGAGACTAGAGAACAAAATTCAATAGATGTCATTCTTTTATCACCCCAAAAAGTAAAATGACATGCCATTGTAGTGTTTAAGTGTTAACTTAATTTTATGAATGTTTTCTACAAAGAATTATTGTACACATTTAATTCATAGTACTAGTTAATATATTGGCTTTAAGTTTTACTCTGCTGGCTAAGCTCTCTTTCTCAGGGGTGGGGGTTAATTTGTTTACGATCTTATCTTTGTAAAAATTGGTTTATTTGTATGGAATGTTGTGTGATTTCAATAAAATCAATAAAATAATAAAAATATATATATATTGGACCGTACTCAAAGAATTATAATTCTATTACCGAACAGTCAAAACATCCATCCATCCATTATCCAACCTACTATATCCTAACTACAGGGTCACAGGGGTCTGCTGGAGCCAATCCCAGACAACATAGGGCACAAGGCAGGAAACAAACCCTGGGCAGGATGCCAGCCCACCACAGACAGTCAAAACACCAAACATGAAAAGGAATTCAGACTACTGAATATTTTACAGTGACGTGAAAAAGTATCTGCCCCTTACCGTTTCTTCTGTTACGATAAATGTCTATTCTTGTAACTCTCATATCATTCTGTCACAGTACTGTGGAGGAATGGTAGCAGACTGCTACTTTATATTGTGGTTTATTTGTCTTCCTTGCACAACTTCTTTAATTTAAAAATATTGGTCAATTTGCCCACAGCATATCTATTGGATTTAGGTAAGGACTTTGACTAGGACAAATCAAAGGCTCTCTGTCTTGTAGATGTTTCCTGTAAGTCTGTACCCTGCTCTGTGCCATTCAGCTAGTGCTCTTACCCCTGGTAACCTACTCTTGCCAGCTAGGCACCCAGTGACAGAAGATATTTGGTTATTGATGAGGCCAACTGGAGAATGCTAAAGTTGGTCAGCTTGAGGGTCATAACCCTCTGTTTCATTATTAGGTTACTGAAGCTGAAAGTAGCTGGTCCCTTGTTTGCTGGTGCTCTGTCAAAATTACAAATTCCATATCTTTAGTTTCTTTGATCAAAATTACTGTATTACATATTTGTATACAATTCAATTGTAAGAGAATACATTCTCGATGGCTAGTGAGTCAGGAGCCTGCTTAATTTTAAAAACACAGCCACAAAAGTGCTAATGTCGTGAGTGTAGCCATTCTGCCCTCCTCATACAGACCAAAACAAAAGAGAACACAAGAAAGGGCATTCTCTAAAGCAGGAAGTTAAATGTGTCTGTCATATTCTTTCACAGCTCTGAAATCGCCAACCATTATAAAAATACTCAATATCAACCTGCCTCTGCCCAGCTCCAACAAGATGAGAAAGGAGGAGGGTTGTACACTGGGCTAGCAACCTGCCACATTAAAAAAACAAAAAATAAAAAAATAATGTACTGCCGTGAAAATACTAATGATCTTCAGAAAGTCTTCAGGACTAGGGTAATCAGCTAGAGACTGAGACAGTAATGTTTGCTATGATAAATAGGGATGAAAGCTGGAAGGGAGTTTCTGTTGTGTTGTATTCCCTGGTGAAGCCCAAGCATCTGAGAATAGCTGTATGCAATCCCCAAACTATACATGAATCCAGAAGTACAATAGAAACAGTGATGTATGCTCAGTTTTCCTCTATAAAGCAGAAACCATGATAATTAACAAGAAAACTGAAAGCCTACTCAGAGGGTTGGAAGGACTTTGTCTCCAATGAATCCTCAAAACCTGCAGGAAAAGCATGTCATCTACCAAGATGTCAGTAGCTACCAACAACATTATCAATGAAGTGAAGCATCGACAATGGAGATGTCTAGACTATGGATGGTGGGCAGACAAGAATAGGCACCCATATGGTGTTTTCAGGTGGACACCATCAAGACCTTTGGACAGATTGAGAAGGGTTGTTGAAGAAATTAAAGTAATGGACAAGACCTGGAATATAATCAGCTGGCTTGCTCAAGACCATGATGAGTGGAGAAGAGCCGTTAGCACCTTGTGCTCCAAAAGGAGCAAAGAAGATTAATAAAAAAAAAAAACTCTGCCCACTGGTACAACCATAAAAGTATTTACTGTCCAGTTTGATGGCCAGGGAGGGAGAGAGGAATGAATGAATAACATTATCATTGAGAGAAAGTTTATAGTTAAGACAGATGAAACTATAGCTGGCCCCAGCAGTGTGCAAACTGTTTTTCATTTTTCGGGTTACCCGGAAAAGAAACGGAATCACTGTTGAATCCTAACTGGTTCTTTGTCTTTGCAGACACTTTCTGCAGTATCTTTTTGATTATTAACTATTACACAGCTCTTACAGTTAACTAGCACATTCAGGCTTCCACGAGCAATGGATCTGTTATTTGACTTATAATTGTTAAAGTGCACTGGCTACTTGGGGACATTTCACTGGCTCTCTTTAATAACTTTAATAACCACTGTATTTAACTTCCACTATGACAGCATAGTAAGAGTTTACACTTCTTCAGTTGCACTCAATGCTGGTGTGCCTTGTCTCCACTGCTCCAGGCACAGCCATCAGCTCCCTGTGATGGTGAACTGGATAAGAAAATAGATGGAGGAATGGACTTTTTTAAGTATTTCATAATATGTATTATGAACACCAGGGCGTGTACAGCTGCCGTAACCCAACACAGACAAGCAGAAGTCAAGTTTCTCCACACAGCCCACCTTAATTTACAGGTGGGAAGTGCTTACTTCGCTCCCTACAAGAGAACAATGTTCACAACACGAAGCACAGTCTTTCTCGCCTCCAGTCCTTTTCGCATCCACTCCTCCTCACAGTCTTTGTCCTTCCTCCCAACTCTGGGCCCCTTTTATAGGACACCTTGAAGGATTCCAAGTGCCCACCAACCTTCTTGCGGCAGCACTTCCTGGTGTGGCGAAAGTGCTGCCAACAGGGCCCAGTAAACATCCAGGTGCCTTCTGGTGGTGGCCACGGGCCCCAATAGGGTTGCTCCAAACCCATGGACCCACTGTAAGCCAAGGGGGCTGTCCATTATCTTTCCGGGGAGACAGTATTCAGAATAAGCCTCCTTGTCCTTCTGTGCTGAAAGCATCCCAGTCAGGTAAGGACCCTGGCGGTCCACCACTATGTACATTTTAGCAGATATGCTCACATTGTCAACTGTATGTATTTTTTTCAAAGCATGTATTCGAACTGAAAGAAATTCAGTCCCCCTACACACACACAGATCTATCCCACCACTTGTGTCCAGGGTTGTTCAACTGATAAACAAACTCTCTCACCATTGCAAACCAAAAAACTAAAATTCAGTCATAAAACAGTCAAATACAATAAGTGTGCACATACTTACCATATTTGTTTGTCAAGGTAATTCACCTCTATATCAACATAATCATCCCTCAACACACACATTTAACCTATCAAGGCTTGAAGCATTACTCACCCCCACACAAATGTATATTCTATGTGCCACCTTAATGTCCCTCTACAAACTCACTGCCACCCTTTCTGTCTGACAAAGATTATTCATTTCACTGGCACATTCATCCATATTTCCTTATTGAGCTTCCCAATATGCACCTACACCATCAGTGTGTCCAGGATTATTGACCCTCGCACTCTACACATATCCACTCTGTTACTATATTAAAAGTTTCAAAGCCTGCTGTAACCAATATTCTGTTAAGCTAAAATAATATTATAACACTATTTTAAAATTCATTTCTCTGGATATCATTAGATTTGACAGGCATTTCTGAATTTGAAGTGACTTTAACACTTAATGCAATATTTTTTTCAATGACTTACTCATAGGGACATAAGCAGTACCTTTTGACTGCTTCAATTAAATTCTGTTTTATTGTTTTCTTACCATCTTTCCAGTTTATCTTGCCTAAATGAAACATGTAAGTGATTAAAGAATTTATGAAGTGCCATTGTAATTATTAATTCATCAGCTTTGTTTATGTCTCAGATTTCCACTTAAGGAAACAGTGAGCTGCAGCTTTAACCGGAGCCTTGGGCTCAAATTTGAAACTGATTTTAAAAAAGGTGGTCAGTGAATGGGAGTGCATGTATAACCACCCATTCACATTGTGCCAATTTACCGTTGCTAGTTCACCAAACAATATGTCTTTGGATTGTGAAAGAAAAGTAATAAAAAACAGAGAGAACCTGCTAAGTTCAAATATGAGGCAATGTGGCTGGGGATGATTTAAATAGCAAGTTGGTGAGTCCTGTCATATGGCAGTGCTGCAGGCTGTTGCATTCTGCTGCTCATTAATAATTAAACTGTACTTTAAATATAGACTTTATGAAAGCATTATGAGTGGCGTGGAAGAAAAACAAGCTGCAGAGAGTTATCTCAGTTCTCTCAAACTAACCTCAGCCAAACTGCCCAATAGCTCCATGACAAAAGTGCAAGAGCCTAACTTCAAAATATTCAGATGACATTAAGATGACGCATTGCACAACTCTGCTCTTTAGCTACTGAGCTGAGAAAGTGCCACTTTTGGATGTACACAAAGAAAGAAAGAAAGAAAGAAACAAAGAAAGAAAGAAAGAAAGAAAGAAAGAAAGAAAGACCACAATTTGCAGGTAAAAAATGAGCTACACAGTCTCACAAGACTTTCATTACAAATTTAAAAAATGATAAAGTCCCAACGGCTTACTTTCATTTTATTTTGGGAGTGAATATAACTTTTTCATTTCTCTACAGCATCATTCATGGTGAACAGATCCATACATTATTGACATGTATAGTACCTGCTAATGAAAAACTAATTAGATTAGTAACGAAGTAAATAAGTAATTTCTATTTTTCCTTTCTTTTCCTTGTAGTTAATTTGAACAAAATAGTTGTATCTGATATGCTATTATTATATGTCCGATTGTAATGTTCTTTTTTTTTTTTGAAAAGAAAAAAACAAAAAACAAAAATATCTCCAAAATGGCAGAGATTGTGGTCCAAAAAGTTGCAAAAGAAGGAGAATTCCCACAACTGGATGTCAGAACCAGACTTGGTGACTCAAAAACCCCTAAAATGATTGTACAATTACCAGAAATGTTACTGAAAAATGCATAAATAATCAAAGGGTTTGCTACAGAGTGTATACACATATGCATGGCAATCGCAAAGTTACAATTGAGAAAGAATCACTCAAAGCCTGTAGGATGACCAAGTACTGTCAAAACTTGTCAAAAATGAACGAATACAGTATTATGGCTATATTAACACTTTGAATGCAAGGTACAAGTTAACTGGTATATCATTATGCGTGTCAAGACACAACATACAAGGTAACTCGTATCTCAGTATACAGCCACTATAGACTCGACCATCTTTACTGCTATGTCTCAGTTACCTACTATAGAGCTGCCTTCTTGTGGATAGCCATAGATTTTTTTTTTTTTTTTTTGGTGGCAACAGCTTGTGGAAAGTAATGTTATAAATTAACAGTCTGTAATTATGTCATCATGAGAAAGGAATAAAGCTGCTAATGTTTTGGAGCAACTAGATTTGTTGTAAGATTAATATCTTGATGACAATGACAGAATCGAGAAAGTGACAATCAAGTGGATGACGTGGAACATGAAGACTCTGATATTGATGTGGATAACTGCTGCAAAGGCGTTTCATCATCACAAAGCATCTGATTTGTCAGGACTGCCAGGACAGCACTACATTGACATTATTCTGCCCACAGACAGCAAACAGTTGCCAGCTACTAAAAGTGTTGTGTGTAACAAATATGGACAGAACAAAGAAACATGCTATATTTGCAGCATTAAAAATAAACCAGGAAGAATGATAAACAATACTACAGAGATCAATACTTTTTTGAGTTTAATGCTGAACTACTTATTGAAAAGTCTCCCCCATTCACTTATGAAATAATTATTTTTAGAAATGATTTCATTTTCTAGGTGTACTGCATAAGACACTGTCACATTGTTCTCTCCTTTGACACTCTTAGTGCTTTAATAGGCTCTTGTGCTTATGAACTCTGGTAAATCATCGGGTCCTGGTTGTCTGACCCCTAAACTTTTTCCTGCTTTTTGGAAAACATCTAGTATTTAAATTTTTGCTGATGCTACCGCTTCCACTAAACCAAACCCTTTAGTTACCCTTTGGCACCCTCAGGCCATTCTAGTTATTCAATTTTTTTTCTATGAATGCTGATGCAATGCTGCTAGTGAAGCTTATTGTACAACATATTCTGACAGACGTCTACAAAATAATGCTCACTAACCAGTCCAGTTTAATCTCTTCTTAACCATACAGTAACTAACATCTATCATCACCTCCATGCTTTCAGGGTGACACTGATAATCACTGGAGAGGGATACCGTGTTAAGGCATCCACAAAGATAGTGTCTTCAGTAAACTTGACCATTCGTACCAAACCCACATATGAAATGCAGTCACTCAAGTACATGACCCTGTTTGGAATACGCACTTGAGGTTAAACAGGAGCCATTCTTGAGTAAAAAGCACATAAATAACACTGAGAACATGAGGAAAAAGATTTTCTGGGCTGATAAGATGAAAATTTAACTCTTTGTGCAGAATTCTGGCAAAGACCAGGCACTGCTCATCACCTGCCTAAACTGTCCCTTTGGTGAAGCAAGATGGTGGCATCATCATGATATGGGGGTGCTTTACAGCAGCAGGGACAGGGAGTTTGGTCAGAATTGAAGGAAAGATGAATGTGTACAGGGTGCCTGCATCCTCAGACTAGGAAGAAAGTTCACCTTTCAACACAACAATGACCCAAAGCATACAGCCAAGACAATGGTGTAGGGGCTTCAAGACAAGTCACTGACTGCCCTTGAGTGTCCCAGTCAAAGCTCACCCTGACTTAAGCCACATAGAACATCTGTGGAGGGGCCTAAAGATGGCAATATACTGTACAGACACTTCCTTTCCTATCTAATAGATCTTAAGAGGATCTGCCTTGAAGAATGGGATAAACTGACTAAATCCAGGAGGGCAAAGCTTATAAAGATTTACCCAAAAAGACTCCAAGCTGTAATTGTTGCCAAAGGGGCTTCTACAAAGTACTGAATTAATGCTCAGCATATTTATATGAATAACAAATTTCAGTTTTAGATTATTAATAAATTTGCAAACCTTTCTGGAAACATGTATTCACTTTGTCATTATGGGTTACTAAAGTGTGTATTGATGGGCAAAAATGGTAAACTTATCCATTTAAAATTACGTCTACAACACAATAAAGTGTGCAGAAAGGAAGGGGTCTGAATACATTTTGATTCCTCTGTATTTAGAAAACAGTTTGTGGTCTCTAATTTACAACCTACCAGCACATTTTGGACATCCTAGCATGACCAGCAGCATTATGGTAAACCCTCTTTGGCACTAACGCACCAAGATGGTGTGCCCCATTTCATATTCTAGTACAGTACAAACGGATTAACTAAAGAAGCACCACAATATATGAATACACTGTATAAACTTTAAAAAGAGAGCCTATAGTATTTCTGTTATAAACAGACTTTAGTTTTGTTTTCTCCTCAAGAAATTAGCTTTTAGTCTATTATTAACACCTTTGCCTGATCAATGTATGTATCAAATGTTACGGACAATCAGTAAACATTGCCGGTTTTGTTTGATGTGTGTAGTAGATGTTCTGTCCAGGGAATACAAGCTCCTAAATGAATTTCAGTCCAGCATTAAGCAGAATAGAATAATGTTTTAATGGGCAGATTATATTTCATAGAAAAAGTAAATATTCATACCATATCTATATCAGATTTGCCATCTGTGGCATTCAGTTTTCACTTTAACTTTATGCTCTGCCATTACTGACATTAAAACCTTGGTGCTAATGATGAAATCTGATAGCACAAACCTTTAATGTAGTGACTGCCATCTAAATACATCAGTAACAATAATAACCGGCCCTCATCTATAAAAACAATGGTACTGTACATGACACCTAGATGAAGAATTTTCTACCTATGTGGGTAATTAATGATTTAACAGGACAATACCTGGGTTGGATTTGCCATCCCACAAGCGATGCACCTGGGATTTGATCTCCAGTCTTGTCCTTTCTGTTCCTTGAACACACCTTTATGCATATTTTGGAAAGGCCCTTCACTGTGTAGTTTTTGACCCATTCTGTCTAATTTTATAATCTGTTCTCACTCTGTTAAAGATCCTCTACAAGTACTGTACGTCCTCATAGTTTTTTGCTTCTAGACCTTCCTTCTGTCTTTCTGTTTTTCAGCAGAAGCTGTTTGCTTTACAGACAACACTTGCTCTACCGTCTTACTGGGGAAATACCTTTTGGAGCTTTCAGCAGTGATGATCAATGGAGCTTCTGGTGCCTACATTGACAAATGGTCGGAAATGATAGCTAGCCTATTCAAAGGTGCAACTTGTTCTTCACTGCAGCCCTCATTCTTAGCTTAAGGTCTCCTTAAGCTGTTGGTGCTGCCCCTCGCCTGCTGCTCCACAGAAGTTCTACTTTATCTTCATTCAGATCTTTGAACTGTAGAGGGCTGATGTGGGGTTATGGGGAGGGGAAGTGTAGACTAAAGGGCACCGACTGTTAGCTTGTCATTTCATCACATTATAACTGATATTTGTTCCTCTAAGTTGCTGCCTTTTTTAACATTTTTAGTAAGAATTGGATCACAAAAAAACTTGGGTAGATTTATAGTCCAGGTTAAAATGTAAATATTAAATGATCTTTTTATGATGCTACTTGACGACATTAATTTTCATTTCATTCCAGTTCCAAGACACAGAGGCAGGGGCTGCCCCTATAGAATTGGGTGCAATTTAAGGCAGGAACCAACCTTGGACAGAGTATCAGAGGGTGCCCTCACTTGCACAATTTACAGCACACCAATTAACTCAATGTTCACATCTTTGGAATGTGAGAGGTAAAAGCAGAATTTCAAAGGGAAGATTCGATGAATAACTTCCTAGTGTCAAAAATTCTCAAATCTATCTGACAATGCAAAATTAAGGAAAAAAAACACAAAAAATAACTATCTCTGAAAATGATTCCCTTTTCACAAATTACTGTATGTCAAAACTAGAGCTTAGGTGGTGCAACTGGAGTGATGTGTCATTTTATTAACGTGGCTTATCACCATATTGAACAAAAAGAAAAACAGTTTTACATGAAATGAGAGTGACGATACAACAATCTATAAAACAATCAATGAGATTTTGTGGTTGATGAAAAATGAATAAAGAGAATGATAGGTTTCAACATATATTTAACTCTTTATTGGAATGCAATTTTACCCCAGCCACAGGGGATTCACGGGGATTAACAAACCAGTGTGTTTCTTCATGCTGGTCCCAAGCCCGGATAAATGGGGAGGGTTATGTCAGGAAGGACATCCAGTGTAAAATTTTGCCAAATCAATATGCGGACAACAATACAGATTTCCATACCAGATCAGTCGAGCCCCGGGTTAACAACGTCTGCCACCAGTACTGTTAGCCAACAGGGTGCTGGCGGAAATTGGGCTACTGTTGGCCAAAGAAGAAGAAGGAGAAGAAGAGTGGGTAGACGTGTCCAGAGGCAGGAGGAGAGGAGGAAGGTAAAGAGAGTGGAACTGAGGGTAGGAACTTTGAATGTTGGCAGTATGACTGGTAAGGGGAGAGAGTTAGCAGATATGATGGAGAGAAGGAAGGCTGATATATTGTGCATGCAAGAGACTAAAGGGAAGGGCAGTAAGGCCAGGTGGATCGGAGGTGCATTCAAATTGTTCTATCATGGTGTGGATTGGAGGAGAAATGGACTAGTGATTATTCTGAAGGAATAGTATGTCAAGAGTAATGATTATGAAGCTGGAAATCGGACGTGTGATGATGAATGCTGTTAGTGCATATGCCCTGCAAGTTGGGTGTGCAATGGATGAGAAAGAAGATTTTTGGAATGAGTTGGATAAAGTGATGAACAGTGTACCCAAGGGACAGAAAGTAGTGATTGGAGCGGATTTTAATAGACATGTTGGTGAAGGGAGCAGAGGAGGTGATGGGTAGGTATGGTGTCAAGGAGAGGAATGAAGAAGGTCAGAGGATAGTGGACTTTGCCAAAAGGATGGACATGGCTGTGGTGAATATGTATTTTAAGTAAAGGGAGGAACATAGGGTTACGTACAAGAGGGAAGGAAGATGCACATAGGTAGATTACATCCCATGCAGAAGAGTCATCTGAAGGAGATCGAAGACTGCAAAGTGGTGGCAGGGGAAAGTGTAGTTAAGCAGCATAGGATGGTGGCCTGTAGGATGACGTTGGAGATCAAGAACAGGAAGAGAGTGAGGGCAGAGTCAAGGATCAAATGGTGGAAGTTGAAAAAGGAAGACTGCAAGGTTGAGTTTAGGGAGGAGGTGAGACAGGCACTGGGTGGTAGTGAAGAGTTACCAGACAATTGGGAAACTACAGCAGATATAGTAAGGGTGACAGCAAGAAGAGTGCTTGGCGTGACATCTGGATAAAGGAAGGAGGAAAATGAAACCTGGTGGTGGAATGGGGAAGTACAGCAGAGTATACAGAGGAAGAGGATGGTAAAGAAGAAGTGGGATAGTCAGAGAGATGCAGAAAGTAGAAAAGAGTACAAGGAGATAAGGCATAAGGTGAAGAGAGAGGTGGCGAAGGCTAAAGAAAAGGCGCATGATGAGTTGTATGAGAGGTTGGAGACTGACGGGGAAGAAAAGGAGCTGTAGAAGAGTGTGTTGAGCAGATGGAAAGAGTACTTTGAGAGGCTGATGTATGAAGAGAACGAGAGAGAGAAGAGGTTGGATGATGTGGAGATAGTGAATCAAGAAGTGCAACGGATTAGCAAGGAGGAAGTAAGAACAGCTATGAAGAGAATGAAGAATGGAAAAGTCATTGGTCCAGATGACATACCTGTGCAAGCTGGGAGGTGTTTAGGAGAGATGGAAGTGGATTTTTTAACCAGATTGTTTAATGGAATCTTGGAAAGTGAGAGGATGCCTGAGGAGTGGAGAAGAAGTGTGCTATTGCCAATATTTAAGAATAAGGGAAATGTGCAGGACTGTAGTAACTATAGGGGGATAAAATTGATGAGCTACAGCATGAAGTTATGGGAAAGAGTAGTGGAAGCTAGGTTAAGAAGTGAAGTGATGATTAGTGAACAGCAGTATGGTTTCATGCCAAGAAATAGCACCACAGATGCGATGTTTGCTCTTAGGGTGATGATGGAGAAGTATAGAGAAGGCCAGAAGGAGTTGTATTGCGTCTTTGTGGACCTGGAGAAAGCATGTGACAGGGTGCCTCAAGAGGAGTTGTGGTATTGTATGAGGAAGTCGGGAGTGGCAGAAAAGTATGTAAGAGTTGTACAGGATATGTACGAGGGAAGTGTCAGTGGTGAGGTCTGCGGTAGGAGTGATGGATGCATTCAAGGTGGAGGTGGGATTACATCAGGGATCGGCTCTGAGCCCTTTCTTATTTAAAAATGGTGATGGACAGGTTGACGGACGAGATTAGACAGGAGTCCCCCAGGACTATGATGTTTGCTGATGACATTGTGATCTGTAGCAATAGCAGGGAGCAGGTTGAGGAGCCCCCTGGAGAGGTAGAGATATGCTCTAGAGAGGAGAGGAATGAAGGTCAGTAGGAACAAGACAGGATACATGTGTGTAAATGAGAGGTAGTTCAGTGGCATGGTGAGGATGCAGGAGTAGAGTTGACGAAGGTGGAGGAGTTTAAATACTTGGGATCAACAGTACAGAGTAATGGGGATTGTGGAAGAGAGGTGAAAAAGAGAGTGCAGGCAGGGTGGAATGGGTGGAGAAGAGTGTCAGGAGTGATTTGTGACAGAAGGATATCAGTAAGAGTGAAAGGGAAGGTCTACAGCAAGGTTATTATAGTTTTGCCTTTTTATATTAGTTTTTATTTCTATATTTTTTCTGACCTTACTTGGAAATTCAGTTTAGTTTTAGTTTTCCTTCATTGTGTATGTTTAGTTTTAATTTAGTTTTTTATTTGACAAAGACATTTTTATTTTATTTTTATATATATAAGTTTCAGTTTTAGTTTTAGTAATTATGGTATGGTTAAAGAGCTACTATGGAGTTTGGTGTTTGTGTCACAATGAGACAGAAGTGTTCAGTTAACAGGTTTGGATACAATAAGAGTTTAATGTTAGTGGAAGTTTACTACACTACACGACACAATTTACTATTTGGCTTTGTTTTTGTCTGATAAAAACAAGCATAAGCAAAACCAGGTACTGAATATGAACAATTTTACACAATTTTATAATTTTTTAAATATTTTCTATGTCATTTGTGCTGAAAAAATTTGCACTGACTGTTGGCAGTTTTTTTCTTTTCCAGAATGGGTCAATTTGTAATGAAATTTAGGTGAATTTTAAGGTGTGAGGGCTTTTACTCTAAATGTCTACAGCACACAACATATCCTGCACAACACAAGGTGCTTATAATGAATGCATTCAAAAATCTTCCATATTGTGCTTTGTTATTTTCTTCCAGCTATATTGATCTCTGATTCCATCTCAGGCACAATTTATAGACAGAATTTTGCCACCTGCAGGCCTGAAAAGATATAAAAAATTAGAAAACAGAATCTACTGTGTTCTGACAGGTGTGACCATGAAAATCATGGGGGCTTAGGAAGAACAAGGCTCTTAGGCTTGAATCAGTGTGCAGACCTCACCTAGCTGTATTGAGAGAAACAAAGAAAAACAAGCATGTAGTGTCAAGGTTAGGGGCAGTGAGACTTGAATAGCCCATGTATAAGAATGGTAAACCCTTAATGAACAGAGTAAGAGTAGGTAATAAGTAGGGCCCATGATTTACCGCGGCCCATGGAATTTAACGCCACACCACGGAATTCAGGGTTTTGCAGTGGTAAAACGCCACACCGCGGAATTAACCTAACTGCCGCGGAAAATACCAAATCTGAATGAAATATCACCATTTGAGGCATATTGATATTAGTATGATTAGTTTTGATTACTTCTTTAAGTTCTTTCTTTAGCCTATTGCATCATCTCATTACGTCATTAGCCCTTCCGTTGGAAGAGTAAACATAAATGTTTTAAGTTGATTTATAGCATTGGTGGTACTTGTAGCAATTTTTAAATCAATTTATTGGCTGTGGTAACAATTTGACCTATCGTGTACTTTACAATCAATTAGGCTTATTTAAATTTAGTAAAATTAATCTTTGAGTATGGCCAATAACAATAACAAGCAACGCAATAAAATTGCAGTGAATATTGGACCGGAGCAGCGAGTTAAAGAATTTGGACAGGATAAATTCTATGCCGAAGGTGGTTTACTGTGGTGCAAGACTTGTAATGAACCGGTTGATCATGTTAGACACCAGACTATAACTGATCATCTGGGGACAAAAAAGCACACAGAGCGTGCAAATAAACGACAACATGAGGCCATGAATGACCCCACAAGCAGCAAACGACAAAGTACTATTACCGGATGCATTGAATGATCAACTGCTGCCAAAGATACGCTAGTGTGGGAACTGGTTGACGCATTTATGGCAGCCAGTATACTGCTGGAGAAAGTTGACAACCCTACCATGTGTAGTTTTATGCAGAAGAACCTGAAGGGCGGTGGTGGAATACCGAAGGCTAATACACTTAGGAAACTATACGTTACAAGAATTTTCAACCAACAACAGGCTAATATAATAACGAAGCTAGCCGGACAGAAAGTGGTTGTCATTGCCGATGAAGCAACGGATGTTGTTGGACGTTATGCTGTGAATGTGCTTATTCAACTGCTCAATGCTTTTAAACCAGATGAATGCACAGCAATGTTAGTGAACACAGATTTTTTAACTGAAGTGAACAATGTAAGCATTGTGCAGCTAATTATCCGTACTCTGACTGAGGTTAATGTGCACTTCAATGACGTTGTAGCGTTTGTTACGGATAATGCAGCTTATATGAAAAAATGTTTTCGTAACAGTTTGCGAGGAATACTGCCAAATGCCGTTCATGTCACATGTTGGGGCCACATCCTGTCATTAGTTGGAGAAGAGTTTCGTGAAGCACTACGACTTTGTGATATGCTGGCTGCTTCTGTCAAGGCCATATTCTCCAAAGCATCAGGACGTCGTGCTAGATATCTTTTTCATCTGCGACAAATGAAAGTTGAAAAGGCAGTCATGCCGCCAACTCCAGTCATCACAGGATGGAACTTTTGGTTAAAGGCTGTGTGTTGTGCTGTATCACGCTGAGTTTCTAGACTATTATATCTCGTTTGTTGCTACTGAAATCGAACACAGTGGAGTCCAGTTAAACATGCTGTTGGAGTTGCTGCAAAGTACTGATAAACTTAACGAGCTGAGAGCTGAACTTGAATTTGTATCTGTTCCCTGCCAGCCAATTATGAACACTCTGACTTCTTTTGAGGCACAGTCATTCATGGCTGTCGATGTCTACAACAAAGTGTCTTGCCTGAAATCATCCGGATTTCCAATTGCAACCAGCAGCTGTGAAGATACAAAGCACAATGCTGCTGCTAAACTTGAAGAATATTTTGTGGGAACCAAACAGCCGGCAATAGACCTATTCAGGTCTGTGAGAATATTTGATCCACGACAGCTACCACTTTTATCGAAGAATTTTGCTGATCATGCACAATCAGTGCCAACAATGATGGCTGCAGCAGATGAATGGCAAGCTTATCTGGACATAGCATCTCGTGAAGTAATTCCAGCTGATATCACTGCCTTTTTGGCATGCCTTAGACGACAGACTGCCTCGCTTAGCAGCTCTTGCTAAAGTTTACATTGCATTGCCGATCTCTTCTGTTGATGTGGAACGTTCGTTCTCAAAATGTGGATCGGTGTTGTTACCACTGCGATATTCTCTGTCACAACAAAACCTACGAGCTTACAGTGCCGTTTTCTTCAACAATAAATAAACAATAACTTTAGAAACATTATTTGATAGTTTGTTGAGAATAATATTATGCCTACATATGTTTCAGCAATGTTTGCCTAAAGCAAATCTGTGGATTAAAATGTGCAGATGTGAACGCTTTGATATACCTATTTGATTAGTATTACAAATTATGATTGATTATTATTAAGGATTAAGAATAAGAAAAACTGCATTTTGCTTGGGTTACAAATTAGTCTTATGGAGTTCTGGTACTGCATTTGCCGCTCTGCCGTACGCCGCGGAATTTACGATTTCTTGCCGCTGTAAATCATGGGCCCTAGTAATAAGAGTATGGACAGGCACAAAACGACAGATAGAGCATCTGAGATTAAGAACAATATATACATTATCTAAACCTGTTTATCCACAGTAGGATCACAGGAAACCTGGAGTCTACCCTAGCAGGTTTAGATGCAAGGCAGGAAAAATCCATGGTATGCAATATGTATGATATGGCTGATGTTAAGAACAAAAAGAATATGATGATTTCAACTATCTATTTTGAGAGAGAGAGAAACATTGAAAAAATGGGGAAAGATATTTTAAAACATAATTCTGCTACTGGATTATTCTCACAATATCAGGTATTATGAGCTGTGAATATTAACTAAAAAGAATAAATTAATAAATATAGCATAAATACAAAAACACATTAGTATGTTTAGCTTTTCATCACTTGGCAGACTCTCTTCACCTACCTACCTGTAGTTCAGTAGAGACATTGCTAACTCAGAAATTTTACAAGGTTGTATTGCTTCGTTGTTAAACTACATTTTTAAAGCAGAAGTGATTGGTCAGCAACAAATGCTGATCTTATATGATCAGTGCCGTTTTATTTTCAAAAATCGGGAGTGGTCTCCCCTAGACTTTCTCGTATATACGGATGAATATTTGAGGAGTAAACCGCAAGACAATGATTATATTATGTACATTAAAGAACCATCAACAACAAATCAAATTAAATTAATATATTGAACAATTATTATAAAAGTAAAGTTGAATAAATCGGACTCTGCAGCTGCATGAATAAAAAAAAATTAAGTATGTGTTCAGGTAAAGTACCTCTTCCGGTTGATGGATTTGGCCCAAAGGTTAACACAGATCTACAATTCTGGTGTAACAACCACATGCCAAATTTCAGCCATCTATCTAGTTGCATTTTGAGTTATCATGTTTACACACGGGTGGCATGGTGGCGCAGTGGGTAGTGCTGCTGCCTCGCAGTTAGGAGGCCCGGGTTCGCTTTCCGGATCCTCCCTGCATGGAGTTTGCATGTTCTCCCCCGTGTCTTCATGGGTTTCCTCTGGGTACTCCGGTTTCCTCCCACAGTCCAAAGACATGCAGGTTAGGTGCATTGGGGATCCTAAATTGTCTCTGGTGTGTGTGGCTGGCGCCCTGCCCAGGGTTTGTTTCCTGCCCTGCGCCCTGTGTTGGCTGGGATTGGCTCCAGCAGACTGCCGTGACCCTGTAGTTAGGATATAGCGGGTTGGATAATGGATGGATGGATTAATGAATTGCTATATTGTATGCGCATATTGTATGCGCATTTCTGAAGGTCCCTGGCATAAATGAGCTAAGTGATCTATTTGGGCCACATGGTCAGTTGCAGGCACTTAACTCACATCTACTCTATATATATAAAATCCTAAGCCTAAAAGTGCAATGATTTTGTGAAAAGATTTTATGTGACGTTTTTATGTCACTTTTTTGCCACGCTTTAAATTGGGCTTATTTTAAAACCTACATATATATGTTTGGTATCATTCTTTTCATCACTTTAATGTGATGTTAGATTTTCAGGTTCTTATTCCATTTTTAAATTATAAACTAAAATATCAAGAACTCACCTCCCGTTAGACGAGACTTTATGGCAAGAGATTTAACCACACCCAGGGCCAGAAATAAAAGACAAAGAGTAAGACAGCTGCTGTACAGGCTTTTAAATGTTCTAAGCGCTGCCCAAGATGCATGTCACGCGGCAAGGCAGCAGCAGCAAGCCAGCTGATTGAGCAAAGAGGAGGTAAAAAAAAAAATACTGTTTGTTTCCCATTGTATCAGCGTTTAAGAGGGGGTTTCTAGAAATGACTGCGCCTTCTTGGTGTACATTCAGCCCCCCTCTTCACAACACGAGCAGCAGAGTCACGATGTGGCTGACGCATAGCGCAGAAAAGGGGGGTTGGCGAGCGAAGCGAGCAGGGGGTAAGCCCCCTAGTATAATATATGAATGGGGACCCAAAAACTCCCAAAATTATAAAAAAAAAAAAATAAATAACTTTATTATGAAACTTACAGCAATTCTCTTTTAGTCACCTTCAAAATACTCTCCTTGTGAGGCACTAAATTTGTCCAGTGCTTCTCTCATTTCAGGAATCTTTTTCTTTACTCATCCATCTTTCTTACTGTGTCTACAGCCTCCTGCGTTTTTCCCTGGATTTCTTTCACGGTAACAAATCTATAAATGACTGAGCTGAAGGCAAATTATCCTCTGTGTTTTAAGTACATTACTCAGAGGTACTCTACTCTATGCAAATGGCTTTTGCTATGAAGGAGCAAAATCAGAGTATTGCACATGTAAGCATGACACAGGACATGCACGTTTCAGAATTAGTGGCTTTAAAAAAACAACTGGAAAGTGGGACATGCCAAAAAGTTTTGTAAAAATTAGTTTCAAACATCTGTTTCAAAAGTGAAAATAAATATAGTGATAATAATAACAATCTGTTTAGAGGCAAAACCAAAGAGCAGAAAGCAGTCAGTAAGTGATCTAAACAAGAAGAAAGAGATATGCAACATAAAAACATAGGAAGAAACAGTTGGAAAACTCTTAATCATGGAAGCAGTAAAGGTTGCTGAGGAGTTATTCCCTGCTATCTTGACATAGAGGAATCAGCTTTGGAAGAAACAGGAAACAACTTACAGAAAAAAAAATTAAAAAGATACATTTCATTTTCCATGTCTGCTTTTGGCGTGAACATGTGCTAAAAGCGTACACTCTGGTGATCATCAGCATGTTACATTTCAATGCTTTAGTGGATTATTAATATTTAGTCTGGATGAATTGTTTAGTCTATGACCACTAGAGCTTCTGTGAGCAAACGGCAGCACATTAATGTTTAAAAAGCGTATTCATATAATAACATAACATACTCAAATCCACTAATGTAGATTCGGAGTTACAGGGGGCTAAGCCTACCCTGACAGCAGTGAGCACAAGACAGGAACCAACCCTTTATGGGATGTCAGTCCATGAAAGGTTCCACTGTTTCACACAACATCAGTCTCACTCAAATACATCCAGTTCAGAATTACCAGTTAAATACATGCGTGTTTCAGATGTGGAAAGAAACAACGAGAAGCTGGATGAAAACCTGTGCAGACTTATTAAGAATGTGCAAACTACTTGCAGAAAACACTCAGACATAACATTCAAACCCAGAGTGCTGGAAGTGTCAGGCAGCAGCGCTAACAACTGCAGCACCATTTTGCCTTACTTGCACACATGTGTTTAAAAATTATTAAGTGAGCTAAATAAGTACACTTTCAAAGTGAATACAAACACGTACACACACACACACACACAAAACAACAACTTTTAATCATCAATTGCAGTGCAAACCATGCACATACCAAGACTCACGCAAATTAAGTCAGTATAAAGCTGACAGCTAAAATAACTGGAGTATATTTAAGAAGTGGGAAAAAAGCCAGAGTGTCCAGTGAAAAACACACACAAAGAACATATAAACTCCACACAGCCCACACCCTGCCCAGGATTCAATTTAAAGACTTTGAAACTGGGAGACAACAGTGTTAACCATTGTATCATCCATCCATCCATTATCCAACCCGCTATATCCTAACTACAGGGTCATGGGGGTCTGCTGGAGCCAATCCCAGCCAACACAGGGTGCAAGGCAGGAAACAAACCCCGAGCAGGGCACCAGCGCACTGCAGGACACACACACCCACACACAAAACAAGCACACACTAGGGACAATTTAGAATCGGCAATGCACCTCACCTGCATGTCTTTGGACTGTGGGAGGAAACCAGAGTATCCAGAGGAAACCCATGCAGACACGGGGAGAACATGCAAACTCCACGCAGGGAGGACCCGGGAAGCGAATCCAGGTCTCCTTACTGCGAGGCAGCAGCGCTACCCACTGCGCCACCGTGCCACCACCATTGTACCATTTTGTCACACAATGGTACCTCTGTTATATCTCATTTTTATTTACTTTTAGATGTACAGTAGTTGCATAAAATGCAATGTCTAAGTGTCTACGTTTGCTCTGCCTTTCCAGAAAAGTGATCAAGAAAAGGCCACTTCAGAAAACACAGTCAAGATTAAAACAGGCAGAGGCTAAAACGAGAAAGAAGCTGAGTCACTGAACGGTTTACCAAAAAGTCTTTTCCTAAATTCTTTGCTTTGCACCACTACACTTGAAAATCCTTCTTTTTAAATCTTAAATTGTAGACAAAACTAGCTGCAAGTTGCCATTTTAAACACTAATCTGGTGATGACGTCACTTCATGCAGTTTAGGGCCATCATATGGTAACAACAATGATGTGTCTGTCAGTAACCACGCAAAGGGCTCCTAAGCTCTACAGGACGGTAGCGAGACCAGCTATGTTATATGGGTTGGAGATGGTGGCACTGACCAGAAAGCAGGAGACAGAGCTGGAGGTAGCAGAGTTAAAAATGTTAAGATTTGCATTGGGTGTGACGAGGATGGATAAGATTAGAAATGAGTACATTAGAGGGTCAGCTCAAGTTAGAAGGTTGGGAGACAAAGTCAGAGAGACGAGATTGCGTTGTTTTGGACATGTGCAGAGGAGAGATGCTGAGTATATTGGGAGAAGGATGTTAAAGATAGAGCTGCCAGGCAAGAGGAAAAGAGGAAGGCCTAAGAGAAAGTTCATGGATGTGGTGAGAAAGGACATGCAGGAGATGGGTGTGACAGAGCAAGATGCAAAAGACAGAAAGAAATGGAAGAAGATGATCCGCTGTGGCAACCCCTAACGGGAGCAGCCGAAAGAAGAAGAAGAAGAACTTTTCATCATTTATATAGAAAGTTGGTGAAATACTCTTTTCAGTGATTTGCTAATATTGGTTCAGTGGATAAAGTGTTGGGCTTTTCTAAGAAAGATTGAACGTTCAATTCTTCAACAGAGAAACACACATTTCCAGTAGTGCACACGTTAGTTTTCACCATTGTTAGGATTTTCTGAAATGACAAATGAACTTGAGTGAATGTTATGTTTCACTTTAAGATTGTAGGTTCGATTCCCCTCTGTCGCTACTGTCATTTCTCTCAATTCACCTTCCTCCAAGTTAAGGTTTTTGTAACATGCCAAGGACTGTGTGGCATTAGGGTAGTTAAAAAATACATTAAAAAAAGATGTTTAAGTGACACCATTTTATTCAAAAATGAAGTAAAAAGTAAAAAATAATTTTTTTCTTGTATTAAGATTTTGTTATTCATATGTGACTAAAAACAAAATCGTGGGGCACCCGTAAAAGACTTAATTTAATTCAATTAAAATGTATAGATTCTTAAATGACTCAAAAAAATAACTAACATTTGAACATTTCTCCAATTATAACCATTATACTACATGGTCTAATCAACTTTTATATACTGTATGATGTGTCATTTTCTTTCCATAGTTAAGCTGGTTAGAAATTTCGCTTTAGCGAATCTATGCATTTTAATTGAAATAAATTAACTCTTTTATGTGCACCCCACGATTTTTTTTTTTAGTCACATATGACCAACAAAACTTTAATAGAAGAAAAAAAATATTTACTTTTTATTGCATTTTTGAATAAAATTCATGTCACTTGAAAATTTTTTTATGTATTTTTTTTGTTCTTGCAGATACATTATGATGTAGCCCTTCTCCAACTCTTATAGCTACACAGTATAGAAATATATACACTGCAAATTTTGCAACTTTAAACAAATAGTATTAAGAACGAAGTAGATATAAATGCAAAGTGGCCTTAGATTATAATCAATAAATGAACAAGCAGCTGCTGCCATGGACACATAGCTTACAACAGATAAAGTAAGTCTTCATTACCATCACACACTGCATGATTCCAGCAAAAGACAAACCATTCATCAAGTAGTCTTAAGTGCAGAGCTGAAAAGCAGACAGGCCAAAATAGCAAATTTCTGACTCAAGTATATCTATCACAGAAGGTTGCATAACAACTGTAAAATGTAGCCATTAAGTACTTTTGGCAAAAGTCTTCATGTTTTAAACACATTTTTGTGTTTCATTTTTTAAAGATTCTTAGATATGCTGAGCAGATGATCTTTGAGTGTCTTTTTGACTCAAAGCTTGAGAGCTGCACACTCCCGCTTATGCATAATGCCTCCATAATTCAAACTGATGATGCATTTTGAATATAGTGGGTGTTCTTCATGGGTCACTCTCCACTACATTGTGCTGTGATTTTCATGTGAGAATTACAAGAATGCCTCATCCAAAGCCTTTTGTTGCTAGATTTATTTGTATGTAGGTGGCAGAAGATTTAATGGGATCTGGCAGCTTAAACTCTAAACTTTCATTACATACCCTTACAGATAAGATTTTAAGAACTGCAAACATCTTCTTCATCCCCTCTAAGACTGGTTTCTAGTGGAATAGGCTTCAGCTTATGCATTCCTAAAGTAAGTGCAGTAAATGATTAGTAAATCAGTGGAGAAATACATGTTGTATTGCTTGAACACAATGAGAAACAAATGTGCAATGGCAAATATAGTAAAACATATAACATCAATGGGGTTCATGTCCAGGCCCTCCCTGTGTGGAGTTAGAAATTATGTTCTCCATACGTACACATCAGTTTCCTCCTACAGTACTTAGTCATGCGGGTTAAGTGGACTGGCAATTTTAAATTAGCTGCTGAGATGTGTGTGTGTATGTTTCTGTGTGTGTGTGTGACATATGTGTTCACCCAGCAATGGACTGGTATTCTTCCTGCTTCTTAGTCTATGCTTGCTGGTAGCGGCTCTGGGTTCACCAGGACCAGACTTGGGATACATTTGTTTAAAAGATGGATGGATAGATGGACAAAATGTCAAACTTCGGTGAATCAGTTCATCATCCTAAGAAACATTTTAAAGCATTTTCATTAAAATGCAAGTTTTCAAAGACAAGACATTACAAGCTTAAATAATGTGTGCTTCCTTACAGGTCTGGAGTCTTAGGTTTAAATTGCATACTCAGTTGCTATCTGTATGCTTACTTACAGTATGTGTCCTGCTCACATTCCAAAGACTTTCATGTTTATGTTAACTGATAATTCCAAAATGGCCAACTGTAAGTGTGATTGAGCAGGATCTATGACAGAAAGTATCTCATCTGAAGTTGGTTGGTGAGCCAGATGCTGCTGTGACAGGTTTTACTTCCCCCTACTATAAACTGGTTGAAGCAAATTAGAGACTGTTATGCTATATTATTTGTTCTTTGTTCTGCTCTCCTCACTAATAACTGCACCACATTTTAGGTTTTTATTGTTATTTTTTTGCACTCAATCATTTTTTTGAACCCACATAATCCAGAACAGAATTTTGGTATAGGAAATAAATGTCTTGGAAGCAATTTAGCAACCAATCCTGAATGGGATAGAAATGTGTGATTGTCAGGGGTCATAGAATGAAACCAGGGCAACCAACAATACAGGGAGATGTAGAAACTGAGCCACAGCGCTGCCCTAGAATAGTAAGTCTTAAATTCACTCCTAGGGAGGTTCCTTTGTGGCTGTAGGTTTTTTTTCCTGCCAGTTTCACAAATTAGCATACAAATGAATATGACATTGAAGTTACTGGTCCCTGTTAGTATTCTCTGTGATCTGAACTTGTGTTTTGGTCAGTATTTGTATAATCAAGGGGGCAAACCAAGCAGAAATAAAACATAATGGTAAATGCAAGCTATGCCTTTAAAGCTAAGATAAAAACAAACATTTGTGAATTTCTTCTACATATAAATATACTGGCAAACTTTCTGAAAGCAAAATAAGAGGGGAAAAAAAACTCAAGTAATGAAACAATTAAACAAATGGCAGTAAGAGTGGCTCGTTATTCTGTGAAACTGTTTAAAGTAAAAATATGAAGCCAAAGGGACAGGCAAAGAATGAAACTGAAAAGCACTACTACAACTAAAAAGTTGTGCAAATACTTTTTAAGCTTTCTATAAACTTTAGCCAACCTCTCTGAATTTCACTGTTAAAACCAAAAAAAGACAAAAATGAGTGGATTACGAAATATTTACTTACTTTACCAACAGTGACTAGTGTTAAACCAACGTGTTTACTTCAGAACAGCTATGTGTGTCTCTCTAATAAAAGAATACAATGTCAAGAATTCTTATAGGGCATACTACAGAGGACATTTCCAAAAAAATTCTTGAAAGGATGGCAAAAACATCAGCTGGAAAAATAAGCTGCATTGGCATTCTCTCAACAGAGTTGAGTAACAGTTGGCTAAAGAATAAATTACTAAGTTTTAAAGTCAAAGTTATTTCTTCACAATCATGGTATATATTAATTTGCTACATGAAATTTCATTCTAAAGTGAGGCATTTTGTATAATATGTTTTTAAATAACTAGTTTCTTCTTGACTTTTTTAATGGAGTTGAAGGGTACTGGGGTCCAAATGTTAAAACAAAAACTTTAAAACTTACCAAATTCTGTACCTCCACTTTAAAGCAGCAAAGGTTCTGATTTAAGAAAACATGCCTTTAGCGATTTTTAAGCATGCTTATGATAGCAAAAGTAAACTGGGAGTAATACATTTTATTGCAGAGGCTTGGTTCTATTTTCTTAAGGTCAGGATACATTTTCTGTTCACTTCTCTGCCCACAGCGGCCATTGTAGGCAGAATTTTGACATTCTCACTGGTGCACCTTTAATGTTGGTACACATACTGAGTGTAATAGAAGCTTATTCCTACCAACAAAAAATTATTGCATTATTTCCAACATTAAATGTTTTATTTTGCTGATATTGCCGCTGCTGCCAGTATCATTGTGCATGTGCTTTAGTCTAGTGACAGCTAGTGAGGGACAGGCTGAGCAAGTACATAGTGTGCAATCAAGTGATAGGAACTGAACAAACATTTTAGGTAAATGTTAGGTTTTAATCAGGTTGAAATTTAGTAAGGTTAGTGAAGATGTTTTAACATATGCAGTGTAGTAGCGCAGAGCTGCCATTCCTACCTCACAGCACCAGATTCAAAATGGAGTTTGCATGTTCTTCCTATGTATTTATAGACTGACCAGTTTCAGTCCGTACAGTTAACAGTGGAAGATTACTTGCTTTAATACAGAATACTGGAAATGTGTAAGTAATACTCATCAATTATTGGAAAATTTAGCCCTTCATTTGCTGTAAAGTAAATTACATCCACCCCCATGTTTCCAGGAAGCATAAAGACTGAGTGAACATGTAACATTTTTTCAGTTATTATTGTCTAGTTGCCTACACTACAGAGACAGAAATTTGCATCAGGTATCAATATTCAACAATGTTAAAAACAGCCCTTGGAGATGTTTTCTTGAGGTGAAATGTATATGCTGGAGGAAACTGTGCCCATGGGGCTGAAATGCTGCCACAGAGGTAGGCAGTACAGTGAAGTGTACAGCTTGTGTCCTTTTAAAATGGCTGAATCTCACAAACACGTTTTGCCTTTTTCTTTCTTAAAGCAACATGGATGCTCTGTTTCACAATATGCGTGCAATGTCTAAATACAGATCAATACTCAACTGTCTTGACTTGAAAAACAGTGTATTTGGAAAGTTTTGAGGTTTTCATTTTTACATTTGGACTAAAATTGCTAGCAAAGGAATTTTTTGGAGAAGTTTTAAGATGATTTATAACAAACTAAGATAACAAGTCAACTAACTGAAGTAATACAACACATTGATGTGACTTTTTGTGTCAGTCTGCACTTTCCTAAGAGCTGCTTATGGTGGAACCAATCTAGGGACATACTATGGGAAAGGTTCTTAATTGAATCTAATTTTTTTTTTTGCAGTGACTATTAACTGTATTTATAGCAGCTTAGTTAATTGGGTGCTGATGATACTTTCATCAAGGCTGATATAGTTCATAAACTTGAAACTAGTCTCACTGCCTTAGCTCCACAAGTATAGTTTTTAGACTACATCATCACCATGTTCATGCTTAAGCAAAACATAAATCAACATTAACTTAACAATATCTCAACCTAACTTAAGCTAATTTAGGGTGAAATTTGAAAAATACAGTACTATGAAAGGGGTGTCCATTTTATTCATTGGACAACATGTTTGCAGAGCAATCATTTACTCAACCAGGCAAAAGTGCTGAAGGCTTTCCTTAAGTAAGAAAGAAGACAGAGTCATTTCTCTATAAATGTCAGGAAAACAGAATGCAGCGCTTGGGGCAACACATGCTAAATAAGACATTCTGCTTTCTTGGCAACATTTCCAAAGACTTGAACATTTCAAAGTCTAAATTAAAAGTATTTTGCATGGCTTTAAGGGAGCTTTGCATAAACTAATACCCTCAAACATCAGTGAACTCAAGCAGTATTGGAAGTTATTGGGCAAAATTATTTCTCTATATTGATGTATGCAACTGAATAATTTAAGGTATTGCTCTTAAAGGTGGTGCTTGCAAACTACTCAATCAAGGATTGTATTTACTTTTCCACACATGACTTATTTTTGATGAATAAATGGATTTTCATGCCTTCTCCTCTAACTGTATTGTTTCACTTTCTTTTTAAGTTTTCCTCTGCATGTTGTCAGTTTTTGGGTGTTTTTATTTTTCGGTAGTTCCATAATGTATTTTGATTTTATATCTGGAATTTGTATTACTTTTTACATCTCTCTGACGTTATTCTATTTTCTTATTAGATGCAACTATGTTGTTTATGGGTCATTTTGGTAACCGATGCCAGATTTCTGGCACGTTACATTACAGACTGCTACATATGGAATTAGGTTTATCTTTTTACCGATGTTTAATTTTCTGGGTGCACTTCAAATTTCTCATGGCATCTCTTCTCAGACATCACAACCCTGACAAGCACAACTCCATGACTTTGGTAACATCTTCCACATGCTTTTGGTTTTGGCCATATCTTACGCTTGCCGTTGCTAGGTAACCACAATTATCTGGCAGTGACCTGAAGCCTTTCCGTAATTGTTGTTATATATGAATAGAATAGAATAGAAGCGACCTGTCCATGGTTCTTGTGTTACAGTTAAGAGAAGTTGTACTTGCCACAATAATATCTGAATATCCTAAGTGTTGTGTCAGCAAGCTGACGAGGTTTAGGGAGCAGACCATGATTGAAAAGTCAAAAATAAGAAGCAAAATACATACTCAGATATTGGTAGCAAAAGGTCAAAACCAGAATAACAAAACAAAATATGAATTCATCAAAAGGACATTTGGAAAAAGGGGTTTCAGTTAACAACTTGAATGAAGAAATTAAATTTAAGCTGAGCTTTTATTCCATTGTATTGATTAAATTCAAGTCACAACCTCAGAACATGCCCCTAGAAACACAAGCAGCTGTCCTAATGACAGATTTCCAAAACCATTAAGAAACAAATTGGTGGCTGCAACAATGCACACACTTAAACAACTATTAAAATACACAGAAAAAATGAAAAATAAACATCAGAATTGATTTCAGGACCTCAAAACCCTCAAAAACAAAGTGCTAAATCATTCACTATGAAAAAAGCAAATATGGTGTCTGCTTTCACTGATTGGGTTCCACTGCATTTAGATTTGGTTTATGTGTACTTCCTATTTTTACTGAAACCCATGGTTTGATGCGTCCTTTAGCAGTTGATCAGAATGAGTGCGTTTGCTCTTTATATTCATACCCTCAGTGGTCTGTATGCTGGTGTCACATATTTGTGTCTGGTTTCAGAATTATATTTTGCCATTATTTGTTAATTTAAGAATATTTTGAAATATTATTGTTATTTTTAATGTATTTTATTACTTATCATGCTGCCATTTTGTTTTCTTGGGTGATGCCTATTTATAATGTTTAGGCATGTGTGCTGTCTTGTTGTCTATACTAGTGACACCAGTTGCCAGTCACATGGGTAATATGTCATGTAGGTGGGTCATACTGCATGACGTTATCACTGTTTAAAATGGCAGCATGCACTTCCACAGCCAAATGCTTGGATTAAAAGAATTAAAAGAGCACTTTCAGCACAACATAAAGGATAATCGACTTGGTTCTGGACTGGACTATACAGTATTTTATTGTTTTGACTGATTCTGCCTCTTGTTTTCATATTTTAATACTTTTTGTGGTTTCTTTTGTTATTTTGGCTTGAGTCGATCATAGACAACAATTACTGCCTATTCATCTTCAATATTTTAGTGCCACTATGGCTTTTCTACAAGCATTAGAGTGAGTAATGTTTTTTCATTAAATATAATACAATGTAAAACACAATATAAAACATATGATGTAAAAAAAAATGTCTATTTCAATACATATTTATTTGCAGAACCACTATAGCACAGACCATCTGCACCTTTGAGATTTTGTTTTTATTGTATCTCATGTACCAACTTAATCAAATCCTATTCTTTATGGATTTCATGCTCTCATACATCCCTCAGGATTTTCAGTTCCTTGGAAAACTCAAATTACCTTTAGCGTCCAGTGACCTGAAGACCTGGTAAAAAAAAAATGCTTTTCAGTGTTTTTTGAATAAAGAGAACTAGGGAGTGTTTATGTGCCTCTTTGGGAGGCCTGTACATTGGTATTAATATACTATGTTCGACAGGTCAGAGGTTACTAGTTTATGTCTGTTACTTTTATTGGTTTTGTACTGTAAGCAGTGGAATCAATTTTCATAGCCACCCCACATGTTCTAACTGTATTATTATATCACATTATTATCTGTGTTACCTAATTACATTAACAATATGGTTCAACATCCATTTTTATAAACTTTTCATTTCTGGATGAGGGAGGCAGAACCACTCCTGGCAGAACAAAGTGCAAGGCGGGTATTAACCCAAGATGAAACATCAGTGCACTGTATACCATAATCACATACAACAGGGCAGTTTGGAATCACAAAGTAAACTAATTGTGTACTTCTGTGAAGTTTGACAGGAATTCAGAGGCAACACATTTAAACACGAGAACAATGTACAAAGTCTGATAGAGTATGCCTGAGGCAGAACGTGAACTCACGTCACTAGAACTTTGAGGCAGCATTGTTCAGTTATACTTACCAGCTAGATAATATGTAAACTTTACAAGGCAGAATAACGGGAAATCCAGTAAATGATAATACAATGATTTGTTAATCAATAAGTGGAAACAAATATGAAACTATTTGCAATGAGAAAATATTCATCCATTGATCTGTCTATATATCAATCATCAAACCTAGGTAATCCATTTCACATAGGTGAACATGAGGTGTTCAGAAGTCATTAAGAAGGCTAACAGGATGTTATATTACTGTATACGGCACAACGTGTACAGTAAAAGTCAAAGGAGGTTGCGCTTAAGCTTTATTATGCACTGGTGAGGCCGCACCTGGAGTACTGTGTGCAGGCCTGGTCTCTGAACTACAAAAAAGACATAGCAGCACTAGAAAAAGACCAGAGAAGAGCAACTACACTGAGCTATGAGGAAAGATTTAGGGAGTTGAACCTTTTCAGTTAAGCAAAAGGAGATTAACAGGTGACATATCTATGGAAGGAATTAATATAATGCATTGAGACTATTACTTGAAAATGAGTTCAACAAGAACTCAGGCGCATGGCAGGAAACTTGTTAAGGGTAAGTATTGCACAAATGTTAAGAAGTTTTCATCACACAGAGAACCACTGACAAATGGAATAAGTTATCATATAATGTGGTAAACAGTAGGACTTTAAGGATCTTCAAAACTAGATTTAAAGTTATTTTGGTGGAATTAAGTGAAAAGAAATTGGCGAGCTTTGTTGGGCTGAATGGCCTGTTCTTGTCAAATGTTTTCTAATATTCTAAAAGCTTCTTATAGAATTTAACAAAATGCCTCTAGTATGGTAAATTGTTTTCTTCTTTTAGATATTTTCATTTATGCACACTCTATTCTTATAGTTACAGAATTTACTAGTTGCAATAGGGACGGACTTTCCACAATTGTTTGGTGTATCTGTTTTCATATTGCAATAAGCTGTTTTGCTTGTATAAGTAATAAAATATGCAACAGAGAAAAATTCAAGGTGTAAAAGGAAACTTTGCACTTTAATGTTTTAGTCAATAGATAATAAGAACTTCTGGCTCTGCTCAACACACAACTGGTCAGAACCATTAAAAAAGAGGAACGTAGGATCATCTAACCAGACACTTTAACTACAGGCTGGGGGGCTACAAAAACAAAAAAGAAACATTTTACTCTAGCCCAGGGTCACAGGTGAAACACTGATTGATACAGTGTTCAAGAACATAAGTTGTGCCTAGCTAGGTTTGGTCAAGAGGCACGAGACCATAACATGGGAAGGAGTTCGACTCTAAACTATGACGGGCATCAGAAAAGCAAAACTGGCATAAATGTAGAGCATGCCAGCAGCTGCTTGTCTCTCTTTACATCAATATCCATCCACATCAAAGATCAATCAGCTCAGAAGCACAACATAAGATGGAAATGGCCATTTGATATCTAGGCACATTAGTTTCTGTCCATCTGCTATCCATTCATGCTTTGCTTCTGCCTTTGGCACATTAAGAACCAGTTTAGAAAATGTTATTTAGTGTTGAGGTAATCAGCCTTTGAACCTGCTCCTCTGCTTCACCTTGAACTCTTTCTAAACTGTTTGGGGTCCAGAGATACTGTAGAAGGGAAATAGTGTTTAAACCTTAGAAGCATTCAACCCTGGTTCATCTTGACAATGACCACAAGTGAAACTGCAGACTGCAGCATCATCTAAGTGACAGGCTGGTGTGCCTTAATAGTGCTGGTGTGACTTAATAGTGCCAGAGTCAAAGGTGTGGAGATACATCTGCATAGAAAGTCCTAAGGCAAGGATGGGGTCACCTTTGGGTAATTCCATGACAAAACAGCAGCTGTTTACAATTGTTTTCTACAGATATGCCCTAAAACACAATTTACTAATAACTCAATAAATGAATGCTAGCATACATTTTAGACAGCCTTCTAATCTGACCCTTGGTTATTTTTAAGTGTAACATGTAGCTATTGGTCTGGAAGTGTCATATTAGGAATGATTTAAAATACCAAAATCAAACACTAAAAAGGTAAATAGTTACAAAGGGCTTTTACATGCTCAACTTGACACCATGACAATATACAGCAGTTTGGGAGTTTTTATTTTTGCTGATGTTTGTAAATAACAGTAACTCCCCAAGGTTGCTTGGCGTAACAAAATGAGGAAACATTTAATCATCTTTTATAGCCAGTGTAAATTAAATTGTAATCATAAATAATTCCCACATTACCTGTGCTTTTAAGGAGGTGTACATTCACACTTAACACTGAAGTGAAAGGCCTTCAGTACAGATCAAAGTTAAAATAAAAAAAGGAAAATTACCACAGCTTATTTACATATGTATCTTTTTACCTGGATGATATGATTGTATACTGCATCAAAAGAAACACGAATAAGCATACTTTTATGCTTATAATAAAGTCAGTACTGAAAACTTCAGGTAATTGCTGCCCTTTTCATTTATTCTAATTCAAAGCTCAAGATCCAGGACCTTCATTATGCTACATGCTCTGTTCATGACAGCAGTGCTTATGCTCCAAAAAACAGAAAATAGTTCATTGCACCCAGGCTTTAATCATTACCCTTGAAAAAAAATCAATCATGAGCTCTAACAACTGCTATATGACACAGACCTTTAAAAGAATAAAAACATCAAAACAGTGTTCCTAAAAAAGTGAATGAATGACCAGTCTACTCACACCATCACCACTGTATCAGCAACTCCTATCATTTCAACTGGTGGAGCAAATGATGAGTCCACCTCTGATCATCAGTGTGGGCTATCTGAAACTGAGGAGGTAACACACAGGAAAAGCAGGGGGACCAGCTGGAGTCAGTCCATGAGTTTTTAAGGCCTGTGTTGACCAACTTTGTGACGTCCTCTGTCACCTGTTTAGTCTGTCACTAAGGCTATAAAAAGTGCCACTGCTAATAATGCATAATGCACTGTTCCTGTTCCTAAGAAGGCAGGCACATTTCAATTAATGGCTACAGACCAGTGGCTCTTACATCCTGCATCGTGAAGACCTTTGAAAGGCTTCTTTTGGATTATATGCGCTTTCTTGTGAAAGACTATCTGAACCTACTGCACTCTGCCTATTATACAAATATTAGAGTGGAAGATAATTATCTCTCTGCTCCACAAGTCTTATTCCCATCTGGAAAAATTTGGATGCACTGTGAGGATTATGTGTTTTGATTTCTCCAGTGCCTTCTATACAATCCAGCCATCCCAGTTAAGTGGTAAGCGGATGAGTCTATATTGACCTGAGTTATGGACTATCTGTTGGGCAGACTGCAGTTTGTAAGGCTCATAGACTGTGCCTCTAATATGAATGTGAGCAACACTGGAACACCACAAGGAACAGTCCTGTCTCATGTTCTCTTTACTTTGTACATCTCAGACTATAAATACAACCCTAGGTCATGTCAGTTGCAGAATATCTCTGATGAATTTACACTAATGGGAGGTGTTGTCAAGGGGGATTATACAGAAGTTTGGAGTCAGATGGAGAACCTTTTTTCTTGGTGCAGAAAAGCACCTAAAATAAAGGGATTGTGTTAAAAAAATGCTTTAGTTGCCTCACATTTTTATGCAATCTTTTTGTTTAACCCACTTCTGAAATTCTGCACTTCAACTGCATCTGAGTTGTTTCATTTAAAATTCATTGTGGTAATGTACAGAACCAAAATTAGAAAAAAGTTGTCTCTGTCTAAATATTTATGGACCTAACTGTATATCATGTGTACTGTATATAATGTAATGGGCAACGCATATGGATAGGCATCCTGGCCAGGAAGGAGGATGGTTCCTTAAGTAGATGGGAGGCCAGCCGTATCCCACCATAAGAAACAGGGCGAAGATCATTCTATATCACCTAGAAGAGAGGCAGAAGATGCCTGTGACAGAATGGAAACACTGGCGTCCTGGCTGGGTTAGATCCAGGAATAGTACCTGGCTGGGAGGCCCATATAATGGAAGGACTGGGGAGGACAATTGATTTGGTACATTTCCTCCCCCAGGATGTTAGGTGGCAACCTCCCTGGTTTAAAGTTCCCACACCGACTCCCACAGGGCATGCTGGAACCTGTAATCCCTTGATGCAGCCCTGTGGTGTTCTGTGGGGGTTGCCAGGGGGAGCAGAAGGGGTTAACAACCCCAATTGACCCAGAAGAACTTCCATCGGGCTATACCCTAAATAAAAGAGGCCACTCAACTTCATCCAGGCAGGTCAGAGTTGGGTGGAAGTGGACAAAGCTCACCTGCAAGGTATAGAGGAGGAGACAAGAGAGAGAAACTGAGGAGAAATGTGTGTATTGTGTTATCGGACAGGACTTGGGTCTGTGAGGTTGTGTCTGGGGTTTGGGCTCTCTGGTGCCCCCTGGCGGATCACAATAAGTTTAAATATTTCACAGTCAATCCCTCACTTCTAGGGTAAATTTGATTATAAAGACTTACACCAAGTATAGCTGTAGGGGCATTTAAAACTTTAAGAAAAAAAAACCTCACAATTAAATGCTGTCTACATTGATTTATTTATTATTGATTTATTTCATTAACACCATGACATATATTAACCTCATATGAGATTTCTTGTTTATTAAAGAGCAGGATCATTCACTCCTTGGTCACAACAGACACCAGCTGTCTAGACAAAGGGGACCTCCAGCTCTACAGTTAAGTAGCCTTATCAAAGTGCATTTAGTTTTTACTTTATACATTTTCTTCTAACTTCAATGACATTGTATACTGTATAATGAATATTATCAAGCAGTACACTTGATGCCTGCAAAAGCCTTCAGAAGAGAAGTTATAGTTGCTAAACCAAAAGGGAGCAAAGACATGCTGAGAAGTGTTCCTTAAGACACTGGAGAAATCGATAATACAAAAAAGATACATGGCCTTTTAGTCATGAGAAATCAATTTAATTTATTTTTAGTATTTAGCTTCTAGATGTTGTATATGTCCAATCTGTGCATTCTAAGTTGCAACCTGCAGATCAGCAGGAGAATATGACTGCCAAGAAAGCTGTGATGCTAATGCTCACTGCAAATGCACTCACTAGAGTCTCCTGAAGTCTTTTCAGACTTTTGTACTGTAGCTAGAAACCAGTGGAGGATTTTTGTTTTTTGTTCTGCAGAGTATTTTACAACCCCTTGATCTAAAGTCAATTAAAGTAATGTGTCACATTAGAAAGGCAAGGTCCAAACACAACAGCTTTTAGCATCAACCCTGAATGTTACACAAGAGCTAAAGACTGATGACAATATAAGTAACACTGTTGAATATTTAATATGAATGAAGAGATTCCCAACCTGCATTTTCTGCTTATGTATACATTTGTACAAATATGACCAAAATATTTCTGTTTATCCGGGGAATCACTCAGTAATAAATTTAGCAACTTTCACAGTTGCTACCATACCATCACTGGAAATTTTAGAAAAGAAATGAAAATAAAATACAAAGAAAAACTGAATAACAGATTAAAAAAAGGGATTTTGTCTTTTTCAGTATTTATGTAAATTTAGCAGATTCTTATTCAAAATAAAATGTAAACATTAAAAAAGTCAAAATCTTTCAGATACTAGAGTTATTGAACTAATGATAGAATTTCCCATGGTATGAATTAATATGAATTTTTTTGGATTAGAAAATATTTTGAAAAATTTCAGTGATCACATCATAAAAACACATAATACTGTATATGAAAAAGTTTGAAAACCCCTCTTAATTCTTTGGATTTTTGTTTATCATTGGCTGAGCTTTCAAAGTAGCAACTTCCTTTTAACATATGACATGCCCTATGGAAACAGTAGTATTTCAGCAATGACAAAGTTTATTGGATTAACCGAAAATATGCAATATGCATAAATATGCAAAATATGCAAAATTAGACAGGTGCATAAATTTGGGCACCGCAACAGAGATATTATATCAATACTTAGTTGAGCCTCCTTTTGCAAATATAACAGCCTCTAGACGCCTCCTATAGCCTTTGATGAGTGTCTGCTTTCTGGATGGAGGTATTTTTGACCATTCTTCCATACAAAATCTCTCCAGTTAAATTTGATGGCTGCAGAGCATGGACAGCCTTCTTCAAATTATCCCATAGATTTTCAATGATATTCAAGTCAGGGGGCTGTGATGGCAATTCGAACTGTGTTTTGGGTCATTGTCTTGTTGGAATATCCAACCCCTGCGTAACTTCAACTTTTTGACTGAAGCTTTAACAAGGGCTCCAGTCCCTGAACTAGCCACACAGTCCCACAGCATGATGGAACATCCATCAAATTTGACAGTAGGTAGCAGGTGTTTTTCTTGGAATGGTTTGTTCTTCTTCCACCATGCAAAGAGCTTTTTGTTCTGACCAAATAACTGAATTTGTGTCTCATCAGTCCAAAGCACTTTATTCCAAAATGAATCTGGCTTGACTAAATGAGCATTTGCATACAACAAGCGACTCTGTTCATGGCGTGAGTGCAGAAAAGGCTTCTTTCTCTTCACCCTGCCATACAGATGTTCTTTGTGCAAATTGCGCTGAATTGTAGAACGATGTACAGATACACCATCTGCAGCAAGATGTTCTTGCAGGTCTTTGGAGGTGGTCTGTGGGTTGTCTGTAACCATTCTCACAATCCTGCGCATATGCGGCTCCTGTATTTTATTTGGCCTGCCAGACCTGGGTTTAACAGCAACTGTGCCTGTGGCCTTCCATTTCCTGATTACATTCCTTACAGTTGAAACTGACAGTTTAAACCTCTGAGATGGCTTTTTGTAGCCTTCCCCTAAACCATGATACTGAACAATCTTTGTTTTCAGATCTTTTGAGAGTTGCTTTGAGGATCCCAGGCTGTCACTCTTCAGAGGAGAGTCAAAGGGAAGCACAACTTGAAACTGACCACCTTAAATACCTTTTCTCATGATTGGACACACCTGTCTATGAAGTTCAAGGCTTAACAAGCTAATCCAATCGATTTGGTGTTGCAAGTAATCAGTATTGAGCAGTTACATGCATTCAAATCAGCAAAATTACAAGGGCACCCAAATTTTTGCACAGGCAGTTTTTTCACATTTGATTTAATATCATTTAACTAAATACTGCTTCACTAAAAATCTTTGTTTGGAAAACACCCCAGTACTCAGATGTTCCTAGGAAATGAAAGACATACTACTGTTATCTTTTTTGTTGAAAGTAGAGTAAATTGTTTTGCAGGCTGAGAGGGGTTCCCAAACATTTTCATATGACTGTATATGGTAATAGGGCAAAACAGTACCAGCGTTTTTTAATGCTCTTTTATCTTTGTTTATTTATTATTAAAAAAAATATGTACATACCTTATCTTCAGATACATTTGCATTAAATCCACAAGCACTTATTATATTTGGAAATATCTTTGACCATCCTTTTGCTGTACAGTTTTTGCTTATATTGCCTGCAAAGAAAATTGTATAATTTTATTAAATAGCTCACATGACTATGGATTTTATGCATCTTTGTATTTCTTACACTAAAAATAGAAATAAAATGTATTAATCCCAAATTATATATATATATATACTGTATATATATTTATAGATATACTATATATATATTTATGAAAATACAGTATGTATATATATACTCAGCAAAAAAAGAAACGTCCCTTTTTCAGGACTGTGTATTTCAACAATAATGCTTTAAAAATCCAAATAACTTTACAGATCTTCATTGTAAATTGTTTAAACAATGTTTTCCATGCATGTTCAATTAACCATAATCAATTAATTAACATGCACCTGTGGAATGGTTGTTAAGACCTTAACAGCTTACAGAAAGTAAGCATTTAAGGTCACAGTTCTAAAAACGCAGGACACTAAAGAGACTTGTCTACCGACTGTGAAAAACACCCAAAGAGAGATGCCCAGGGTCCCTGCTCATCTGCGTGAACGTGCATTAGGCATGCTGCAGGGAGGCATGAGGACTGCTGATGTGGCTAGGGCAATAAATTGCCATGTCCACACTGTGAGACGCCTAAGACAGCGCTACAGGGAGACAGGAAGGACAGCTGATCATCCTTGCAGTGGAAGACCACGTGTAACAACACCTGCACAGGATCGGTACATCCGAATATCACACCTGAGTGGCAGGTACAGGATGGCCACAACAACTGCCCGAGTCACACCAGGAACACACAATCCCTCCATCAGTGCTCAGACTGTCCGCAATAGGCTGAGAGAGGCTGGACTGAGGGCTTGCAGGCCTGTTGTAAGGCAGGTCCTTACCAGACATCACCAGCAACAACGCCGCCTATGGGCACAAACCCACCTTCGCTGGACCAGACAGGAGTGGCAAAAAGTGCGTGAGTTTCTGCATGACAGCAATGTCAGTGTTCTGCCATGGCCAGCGAAGAGCCCAGATCTCAATCCCATTGAGCACGTCTGGGACCTGTTGGATCGCAGGGTGAGGGCTAGGGCCATTCCCCCCAGAAATGTCCAGGAACTTGCAGGTGCCTTGGTGGAAGAGTGGGGTAACATCTCACAGCAAGAACTGACAAATCTGGTCCAGTCCATGAGGAGGAGATGCACTGCAGTACTTCAAGCAGCTGGTGGCCACACCAGATACTGACTGGTACTTTTGATTTTGAGCCTCCCTTCATTCAGGGACACATTGTGAAACATTTTTAGTTTATGTCTTATGGTGTTGACTCTTTTAGTGTTCATACAAATATTTACACATTAAGTCTACTGAAAGTAAAAACAGTTGTTAGTCAGGGGACGTTTCTTTTTTTGCTAAGTATATATGTATATATTGTCACACATGTGCGCATGGGAGGCGGCTAAAGGGCTTGAGTAAGAGCAGTTCCGAGATATATCGGGATGTGACAGAGTGCACTGACTCTTTTTCTCCCTTGCCTGCAGACCATTCACGAGAGATTCCGCCTGGTCATCTTGACGTCACTTCCAGGACCGAGCCTATGGAAGGAGACTTTGACGGCTCTGGCCCCTGTGATGTCGCATCCGGGCTTGAACCAATGGCTGAAGACCTTCATGAGCCCGACCCCTTTGACTTGACTTCCTGTCTTCCCCTTTAACTCTTTGAGGGCTGAATATTTTTTCCAAAAACAGTTTCTGAAAAGCAATGGTTTCACACAGAAATCAACATAAAATGTCTGTTGCTGCATGCTGTGGCTGCCAGTTTGCTAAGAATGTGCGGCAGGTTTGCTGCCAGGCTGTCTTCGCATGGCTGGGGCAGTAGCAGCATTGGTCACAGTCACAGTGCAATGCAATCTAGTTTTTACCTTTTACCATTGTTAACAGGCAGTCCTCCTAGGGAACAGTGTCGAAGGCATGTCAGCTGTATGAACCTGTTCAGCACCATAATTAGCTGGGGACCAGTCAGCTGAAGCTGGAACCTCACATTCGTTTTCAATCGCTTGTATTAAAATCGGAGTCCGGCAAGTCATAGTTCAGAGATAATAGGCAAAATTTCATCCATGGAGTATTTTGCTTTACGCATTCGCTTTGATCTCTTACCATTATGTCAGTGCCATTTTTGCACCTTACTACACACAGAAACGCAGGAAAATTCCGTCAAACCATTGAAGCTAACTTTCCTTCTTGCAACAAGAGTCCAACTAAAACAAAACGGTTGGTTTTGTCACAGTTTACAATTGATTACTATCGTCAAATCCTCCTTTTGGCAAAAGTAAACATCAGCCCTGAAAGAGTTAAAAGCCTCCACCTTTCCATTATTCCCTCAGTTCTGTTTTGGACTCGGTTTTGTGCACATCAGTACTGTATCCATTTAAGCAACTTTGTAGCCAGGAAACCAATTATACAGGTGGCTGCCCCAAACCTTTGTATGACTCTGTGTCGAGTTTGTGACTATATATATATATATATATATATATATATAAATACAGGTATACTGTGACGGACAGGTGGAGCAGACATATACAGTGGCAGTACCACGGTCCATGAAAGTTGGAGCTCTGTAACTCAGCCCTGTTGGGTGCCATGGAGGCCACCGGGGGAGCTGCAGAGCCCTACTTTGTGGGGCTATCACCAGACATCGTTATCGTGCCACCTGGAGTACTCCCAGTGCAGCATAAAAGGAGCCAATTGAATTAATTTAGGGAGCCAGAATCGGGAGGATGGGGAGGACGACAAAGAAGCTTGCCAAAGGATGAGTGGATGAGGAAGAAGCGACAGAGACAGAGAAGAAGAAGAAAAGAAAGTGCCATTGTTGTGCTTTACTATGCTTGGTGCTTGTGTACTGTGCTGTGCAGCTGTGGAATGAATAAAAGGGTTTTTCCCAGGAGAAAAATAAAATGTGTGTGTTGCTGGACTTATGCTTGGTGTCTGTCAGTGTCAGATTTGGGAAGCCTGTGTGCCCCCTGGAGGCCACAATACCTATATTGGTGGTTACTTTCTGATTATTCTAAATTGACCAGTTCCTAGTTAATGTTTCCCAACACAATAAATGGTATTGAAATGCACATTCTAAATTCATGCTAAAATGGTATGAAAAGTGTTAATTACAAATACTGCAAACAGGCTCCTGTTTTTTTTTTTTTTTTTGCTGACAGTTTCCATTATTTTGCATGAAATTATATATACATTATTTAATTTTAAAATTTGACATTTTTGTCTATCAATTTATACTCAATCAACCATAATGACAAAGTGAACCATTTTTAGAAAAGTTTGCAGACCCTTTTCCATGGCACTCCAAACTGGGATCAGGTGCATCCTGTTAGCTTTAGTAATCCTTCAGGTGCATCTAGAACTTGATTCGATTCCACCTGTGGCAAACTCAGTTGAGTTGATTATCATTTAGAATGGAATACAACTGTGAATACAAAGACCCACAATTCATGCTGCATGCCAGGACATGAACCAATCCATGATGTATTTAGTGACAGGTAGGATCTATTTTAAAACAGCCTGGATTTGAAATGAGCCATTGCTTCAACAAGGTTATAGAAACACTCCTTCAAGGTTTTGTCCATGCTAACTGAATGGCAACATACAGTTGCTATAGATTTTCAGCTATGCATTTGCATTGCATGCGACCCATTCCACCTCCTTAGACTTTTTCTACTAAATTGAGGTATGCAGACTAGGTAGGTGACAGGAGCAAACTGAAGTCAGTGTCTTGTTTGCGCAATCAGGTTGATGTAAATTATTTATTCGAAAATTGCTAGACTAGCCATAGAGTAATGCACATGGTAGCACACATGCTTACACTTAACTGGTATTCATGATGTGTGCCAAGAAAACATTCCCAAAACTACTACACTACCACCAACAACCTATTTACTGACACAAGGCAGAATGGACGCTTGGATTTATTTTAATATACCTTGTTTAAACTTACTATCTCCATGTCGCAGGAAGAATCAAGATTTGTCATACTAGACAACTTTTTCCAGTCTTCCTTTGTTCAGTTTTGATGATAACATGCCTATTGTAGCTGCATCTTCCTGTTAAAGCTGACAGAGTTAAAACCCAGAAAAGTCTTCTGATCCTTTAGCTCATCTCTCTTCAGGTATGAAGAGCTGCGTATTCATGGATGCCCTGCTGTGCAGCAATGTTGTACAGAGCTGTTCTGAGTATTTGTGACATTTCTGTTAGTTTAAATGAGTCAGGTCATTCTTCTTGACATCTTGCATTGTCAAGGTGTATTCACCAATACAACTGCTAGTCACTGGACACTTTTGTTTATCACACCACATTTTGTAAACTACATTGTGTGTGAAGGTCCCAGGAGTTCAGTTGTTTCTGAGATGCTGGAATGACCATGTCTGGCACCAGCAATCATAACACAATCCGAGTTGCCATTTTAATGTTTGCTCAAAAAACCACTAAACTTTCTGCAATCCCTGCATCCTCTCTCTTTCTCTCTAGTATATACATACTATATATACCTGCATATATATAATGTATATACAGTATGCTACATTTCTGGAAATTTGGAAGCATTACTGCACATCCACACAATATATTTTATTGGAGAACGCAGAAGAGAATACATTTAATTTGGAACATAAAAGGAGTAGAGCTGTGGGCCAAAGGTCTCAGAGTCCCTGGAGGACTAGTCACTTTTCATGTTTGAAATTGGCCCCCGTAATTGAGAGAGAGTAACAGAAAGAGTATCAGCTCGCTTCACTGCATCCACACCATATCAAAGCGAGCTTCATTAAGAGTAGTATGTTCAGTTCAGCATCCCTCCAGACATCACTTTTTCTTACTTATGGCTGTGTAACAAACAGGGAGACTGGTGTTTCCACAGTTCTGAACCTGACCCTGAATATATGTTTACCTTATTATGTTTTGTATATACTTTTAAATATTTCTACGGTTTCTTTTGGAAAAATAAAAATATAAAATGCTAATTGTAAGGCAGTGATGTTTGCTGTGCACTGTTGTGTTTGGTGGTTGCTGTTTTGGATTTTGTATTGTGGTGAGAAAACTTAACTTGTTTTACCTGGCAGACTCTTAAAAAAGCAAGAACATTACAGAATGAATTGTTAAAGCAACACCAATATTCAAAGGACAGCACCAATGGACAATAATAAGCAATTAATAGAATCTTTGTATTATTGTTAATTTCCCTTCTTTTTCTACTCCCAGTGAAATCCTGGTGTTTTTCCTCTGTCTGTTTCTATAAATGCATTTTCAATGTGTTTGACAGAGAATGACATGTATGGTTTACTGGAAATTGTAGTTTATTTTGGAGGAGACTTGAGAAAGCAGGCTAGTGCTGTCTGCTGAATTTAAACACCATATACAACAGACACCATGCTTGTGTCAGTGTCGAATGTGTAATATGGTCTATCATTTACGTTACCCTATGCCATGCAGAACCTGTGAATGAAAAACATAGTTTATTCCAAAAGATTGTTACATCAGTCAGTGAGGCAAGAATAAAGCTTGTAAACAGACATGTCAGCGTGTGCCTTGCAGAGTGTGCAATGTCTCACACAGTAGGCAACATTTCATTGATTTGCAGCTGATGCCAGTGTTTATAACTTGACACCCTGAGACAATACAGTAGCTTACATTTACACTATATTTTAAAAATATGTTAAAAAAGATTGTTCCATTTTGTACTTGAATTTTAGGTTAGAAAGGTAAATCACACTTCTCCCACTGCATGTTTCCTTCCTGTTGACTCTTTCAAAATGAACCAGCTAAACAGACCTCTTAATTAATATAGCTGTGAAGTGCAAATTTGTAAAAAAAAACTGACTCCTTAACATTGTGTAGGAATTAAGAAAAAGTAACAGATTTTTGTATCAAATTTAAAAATTGTCTGAATAGTTACATAAAACAATCATAGATGCAGAACACAAAACTGTGAAATATATGGGAATCATTTACTTATAATAGCCTATTTAACACTGAGGTAGGTTAAAACGAATACTCACACAAATGGATAAAAAAATCTTTGAACACAAAATAAAATAAAAATACAATCTTAATAAAATGTGTTCATTGTGTACAGAGGCTGGCAAAAGTCTTTGCTTTCTTATTCAGCAGCTGACTTGAATTTGGTGCTATCTGCTTGTGTTGCAACAAACTGTGTTAAGGCCTCAAGTATAAAAAACACGTTGCCAGTTCAAACAAATATCAGATAGCCATATCAGGTAGTAAACACTCTTATCAAATATTCTAAGTGGCAAATAAAAATCATCGTCTCTAAGGTTGACCACATATTACTTGAAATGTATTCATTACTTGCGGTGGTACCTATCTAAGTGGGCTGAAATCTAAGCAATCAAAGTAGACGTCATATTTTTTACTTGATACATAGGTTGTAATATGCTCCGAATCCCTTTCCCTCACAGTGGCCTTTTCCTCTTTGGATAGAGTAGCCCATTTTTGCTGCTTCCCCTCAGAGTTGCTCATTGAACTGACCAAATTTTATAGTCAAAGTGTTTTGCTGGGAAAATATGGCAGTGGTCGCTATCACATTGGCCTTGTATAGCACCTCTAGCCTAGTCATGTCGGAGCTTTGGTTTTTGATTTATCATTATTTTCACTCATCCATTACCCACCACACAGTTATCAGTCATTAGCATTAAAAGTGTTAACCTCATTCATGTTGGCCAAGCGGATGCAAGAAATTAGCTATCACACTGCTGCTGTCAGCGTACAAAGTTGGCCGCATTTTGAATTTCCAGGAAAATATTCGGCAAACAAGGTCATCAGTGAACACTGCATATTCATTGTAAAAAATGCTTTTGTGAGATTTGACAATCAACACTAGTCATGGTTTATCCAGGTTTTATCCATGGTTCAAATATAATTTATTTTTGTATTTTTTATATTATTTTGTATTTTATTTTAACTATTTTATTTCTTTTCACTCTTTAAGCATATTGAATACTATGTTGTGTATTAATTATTTTATAATTCTGTATTATGCTAGTATTGTAGTTGTCATTGTTTTCTGCCTTGACCTCTGTATGTGGAGCCTCAGGAGGCTGGGCCACCTAGTGCTGCTGCTGGGGAAGCTGCCAATAACATTCCTTCTTCAGCATTGTGATTGCTCCTATCATTTGGTTTGTGATTTTCTTTTGGATTTTGATTGCCTGGTTTTGACTGACTTCCTTTTAGGCAAACCTATTTTTTCTTTTGCTTCTGTTTTATTATATATTTTTATTTTTTAATCCTCTTTAATAAATAAAGTAAGAAATTGTAAGAATGTAAAGAAACGTCTTGATTCTGGACCACAGTTTTTTCTTAGTGTTCCTTTTTCCTTTTTTTGGACAGTTTTCTTTTTAAAGTCTTTGCACTAACATATGTCTTGTGTAGTTTGTAAGTTAGCCCATGATTTTGGAGTTATGCTGCTTTAATCTGTGACTCTTTAGATGTAAACCTGTGCTGAGAGCAGCTATGGCATTTGTGTGTTTTTGAGGCCTGCACCTTTTTGAACTTGTCTTCTCAGTGAGTGGAAATTCTGCAAACAGAAACAAAATGCCATTCATGTTAAACTCAGGCTGCATTAGCAAAATATCTATGTGTTATCTTAAGACGTGATCTGTTCTTTATTATTTATATTAGTCCTCTAAATAATGATGCTTCCACCTAGAAAATATGGGTTGATTAAGTTAGTTTCAGACCACATAGAACAGAGAAAAGTTAATGTGTGTATTCATTTTAAACAGAGTTTAGTTTAAAGTTTTACTCACAGACTGCTTAAATTGTTTATTTTCTTGTCAGTTGTTAATCAAAGTCCTGTTATACAGATCATTATTTAGACTGGGAATTATGGCCATTAGACTCCTCTTTTTAAATTTACAAGCAAGTAAGCCAGTTTCACAATTTTATATTCTTACAATTAAAGCCAATGGTGACCTGGGCCCCACTTACCTAATGGTGATAATTAATATCTATACTTCAGAAACCTACCTTGTGATCACAATTTCAGGTCTTCTTTCGATGCTAAAAATGTAAAGAATATTATTGCAGAAAGTGGATCTTTTAGCTACAGGGTGTCCAAAATCTGAAACCATAACTGTGTTAATGCAACATACACCTTGGTGTAAAGTTTTGATTTGTTCTCAGAGTGAAAAAAAGAATTGTAATCCCTGAATAGCTAATTTATCAAAAGAAGTCTATTTAAAAAAAATATGTGAAAGGCTTAATAAAAGCAAATTTCACAAAAAAGGCATCATTAAGTATCAATTGACAGGAAAAAAAAGTAAATCTCTTAAACAAAATACTAGTTAAAGGTCAAATAGCAGTAATTAAAATAGTGTTATTCTCATTCTTCCAAAAGGGCAAAAGTAGATAAGACAAAGGATTAAAGCTAGGAATCAAACTCCCATGTAACAAGGCCCAATGCACAAGCCGTTAGCCAAAACAAAAAGAACAAAATAAAAAGATCTTATCCACAGACTTGGATGCTGAGTTCTACTTATCTTAAGAAGCATCACAATGGCACAACTTCATGCCGTGTGTTCTTAACAACAGACACCAGTGCCATAGTGACAAATGTATTAATTGGCAGTGCCCACAAAAAAACAAGATGGCATTGTGATAAGTCCAAAATGTAATGGTAACATAAAATTTAAATTCTAAAATTAAAACAAGAGTAAAAAATGAAAGTGAAGCTAAGTTCTACAGGTTTCAAAGCCACAGAAGAAACTAAGTGCCAAAGAATATAGAATAATTTAAAGAAAATATGCTAATATAACAATTCCCAATACTTCAGTTTTAGATCAGTGGACCCAAGCTTTATTTTTAAATACAGATAAAAATATAAAACCTCAGTGTAGGAAGCTAAAAACACACATGGCTGGAATTTAATTCCCCCACAGTTAAAGGGGGATTGCAAATGCCATAAATAGGGGCTTAAGTGGCAGCCCACCTTCAGTATTAGGAGGACTTCCCCCTTAGGCTCAACAAAAAGAGGAGGGAATGAAACAGAACATAAGAATGGGTGAATGATTTTGGCATCAGCAACACCTGACCTCCATATGATTGTTGTAGTGTTAGCATGTACACTACCATCATGAACAATGGTGTGCATCCCCTCTGTGACACACTAGCACTGAGTACTTTTAGCCAACAAATTATTAACACTACTGAGGCTCCAATACGACAACGCACCTTTATAGTGCCTTACTGTGACTGCTCTCTTATCATTAACCAAGGCAGAGGTTTTCTTCTTTTTCTGTTATTGTTTGCGTATATTTGAGGGTGTTGTTGTTTTTGGTATGTTGCATTTCTTGAGCTTCTCTAAAAAGCTAAATATCCTCTTGGGGTTAAAAACGACTATCTAACGATTATATGAAGTCTGTAGCCAAGCAGGAATGTTTAGCTATGTCAACCAGATTTTGACTTTCTTCATTGCGGTCTTCCTAGCATTCACTCCATCTTTTAAAATGTAATCTAGCACACAGCAATCGTCTAAAACATAATCCTTCATTAGTCATGATTGTTCTACTTGCAAATGTTTGAAATGTGAAAAGAGCAGACTTTTTTTCAAATATACCTGGTTTGCTGAAAAAGTTGCCAAACATTTTTGGGCAAGGGACAGTAACTGTTTCTCCAATAACAGCCGGTTTCCAGCAGGTAAGGTTATCCCACTTTCCTTCGCACCCTGGAATTAAAACATAAAAGTAAAGATTACAATAGAAAAAGCAAAGGACCATTTTCATAACAATACATTGAGTGACCTTGAATATTTAAGAATACTGTATATTAGCCTTATGCAATGAACAGGTACCCTATTTGAAGTTGGTTTCCTGACTTGCTCCAGGTGCTGGTGTTGGCTATGGCCCTGGCAACCTTGAATTGAATTAATTGTTTTTGATTAGATTTGTGTATGTACATGAATATGTATAGTGTGTAGTTATTGTTCTTGTGATGTTAATATAACTGTAATATTTAATATTATATATTTAATATACTTATAATATCTTATTTTATTACTAGACATTAAGCCCGTTACAATAACGGGCGCTAGAACAGTATTGCATAAACATTAGTAGGAACAGTCTATATTAAATGGCAAGGGACCTTGACCTCATTCTGTTTGTTGTCTTAATTTTTTTTTTTGTTAAAAACATTTTTGCAAGAAGCCTAAAGTAAAATAATAATAATTTCATTATAGACAACATTTTTTGTAAATACTCTGAGTTTGGCAACAGTTTGCCTTGTTCAGGACCATCTACAACGTTGACAACAACATCTGTAAAACTTCTAACTCTTGATAATGCAACATATAACGGACCACGGCTGAATACTGGTTCTGGCAAGTAAATGGCAACTTTTTCTAAGTTTTGCCCTTGAGCTTTATTAATAGCTTTATTATTAATTGTTATGGCAAAGGCTAATGTAACTGGAAATTGTCACCTTCTTAAGGTAAAGGGTAAATTAGTAGAGGATGGAGCCAAATTAATATGGGGAATATTCTGACGCTCATTTACTTTTTCTTCAATTGATCTATTTGCTCGTATTTTTCTTTGTCTTTCAGCCTTTCTTTTGTTGATATTTACTTGCTAAGCTGACCGTTCTTCCAAGAGATGTTGCTTATATATACGATTTGAGTGTCTGTGTCTTTTGTCCTACTTGACGTGTCCTTTTTTTGGGGTGGCATGTTGTTAGTAGATAGTTTGCTAGTAAACATGCGCGGGGCAGTATGTGTGGCGTCTCCCCAGCAATGGATTTTATGTGCGCGGCTGCGACTACCCAATCAGCACTATCCCCAGCAATGATGTCCTTTATTTGCTTATCATGCGCTGCCGCGGCTACGCCATTCACTGTGTGCCCAGCTTCCAGTGTGTGTGTGTCCACGGTCTCCCCAGCAATGATGTCCTTTATTTGCTTATCATGCGCTGCCGCGGCTACGCTATTCACTGTGTGCCCAGCTTCCAGTGTGCGTGCATCCACGGTGCTGTGCGCATCGCACCGTGCCCCGCGCACTTCACCAGAAGACACACACACGGACACCTGGACGCACACAGGGGTTTTATTAAAGAGGATTTAGATTCTATGAAGAACAAAATGCAATAATAACAAAAATCTTACCAAATACAATAATCTGTTCTGAAGAAAATCCATGAAACACAATATTCAATCCCACCTCATATGACAACAGAGTGAAGCTATTCTTCATATAAAATAAAACAGCATGCTTATGTTACAATTATATTAATGAATTATTGTCAAATTCTGAAAAGGTTCTGAAGATATCTGCATAAGAACAACTGTATTTTTTCCAATTTGAGAGAATACTGAACATCGCTTTTTCATTTGGCTATAAAAGGTGCAGTAGGGGTCATCAGTTGAGGAAAATAATTATTTGTATGTACAGTATAATATTCTATAGCACAATGATATACCATCAGGTATTAAATATTACTGATACATCAGTAGGAATGATTTTAAACAGAAGGCTATATATAGATTTAAATATAGACCATTCTCAAAATATGTGACCTAGTGGTGACAGACCTCACAGGTTAGAACTTGCCCTGGGTACATTATGGACAGTTTTACACAAAATATATGTGAATATTGAACGATTTTAGATGAATGATGGTCTGCTTTGGTGCATTATGAACAACTGTAAAATGTATTTTTTAAATGATTGAATTACTTTCTTTTCCTAATATTTTTATCAAGATATCCCTTTGTTGACATACTCTGAAGGTGCTGTCTGAACCACACTAGGCAGTGTAACCTCAGGAATAGATATTGGTAATATTTGAAGTACGGGTTATTAAACCAGTGAATTTCCTTAAAGAGTGAAAATCAAAATTGTTGGGGTCCTTGAAAATATTTATTAATTTAAAAATCATGTTATGATGTTATGTATCCCTAAGTGCTAATTACTAGGTTTGTGACAACATATTGTAGCAGCTAGATAAGGAGAGATGTATAAATAGAAGTATTTTAACTGATGAGGTAGGAGGAAGGCCACATCTGAGAATCTGAGGAAAAGGATGAATTGGATCTCCATGCAGGCGTTAGAGTTTAAACATAAGGGGCATCATTTTAGTAATGAGAATGACATTGACTGCTAATACTGTGATACCTGATAACAGTGATAACTGTGATAACAGTGTCCAGGCTGGGAACAGCATGAGGGTAATTACATCCTTTTCCCAGTTCCTATTTCTTGTTTTGAAAGCATTTCCTTTGCCCGTAAAAATGGGAAAATGAACTCATTGGTCCCGTTAGGCTCCAAGAGCGCAAGGTTGCAGTTTACTGTTTTTCAACAAATAAGCCTGTAAATGCAATGCTCCCAAGAGGACTTCAATTCCCACCAGTTAACAGGAATGTGCAGGAGCTGAAAAAAGGAATTTTGGATAGGCACATGCTTTAAAAAGAGTCAGAATTCATGGGAAAGAAAGGGTCAGAGCAGAGCTGACGCACAAAGGGTCTAAGTATGCATGTGTTACAAAAGTAGCTGCTTTGTGTGATGCCGGTCAGAAGTACAAGGTAGTGCGGTTTTGGATTTGCAGACCGCGTATATGAATATGATGCTATCCTAAGTAAATGCATTTTCCATAGCTAATTTATTGTATATTCAACATTGTTCAGACAATGCTGGATCACTGATGGAACATCTGATTTTTATAGGATAATATGTACACTATATATAGTGGAAGGATGAAGCAAGTTGGGTAGATTGCTTTAGACAAAATTTCTACTTTACATAAAGCAGAAAATGTGTGTCACTGGAATATTAAATTTGGGGTATAACAGTTTTAAATTACACAAGTACAAAATCAATATAAAGATATCTAAAAAGAAAAGGTATGGTGGTGCACTGGTAGTGATTCTTCCTTACAATAAGGAGCCCGGGAATCACATCCAGGGTGCCCCCTACATGAAGTTTGCCTGCTATTCCCATGTCACTCTGAGGTTTTCTCCCACAGTCCAAATTCATGCAGGTTAGGTGATTTGTGTGCTTGTGTGTGAGTGTGTTCACCCTGCAATGGACTAATGCCCCATCCATCCATTGTTCTGCCTTGTGCCCTATGCTTGCTGGGATAGCCTCCAGCTGCACTGTGTCCCTGCCCTGAAAAAGCAGGTTTAAAAGATGAATAGATGGACCCCTAAATATCATGATAACCAGTGATTTCCATACATTAAAAATGGCATACAATAAAGAAGGTTGAAATAAGTGATTATCTTGCATCTACCTTAAAATGTGTCCTACATTCCATATCTTTAATAAATGGTCAAACACTGGGTTGTTGGTAAATTGACAGTAATTGACAGTGCCTGGAGCAGAGAGTAAAGCTGATTGGATTTTCGGCAAAATTTCCTTTCCACTGCTAACCAAGCCTGGTTTTATGGATTTCTGCCAATTTCCAATATCGTATTATATGAATATTTTCAATTTAGCAATAGAACTGATTAGGTAGTTTTCGATTTCTTTAGAATGTTGGCTGTTTTGAATTCTGCCCTGCATAATAATTTACTTTCAACAAAAAAGATAACAGTGGTATGTCTTTCATTTTCTAGGAACATCTGAGTACTGGGGTGTTTTTCAAACAAAGATTTTTATTGAAGCAGTATTTAGCTGTATGAAATTAAATCAAATGTGAAAAACTGGCTGTGCAAAAATTTGGGTACAATTGTAATTTTGCTGATTTGAATGCATGTAACTGCTCAATACTGATTACTTGCAACACCAAATTGGTTGGATTAGCTTGTTAAGCCTTGAACTTCATAGACAGGTGTGTCCAATCATGAGAAAAGGTATTTAAGGTGGTCAATTGCAAGTTGTGCTTCCCTTTGACTCTCCTCTGAAGAGTGACAGCATGGGATCCTCAAAGCAACTCTCAAAAGATCTGAAACCAAAGGTTGTTCAGCATCACGGTTTAGGGGAAGGTTACAAAAAGCTATCTCAGAGGTTTAAATGGTCAGTTTCAACTGTAAGGAATATAATCAGGAAATGGAAGGCCACAGGCACAGTTGTTGTTAAACCCAGGTCTGGCAGGCCAAGAAAAATACAGGAGCGGCATATGCGCAGGATTGTGAGAATGTTTACAGACAACCCACAGATCACCTCCAAAGACCTGTAAGAACATCTTGCTGCAGATGATGTATCTGTACATCGTTCTGCAATTCAGCGCAATTTGCACAAAGAACATCTGTATGGAAAAAGCTCATTTAGACAAGCCAGATTCATTTTGGAACAACATGTTTTGGACTGATGGGACAAAAATGGAGTTATTTGGTCATAACAAAAAGCACTTTGCATGGCGGAAGAAGAACACCGCATTCCAAGAAAAACACCTAATGTCAAATTTGGTGGAGGTTCCATCATCCTGTGGGACTATGTGGCTAGTTGAGGGACTGGGGCCCTTCTCAAAGTCGAGGGTTGGATGAATTCAACCCAATATCAACAAATTCTTCATGATAATGTTCAAGCATCAGTCACAAAGTTGAAGTTACGCAGGGGTTGGATATTCCAACAAGACAATGACCCAAAACACAGTTCGAAATCTACAAAGGCATTCATGCAGAGGGAGAAGTACAATGTTCTGGAATGGCCGTCACGGTCCCCTGACTTGAATATCATCGAAAATCTATGGGATGATTTCAATCATCCATCAAATTTAACTGAACTGGAGAGATTTTGTATGGAAGAATGGTCAAAAATACCTCCATCCAGAATGCAGACACTCATCAAAGGCTATAGGAGGCATCTAGAGGCTGTTATATTTGCAAAACTAAGTATTGATGTAATATCTCTGTTGGGGTGCCCAAATTTATGCACCTGTCTAATTTTGTTATGATGCATATTGCATATTTTCTGTTAATCCAAAAAACTTAATGTCACTGCTGAAATACTACTGTTTCCATAAGGCATGTCATATATTAAAAGGAAGTTGCTACTTTTAAAGCTCAGCCAATGATAAACACAAATCCAAAGAATTAAGAGGGGTTCCCAAACTTTTTCATATGACAGTATATAAAATATATGTTGGCGTACCTTGCATAACTCTATAACCGTATGGCACAATAACAATTCAATACATTTATGGTCACTACGGTAATTGGACTTAATATTCTTCATGTGGGGAAAGGCTGACTCACATAAATAAATACAGCCAAATAATGCAGTCAAGGAGGTAGCACATTTCCTCATGTTTGGGTACTTTTCCTCTGTGAGTAAGTTCCAAAACTGTCCATGAGCCCCAGACTTCAGCTGAATGTCATCCTATAGTGTCAAAATCTCATCCTCCACTGTAGAGGAGTTTTAGGTGAAACAGTGTTGCAATTTCTGATGTGAGTGAATCACCCTCAACATCTTCCCTAAATGGATAGCACATAAATGTAGCGATTGGCTCAAGTGAAGCAAAGTCTTGAAACTGTCTGTCAAAGTCTGACAGACAATTTTCAATCTGCTCTGTGTAGCGTATGCTGTCAAGTTGCGCACATGCCTTCCATTGCATCTCCACCTGTGATGTGAGGTTTTGGATGTTCTCCAAATCATGACGCTGCAGATTTGAGGACATATGTTGCATTTTTCGTTTGAAAGCATTAACTGAGCTAATCATATTGACCATGGTTTTGTCTTTTCCTTGCAGCTGTAAACTAAGCTCATTCAACATGTTGGTCAGATCAGTAAAAAAAATGCCAAGTC
>JANRMT010062817.1:42770182-42783613 GCA_026402145.1 Polypterus bichir lapradei
TTCCGTGACCGTTAGTAATTCTAATTACATCTAATTACAAAATGTTCAATGATCACACTGTTTTAGCCTAATGTACAAAATAATTTTGGCTAAGGTTACTCAGAGTTTAAAGATTAAGTTGGTCAAATTACCTTTTATGTTTCTGACTTATTTTTTTAAGAAGAAAAACTGCACTTTATGTTGAAATTTTGGTTATTATTATTTAAAGACAATACCATTCTGAAAATTACTTAAAGTACTTAAACTACCACTTTATTTTTAAGTCTGCCCAATTTTAACCAGGGATGATATTTTTGTTTCTGTTTTGAATTCAAATGCAGTTTAAAAGCATTTTTTTTTTCAGAAATTAAAAGAGCTTGAGTTTACAATATTCATGTCCATGTCTATTATTTGATTCTGTCGCCCACTAAAACCCTTTTAAATTAAAAAAACACATTTGCGATTTGGGGCAAATTTACGTGTGTGATTACATACGATTAATCAAGATTAATTATTACACAGCCTCTAATTAATTGGATTAATTTTTTTAATCGAGTCCCACCCCTAATATATACAGTATATGTAGATATATATGTAGATTTGTATATATATGTGTATATACAGTATATATGTAGATATGTATATGTGTATATATGTATATATATTTATATGTATATATATGTATATATGTATATATATGATGTGTATATATATGTTTATATATGTGTGTGTGTGTGAGTATACTATATATATATATATATATATATATATATATATATATATATATATATATATATATCCTCTTTAATAAAAGCCCTGTGTGCGTCCAGTGTCCGTGTGTCTTCTGGTGAAGTGCGCATGCGCGGGGTCACACGGCACGTGTTCAGTCTCTTCCTGTGCATTTCCTGTGCAGACACACACATAGGTGCATGAGAGACAGACACGCACACACAGGCGCGTGCACGACAGACACCCGCACACACACACGCACACAGGCGCGCGCGGGGCGCACACACACACACACAGGCACGCGCAGGACGCACACATACACACAGCCGCGCACGGGACGCACACACACACACACAGGGGCGCGCGGGACACACACACACAGGTGTGCGCGTGCATTGTTGCAGTGTTACTTTTCTTGGTTGTTTATTAATTTTTCAACTGTTCATTTTTTTCCCCTGTGCTTAAAACTCATTAAAAAAGGTGTTTTTATAGAGCGGGTTGTAAGGCTATAGCGCAAACTCTTCCAGTCTTAGTTTTCTCAGTTGTTCAAGGTTTTCTTAGTGTTATTCAATGTTTTTACATTTAGTTTACTATTACGCTGTGCATTCAGTGGTATAATTAACTATATTTGTGCTTAAAAACGTAAAAAAATATATATTTACATACAGTTCATACGGTCTGGAATGGATTAATTGTATTTACATACAATCTTATGGGGGGAAATTACTTCGGTTCACGACCAAATTGGGTTAGAACCAGAGTTTTGGAACGAATTATGGTCATGAGCCGAGGTTCCACTGTATTACTGTCATACAAAATTACAGGCATTTTACGGAAATACAAACCAGTATTACTGAGAGAGAAAATTAAAGGCACACAATACAGTAACGTATATTACAGCTACATACAAGGTCCCTTGCCATTTAATATAGACTGTTCCTACTAATGTTTATGCACTACTGTTCTAGCGCCTGTTATTGTAACGGGCTTAATGTCTAGTATATATATATATGCCAGCAACACTCATATCAATGACAAAACAATTACATTAGCAATCATGTTACGTTATTTTTAAAATATTTCCTTTTCTTTTTCATAACTTCTTTAACACACTACTTCTCCGCTGCAAAGCGCGGGTATTCTGCTAGTATATATATATATATACATACACTCTTTGGGGTGCCAGAATCCATCAAGGAAGAAAAATGAAAAACATTATTTGTACAAAATCTTAATTTATTTATCCCTTCCTAAATAATTAAATGAGCAGGCTATTTCGTATCAGTGCAATACGCTGTTTGTTAAAACGGATGACTCCCGCTCTTACGTGCAAGTCTGCGTGGATATTATGAACTATCGTATCTGTTCAAGTTCTATTTAAATTTTAAATAGAAGGAATTTTTATTTAGTCGACAGAAATATCTTTGGTAGGAATGTAAGTTAAATGTAGGCATCATTGCATACATTTTTCTTCACCATACAAATGTAAAGAGTAAATTCGCCTTACATTCCAACCAAAGATATTTGTGTCGACTAAATAGAACTTGAAAAGATATATTTTTTCGAATGTGATCACGCAATTCAGATTGAGTTGACGCGCACCGACGCATCGAGCCCGCGTGCTATTGTGGTTTCGCCTGCGTGCCTCAATAAGTCACCCTCCCCTCGCTCTTACTTTTTTACCGTTCATCTAACGAATACACTGAGTATGGCTTTACCAAAACAATCATTGATGATGAATAAAGTATCCATTATTCATAAAGCTTCAATTGGTGATCTGTCTTTCTGTGTTAACCGTATATTTTTTCATACGTCTCAAACAAAGGGGATGCGAGGGTAAAATGAATCGGGAAGCGCGCATACATACTCAGTGCACCACCTCTCGGGAATCGAACCTCAGACGTCGGCACTAAAGGCGAAGCCTCTACCATTGCACCACGGCGTGTGGTTTGTCTATTTGAGAGTATGTAGATCGGGGTATATTTATACATATATATATATACCCGCGCTTCGCAGCGGAGAAGTAGTGTGTTAAAGAAGTTATGAAAAAGAAAAGGGAACATTTTAAAAATAACGTAACATGATTGTTAATATACAGTAATTGTTTTGTGAGTGTTATGAGTGTTGCTGTCATCAAGGATTTGATTATCATTATTTCTTTCAATCAGGTTCGTATTTGTAGGATGTGTTGTGTTCAAGTTACATTCCGTGTTTGTCAATCATTGTAAAGATAACAGGTTTCATTCATCAATTCGTTTCTTACTGCATCAATAAACAGCTCGTCTTCTTCTTTATCTGAGACCTGACACACTGCATGCACGGGTTTTTTTTTTACACTGTCTTCCTTTAGCGGGACATTCACTTTTTCCACCATGTGCTTTGTTTCCGCAGTAGCTGCACTTATGAATATGCTTGTATGTATCACACGCTTCATATTTTTTTGCTGCTTTCTCAATTGTGTAATTCGGTTTTTGTTCAGCACTCTTTGGAACTGTTGCTTTTTGTCTGTGCACTGCGTCATTTCACGTGAGCCGCTCGGTGTACATGCATCGAAGTTTCCCAGCTGTGCTGCTGCCATGTCGTGCTATGTCCATGGCTGTATTTAATGTTAGCTAAGACCCGGCACTTAAAAGTTTCTGTCGCAGTTTCACCGAGTTTGTGCCAAACACCACCCTGACCATCTCATCTTCCTCTGCATAAGCACAGTCCTTCACCCGTGAATATTTAGCGGCAGTGTTTCTGTTGGATTAGCCGCTGACGGACGGCCTTATATGGGCAGGCACTAAATTACGCCTCCCACGGGCATCGAGCAGAAGTCTATTATAGTCTATGGACGAAAAAATATGTTCCAGTTATGACCATTACGCGTAGAATTTCGAAATGAAACCTGCCCAACTTTTGTAAGTAAGCTGTAAGGAATGAGCCTGCCAAATTTCAGCCTTCTACCTACGCGGGAAGTTGGAGAATTAGTGATGAGTCAGTCAGTCAGTCAGTCAGTGAGTGAGTCAGTGAGGGCTTTGCCTTTTATTAGTATACATGTATTATATTTTGTGAACAGTTGGTGGTACCACTGAGCCTTCAAACCCCAGATATACAAGACCCAGCACATCTCAAGGTTTAAATATAAGTATTTTTAATCCACACAGTTCTATTCAGACAATAGACACAACCAAACACATACTTTTAATTATCATTACTTCTCTCTCTCCTCCCGTGAGTGTCGCCTGCTGCCACACCTAAATGAGTTAGAGTCAGGTGGCAGCAGGCCACCTGACTCTAACTCATTTAGGTGTGGCAGCAGGCTCCTTTTAAGCAGGACCCAGGAGTACTTCCTGTGGCACATTGTGACTTGTTGGAAGCACTTCCAGGTCATCTGGAAACTTGGAATGACCTCCCCTGCCAGTGCCCTTTATGGTTACCCAAGGACCCCTACAGGGCTGTACTTCCAGACTCCAATTCCCAAGCAGCCCTGTGAGTGTCCAACTGGGAACACTGGCAAGGAATACTGCCACCTGTTGATTCGGGGGATGAACTGCTGCCAGCTTTCAGCTCTGCTCAGTCCATTAGTCCTTCCGGAAACAGAAAATGCACCGCTGCCACTCAGGCATTTACCTCTGACAAGAGAAGGATAATTCATCCACTTTATAATCTGTTCAATCAAATTCAGACTGAAGTCTGAAGCCTGCCCTAGCATCTTCAGGCAAAAGGCAGGAACTAACCACGGAAGAGGCAGGAGTCTATCATTGGGTACCATCACACACACACACAGCCACACTCATTCATTCATTTAGAGTTACCAAATACCCTTACGTACTTGTTTTGTTACGCTAGAGAAAAACCCAAGACCCTGGACAAAAACCCATGGAGACAGGCAGTCACCAAGCTAGAATTTGAACAGATCATAACACAACTGTAAAATAGCAGAACTGACTGCTGCACCACCATGTCCTCTTTTCCATTTTAAATAATTTACAACTGTCTGTTCATTCTTCAATTCATTCATTTGCTGAGCCTCATTTGTTCATTACAGGGTCATGAAAAGGCACTTAACATCCTACTGTAGTATTATTTATTCACTTTTTTGTTCACCTGGTTTTACCAGGTGTACTCATATATAAGACGTTCATCTGTGAAACCCACAAGACCATGAAGTGGAACAAAGCAGATCTGTAACTTGTGTTGTATAATATTTTCTTGGGTTTATTTAAAAAAATAACAAAATATGAATTTTACACCCACCCCAAAACTCATTTTTGAATAACACAGCAAAGTTTACCTCCTAAGCATTTCCTTAACCTCCAACTGACCTAATACATCCTTGCGGCTGTCACAGGATGCTGGACATGACACATTTCCAACTTGAAGCAATGCACGCAAAGTTCTAACGTGATGATACGTGATACAGATATAATAAATCATAAGGCGTACTTTTTGGTTGACATACATACTGTTCAGCAATAACTAAGAGAGATTCAAAATATTTACCAGAGTTTGGTGGTGTACTGGTGTTGGCTATAGTAATGACTTTTACAATAAGGAAGTGATTTAGGACAGCTGTGAACTTAAAGATGAGAACAATAAGCTGCCATTTCCTGCCTCTTTGTGGTTTGTTAAGTAAGAAGCATCTCTGTAGCTAGTAACTGCTTTACCAAGCTAGTTTCAGTCTGATAATGCAGTTACTTTTTAAAAGATAACCAAAACTCTTCCATAAAGGATTACATTTTTAGGTGTATTTAAGTGCATGTTTAATATGCTGCAAAATCATATAAGATTAGTTATAATGAACATTTTAAAAACTTGGCAAAAACCCATCCATCTGTTATGAAACCCACTTAACTAAGCATTCATTCCTTTATATATTTATTCTATGTACATATCCTTCTTTCTACCCATCTATTATTAAACTCACTTAATCATGTCAATGGTGAAAGTGGGCCAAGCAGTACTGGGAGCAAGGTAGGAACCCCCAATGGACAGACTGCCGGCCAACTGCAGGGCTTACTGGCACTCATAACATAACCTGCATGTCTTTGTGTTGTGGAAGAAAGCAGACAGAATGTTAAAATACCACACAGCACAAACAGTGCCTGAGGAGGGACGTGAACTCCAGATGCTCCAAACGTGAGTTAGCTCTGCTAGCCATGGTGTCATTGTGAAGGACTAATTGTACTGTACTTAAGAATTTTTGTTTATTTTTCTTAAGGATAAAATAAATTGCAAATGAAACTCATTTTATGTTTTATTTTTTATTTGTGTATAATAAGTAAGAGATATAAAAGAAAAATGTCAACAGCACAGTAGCACGGTGACACGTATAGTTATATGCACTGTACACCAGCAAGATAAAAAGACCTCAGCACTAAAAGAAATGTATTTCATACTGAGTTGTCAAATGAGACTTATTTGATTAATCCACATAAAATGACTACAGTCCTGCAGAGACCAGTGTCTTTCATTTTATTATATTACAAAAATCCCTCATGCCATTCTGGAATGCTAAAAGCATGCCCACTTTCAGAGAGCCTTGGATGGTAATACGTTCAGATAGGTAGCAAGTGGCTCTCCAAAAATGTGTAATTAGTTCTCACTTTGGAGTTGTACCTATTAGGCTCTTAGACTTTCAAGGAAGCAAGTCTTGCTTATTCATTACTGCGCCACTCCGCACTGCCCGTGGGTTTTATTCACTAAGTAGAAGCCCCCACCACTCATGGTAAAAAAAGTCTTTATAAATCTGTAAGCTTTATTGTGTAAAACACATTAGGAAATTCTACAAAATGTGATATATTATGACACTATCTATCTATCTATCTATCTATCTATCTATCGTTACAAACTCACACAAGAGCCATAGCAAGGTATGGGGAAGCCACCCGTATATTGTTTTCTTGGCTGCTAAATTGCAAAACAAATGATAGCACTGAGTCCAAAACAGAACTGAGGGAATAGGGTAAAGGTGAAGGCTTTTAAAGGTCAGTATAGGAAGTGACATCAAAGGGGCCGGGACCGGAAGGGTCATCATCCATAGGTTCAGACCTGGAAGTGACGTCAACAGGGCCAGGCAGAATTTCCTGTAAATGGTCTGCAGGAAAGCAAGAAAAAGAATCGGTTCACTCTGCCACATCACGGTCTGGCTCGGAATTGACCTCATTCAAGCCCTTTAGCTGCCTCCCATGCGCACGTGTGTGACACTATCTATCTATCTATCTATCTATCTATCTATCTATCTAAGTTTTCTGTTTTTCTTGCTTGATTGTTCTTAAGAATGACAAAAAGAAGCAGACAGATCACGCTGCTTAATGTATAAATGTTCATAACATTATTTTTTTTTTAATTACTGGAAGTGTTATTAAACTAGTACAAATATCACTTTGTATAGTATGTTAAAATCAGTAATAAAAAACAGTGGAAAACTCCTGATAATAAAAATCATTCCAATTAAAAAGCTTCCATTTTATGACAACTCCACAGAGCAGATGGTGAGATTAAGAGCTTTTATTAGTAAGGAAACCAGAACACCTGTGTTTACAGCCCCCTTGTTAATTTTTACCTTAAACCCAAATTTTTACGGAAGAGGCTTCACATTTCTCAGTTATAGTTATTACTCCGCAGGTTTACAGAAAGTTTAAAAGCTGTTTCCCATTTTATCATATTTACACTCTTAGTGTTTTATAGTCCTCTCTGTTTACTATAATCCAGTGGTTAAACTCCACAGACCTAAATAGTTTGAATGATTCTGAAACATATTAATCATTTTGTCCATCATAACAGAATAGTGGGCTTTTTGACTAACAGCTGAAAGACTTAACAAGCCTGACTTTAAAAGCAACACATTGAAGGTAAAAAATAAAATCTCCTCTGCCAGAACTGAACAAGATGTTACGTCATTGTTTAACAGGCACCTTAGGAATTAAACAAACAAGCTGTGAAACGACCTCAGTATTCATTCTTGTTATTGACTACACTTCCCAGCAAAGAACAAAATGTTTGAGGCCAGTGGCACAGTGAGCCTGCAGCTGCATGGATAGTTTACATCCCGTCAGCCTAATAAATTTGAACGCTCTGTGTACTAACACTGTATCAATGTCAGTAACACAGCCATTAAAGTCTTGGCAACTGATAAGGAAGCTGACAGTTCAGCAGTGAGGTGCAAATAACAAGAAAAGAACCAATCAACACTACTGCCTCTCAAGTGTCTCATATCTCGCAAAGTCATTGTGAAGGGTTCTTGGCTCAAAACACTTGGAGAACCACTGCTCTAATAGGAGCAAAGTCATTTACAGTTAAGGTTGTCTAACGAAGGTGCCCACTGACATTCTGGAAAATGTATATCACTTGGCTATTGTGCATACAGCAGAATTTCTCCAAGACGACATGTAGACTCAAAGTGAACAAAGGGAAGTCTCACCAGGTATGCTCAACCTGTTACAGGTAGGAGCCTCAGCAAGATAAAATGTGTAGAAGAAAAATTGAGGAGAATGTACACTGAATGTAATAATTCTTTAATAATAATTCTTTGCATTTATATAGCGCTTTTCTCACTACTCAAAGTGCTCAGTAATTGCAGGTTAAGGGCCTTGCTCAAGGGCCCAACAGAGCAGAGTCCCTTTTGGCATTTACGGGATTCAAACCAGCAACCTTCTGATTGTCAGTGCAGACCCCTAGCCTCAGAGCCACCACTCCACCCAATGTACACTGAGTAGTTTTTGTCTGCTGTCCTTGGTCAGCAACTTTTGTATTATGGAGTTTCATTTTACTTGAAAAACCCTGCACTCCACTGTTTTATGTAATGCATTATCCCTTATTTTGTTAAAATGTCTCGTTAATAATTGATTCTAGCTTACTATGAGCATGATAGTATGGTGAGCGACTGGATAAATACCTGTACAGTAATTGATTCATTAGAGATTTGCTTACCATGGCACAGAAAAGAGGCAACATGTTGCATGTCGGTCAGATATGAGAGTAAGAATTTCACGGTACTCTGAACAATCAACAATACTACTATCATTACTACCACCACTACATGCTAAACAGAACACATCTCTCCTAATTCTGATCCACAATTTCTAACACAAGGTTGCGAGAAGCAGCAGTGTTGAAGTGGGCACAAGTCACTAAACAATTCTGAGTAATAATAATAATAGTATTACTGGGCTAACTCATAGCCACACATGCAGTGACACATATTTAGGGCACTTTAGCACCACTTATCATACAGAGTGCATGGGACAGGAGTGTGGAAATCCCTGAAGTTGTTTGAACACAAGCAGAACACACAAACTTCAAACGCAAGTCATCTCATCTCAGAATCATAGGGCTGTACGTATGACTGCAAAAAACAGCTTTGCCACTTAGTAGCAAGTGATTAGCCTTTCCAAAGGAGTTTGAAAGTTGTTGTGTTTACTTCTGATGAGATCAGTCACTATTATTTGGTTTAATTTATCTATTTAAGTGGTCTGTTATGGAGGGGCAGAGATCAGTTAGCCTTGCTATGTATTTTAATGTGGCTATTAGTCAAACTAATGCGGTCATCTGAGAGCTTTAGATGCATTTTTTGCCTTTACTTAATCTGAATTGCTTCTGCTCCATTTAAAGTTGCTTTTGTTGCAATTTAAACTTCCCTGTCCATCTAATTGGTTGTTAAAATGTTTTATATGCACATTGAATGACTGATTATACCTGACAAGATGTGCTCTAATTTAAGTTCTAGGTCTGAAACCCACTAAATCCAATTCAGAGGGGCCAGAGCTAATCCAGGCAAATGTTGAGGGTGACAGTCCATTGCAGGGTCCACTCATAAGAAGGCAGTTCAGAATTACCAATTAATTGAACACAATGTGAGACTAAAACTGACCCAGATAAAAGAAGAATGGGAAAACCCCAATAGACAGCAATCATGCATGGGATTCAAACACAAAATCTGTGAGGAAGCAAAGTGACCATAGGTGACCACTATACCATCAGGCTTTCTTAGAAACACTGTGGTATGTTTAATTGTTTAATTCAAATATGTTCTACAAAATTTTGCACAAACTAACATATATTATACTGATAAGTCTGCCTGACACATGGCATCAGTTTTGATAGTGGCCAGTCATATTGTTACATTGGTATTACATTGGCAATACATTAACAAAACTTTTGAAACTGCCTTCTCTTTGTTATAATTAAAACTACGCAAAGAGCTATCACTTCATTACATTTGCTTTTGCATACTATATGACAAGAGCATAAACTTGTCTTTATGTTGTCAAATAAAACTGTAATCCATACTATGGTAACATAACAGAGCATTCTCCTATCCTCTAGGGCTGGAGCCTATCCTAGGCTGCATTTGGTACAAGGCAGGAACCAAACCTGAACAAGACATTATGGTAATTTCTTATAATTACACTGCTGCCCAATGAAGTTGCAACACGAGGAAAGACATGAGACATCAAAATGACATTTATATGGCAGATTACTTATAATACATGGCATACATGATTAGATGAACAGCTCAGTCATGCATAAGGATCACATAATAATTAGTACTTGGTGTATCCAGCATGGGCGGAAATAACTTACTTGTACATGGTCTGGCATGGACAGCTAGAGATGCTGAACATTTATTTGTGGAAAACCATACCATGCAGTCTCTATATGAACCCAAAACACTCCTGTGGAACAGCTGTTGGTTTTTGACATGCCAGTTATAGTCTGACCATATCCTAGACAAGGGAGACAAATCCAATGAATGTGCAGGCCAGTGAAGAAGTTACAAATGGTGGTCATCCATGAATGGCATATGGCAGCAGGGGAACCTCTGCAGATAGGATACCATCTCAGTCACCAATACCTCTGTAATATATCAGTAGTTGGTCAAGGTACCAGCAAAACACATGAGGCAAGAATAGGAGTGAAAACCAATGACACTTCACACCATAACACCTGGTGCTGGACCCATATAATACCACAAAATGTATGCCTCCTGGAACCTTTCGCAGAGGTACCTCCATAAATGAATCAGTAATCCATCATAGTGCAGTAAATTGAAACAGAGCTTGTCCAAAAACATAATACATTGCCCATCATCCTCCCATTGATGGTGTTCTTGGTACTACAGCTGTTGCAGGTGCCTGTGGTCAAGAGTCAAGGGTATCCAAAGTAGTGGATGACAAGCAAGAAGGTTCTTCTGCTGCAAACATCATAGAACAATAGAGGAGATACCCACTGATGTGTGACACACCCCCAGCTGTTGGGTTAGGGTCTGTGATGTGGCTATTTGATTCATCACTTTCAAGTGCACAAGATGTCTATCCTCCTGTTCGTTAGTTCATCAAAGCACTCCAGATCCCTAACTTTGGTGGGTACGACACTCTTCTATCCATTGATGCCATATTCTTGTCACAGTATAATCTGCCTTCCTGCATTGCTGTGATTTTTCCTAACTCAAAGTCCAAGAGCTGAACATGTGGCAGGCATCTTCTTCTACGGGGCATGCTTGGTCCCTAAAAGTACCCTAACTGCCAGCAATTGCTCAATGAGGTTTCCTTTGCAGGTTGGTTCCTTTTATACCCACTTTGGGAAACCTATCCATTCTGACGTGTTTTTCCTAGTGCTACAATTTTAATAGCCAGCAGTGTATATGAGTTCCTGAAAAGCTCAAGAGGATTGCCTTACATTCAAATGTGAAATCTAAGCAATTTTCAGATCTTTCATTTACCATCTAACTAAATATTTAATAATTTTATTTGGTAGACCTGCTGAAAACTCATGACTAATGCAATTCACAATCACACATAATTTATTTCAAAATCAAATCTGTTTATTTTTATTTACTGTAGTTCACTTTCTTTTAAATATTTGCTTGTTTATGTTTACCAGTCCTAACAAGCGGCTGAATATTAGCAGTCTTGGTGGTACTGCCAAAAAGATTAGCTAGGGTCAGGTTAGATTTATTAAATGTCAGTTTAACATAATATTTAAGTTACTAATGACTATAGGGGCATTAGCTATTTTATCAGTTTTTAATTATTTACTTGGAGAAACATTTCACAGTGTAATATATTTACATATTCAGCCATTTCCTGACCCTATTTTTCCACTACAAGGCCACCCCATGCCAACTCGCTTCTTACAGCCACACACAGTAGGTCACTTAAGGGTAGGCAATTAATATAATATAGGCTCAGCAGCAACACCTGGTCAAAATGATGATTCTTGTTAAATGTACATTTGTGCTTTTTTATGTCTGCTGCTATAACTTTGGAAATTCCTTTGGGATTAACAAAGCATCTATCTATCTATCTATCTATCTATCTATCTATCTATCTATCTATCTATCTATCTATCTATCTATCTTATAGTGACTTTTATCTATCTGTCTATCTATTATATAGTGACTTTATCTATCTATCTATCTATCTAAATCAACATGTGTATCTGTGAGATGGAAAACAGAGTATCCAGAGAGCACCAATGTAAATATAAATAGTGTAAGTTCTAAAACATCAAACTCTCATTAAAATTTAAGGATACAAGTAATCAACACATGCCAAAGGTCTAAGGTTTAATTATATTAAAGCATCAAACAAAATCTGACAAGTGTGAAATCTTGTAATTCTGAATCTGTGATTTTCCCTATTTAGATTGTGATAAGAAATGACTGAGCAGTTCTATGCGCTCCACACACACATCGTCATATGCACACTCAAAGAAGGTCCATTTTCAATCATCAGTTACCTGAACACTCACATTTTTAGAGCTGCAGTAGGAAAACTGTAGTAACTGGAGGAAAAGTGCACACAAACAGGGGGAACTGCCAAGTAGCCCCATTTCAGTGTGGGGATGCCATTTTCCCACTTGGCCACAGTCTACTTTGTAATTTTATTGTCTCCTCTTGCATGTCTTTCACATACTAATGCCATTAGCCTACCAAATACCCTGAGGCTTCTGTCGCCCACAATTTGATATGATGCCCAGCTCTTTCCCTAATTCTGCTTCTGCCTGACAACTATGTAGAGGTTATATACTCAGAAATGTCTTATACAGTATGGTGTAACGGCATAATACATTTGTGATTTCTGTCATTTTCAGCTATAAATGTAGCTCAAAACCACATTTTTGATACGAAGCTGCATACAACCAGGCTGCTAACAAAGTGTTTTTAAATTTCATCCTGCAAGTCCCCACCCATGTGTACATCCCATGTCCTGAAGACAGGTAGACGAGAGCAGGCATAACAGACATAAAAGTCACTTTCTATAAATATTAAAATGCATGGTAGCATACTTAGTAGTTCCTTCAATTGTCTCACACCTAAATGAAAAATGACATTACTTGACTTCATCATATAATCACAATTCAGTGCAAAAAAATGGCTGTCAAGAAGATGAGACGTTTTAACAATGCATGCTAATTAAATTTCTTGATAAAATGGAAATCCTGACAGCTGACGTTCTCACATAACTTCAGTGAGCACATGGCAATGCTTCTACAAATGCTATTAGTGTCAGGCAATGCCAGTTTAAAACCAGAAACACAGATATAGCCAACCAGCCCTTCAGTAGCTACTGGCAGATTGCTTTAACTTTGAACATCAAAGGAAACAATCAAAGAGCTCATCAGAGATTATAACAAACTAGCAGAATACCCGCGCTTCACAGCGGAGAAGTAGTGTGTTAAAGAAGTTATGAAAAAGAAAAGGAAATATTTTAAAAATAACGTAACATGATTGTTAAT
>JANRMT010062817.1:42788613-42814956 GCA_026402145.1 Polypterus bichir lapradei
ACATACTTAGTGCATCCCCTCTCGGGAATCGAACCTCGGACGTGGGCGCTACAGGCGAATGCTCTACTATTGCGCCACAGCGTGTGGTTTGTCTATTTGAGCGTAGCAGTGTAATTCGGTTTTTGTTCAGCACTCTTTGTAACTGTTGCTTTTTGTCTGCGCACTGCGTCAGTTCACGTGAGCCGCTGAATATGGTTTTATATGTCACTCGCTCGCTTCTAATTGTTTCGCTGCCTTCTTAATTATATAATGCATGTTTTCTTCAGCGCGTTCTTCCTGGTTTTCTACGTAATGCGTGATTACGTGAGAGGCGTGATGATGTCACACGAAACTCCGCCCCTCGAGATGAACTCCATTACAGTAAATGGAGAAAAATAGCTTCTAGTTATGACCATTATGCATAGAATTTCGAAATGAAACCTGCCCAACTTTTGTAAGTAAGCTGTAAGGAATGAGCCTGCCAAATTTCAGCCTTCTACCCACACGGGAAGTTGGAGAATTAGTGATGAGTCAGTCAGTGAGTGAGTCAGTGAGGGCTTTGCCTTTTATTAGTATAGATGATGATCACCATGTAGTCCTTGAGATAGTGATTTTATGCTCACTGGGTAATATGCTTGCCGAGAGAAGAGTATACTGTACATTTTTTATACATTTTTTTGAACTTTAACTGGCGATATCTTTCTTCATGGCGTTGTGATTGGTAACAAAAACTGGTCTTATTCTATTGCAAGGAGATCCTTAAACGTCTGGAATGGTGTAAAAACTGATCAGTCAAGATAGGGATTTTGTAGAGAAGTAACAAAAGTTTGTTTGAAGTTTGAGTTTATTGACATGATTGTGTTCTTTTCGTGTGATCCTTGTATTTTCATCATCTATACTAATAAACGGCAAAGCCCTCACTGACTCACTCACTCACTCACTCACTGACTGACTCATCACTAATTCTCCAACTTCCCGTGTAGGCAGAAGGCTGAAATTTGGCAGGCTTATTCCTTACAGCTTCCTTACAAAAGTTGGGCAGGTTTCATTTCGAAATTCTACGCGTAATGGTCATAACTGGAAGCTGTTTTTCTCCATTTACTGTAATGGAGATGAGCTTGAAACCCGTGGGGGCGGAGTTTCGTGTGACATCATCACGCCTCCCACGTAATCACGCAGTACGTAGAAAACCAGGAAGAGCCCCAAAAAGCACTGAAGAAAACATGCAATATATAATTGAGAAGGCAGCGAAACAATAAGAAGCGAGCGAGTGACATATACAACCATATTCATGAGTTCTGCTACTTCGGAAACAAAGCACGATGTAAACCTAAACTTTAAATTAAGTTCATAGACAGGCTGCCGCTGGCGTTTGTAATTTAGTGCCTGCCCATATAAGGCCGTCCGTCAGCGGCAATCCAATAGAAACACTGCCACGGGTAATTATTCACGGGTGAAGGACTGTGCTTATGCAGAGGAAGATGAGATGGTCAGGGTGGTGTTTGGCACAAACTCAGCGAAACTGCGAGAGAAAGTTTTAAGTGCCGGGACTTAGGTAACATTAGATACAGCCATGGACATAGCACGACATGGCACCAGCACAGCTGGGAAACTTCGATGCATTTACACCGAGCGGCTCACGTGAACTGACGCAGTGCACAGACAAAAAGCAACAGTTCCAAAGAGCGCTGAACAAAAACCGAATTACACAATTGAAAAGGCAGCAAAAAAATATGAAGCGTCTGATACATACAAACATATTATTCATAACTGCAACTACTGCAGAAACAAAGCACACGGTGGAAAAAGTGAATGTCCCGCTAAAAGAAGACAGTGTTAAAAAAAAAAAAACCTGTGCATGCAGTGTGTCAGGTCTCAGATAAAGAAGAAGACGAGCTGTTTATTGATGCAGTAAGAAACGTGTATATATATACCCCGATCTACATACTCGAATAATGAATACTTTATTCGCAATCAATGATTGTTTTGGTAAAGCCATACCCAGTGTATTCATTAGATGAACAGTAAAAAAGTAAGAGCGAGGGGAGGGTCACTTATTGAGGCATGCAGGCAAAACCATATTAGCACGCGGGCTCGATGTACGAAAAAATATATCTTTTCAAGTTCTATTTAGTCCATATGTGTCAAACTCAAGGGCCACGGGCCACATCCGGCCCGGCGTGTAATTATATCCGGCCCGCGAGATCATTTTATATACTGTATTATTGTTATTAATGGCCCGGGTATATGAAGCGCTGGTAACATAATAAACTACAGATCCCATAATGCAGCGCTTCAGCTGCCTTGCCGAACACTTACCGCGTTAATCAAGTCTAGCTTGCAAGTTATTGCGAAGCTAGCCCACACGATGCTTAAGAGAAAAGTTGATTCTGAAAATAGAGCCTTTAAAAACCGATGGGAGGCTGAGTATATGTTTACTGACATTGCCGTTAAACCCGTGTGTCTCATTTGTGGTGCTAATGTGGCTGTAATTACAGAATTTAATCTAAGACGGCACTATGAGACAAAACATCAGGGTAACCTGAAAGACCTGAATGCAATGCAGAAGATACAGAAAGCAGAAGAATTAAATAAGAATCTGACACTTCAGCGGACGTTTTTACCCGTGCACAATCACAAAGTGATTTCAAGTGAAGCTGCTTTTATGGGAGACACAAATGCACCAGTGCAACTTGCCCCACTTTCCCTGTTGCCAAGTAATGTTGAACCAAGTCGTCACTACGGTGTTCCCAAATACGCACTTTGCTGATAAACTGAGCGCACGACGCTTTGGTGACTTTGAAGAACAAAAAAAGTCCGTCTACATGCGGCTCGAACCTTGTGCATGTTTGGTAGCACATATCTGTGTGAGAAGCTCTTCTCAGTGATAGACTAACAAAACAGCACACAGGAGTCGCCTCACTAATGAGCACCTGCAGTCCATCCTGAGAATCTCCACAACACAGAACCTCACACCAAACATAAACGAACTTGTTGCCAAAAAAAGATGCCAGGCGTCCAGCTCTAAAATGACATATGAGCAAAGACAACTGAATGATTTGATTTGTTATTGCTGAAAGGAACACATTTTATTTATATTTCCAGGTTTTCTTATGCAGCATGTTCATATTTGAATTTGTAAAATTTTGACAGGATATATTTTTATGGAGAGCAAAATCTTTTGGGATATTTAAAATCTAAGTTTATTTTTTATATAAAATTACATAAGAGTAAAGAAATTTGAATGTTTGTTCTTTTAACGTTTACTTTATTTCTAACTTGTATAATTTAGACAGGATATATTTTTATGGAGAGCAAAATATTATAAGTTGTTTAAGGTTTGAGTTGATTTATTCAGGAATAATATTCCTGTCTGTTTTTACCATTCCTACCAAAGATATTTCTGTCGACTAAATAAAAATTCCTTCTATTTAAAATTTAAATAGAACTTGAACAGATACGATTGTTCATAATATCCACGCAGACTTGCACGTAAGAGCGGGAGTTATCCGTTTTAACAAGCAGCGTATTGCACTGATACGAAATAGCTGTGTGTGTATATATGTAGATATGTATTTATATGTATATATATGTTTATATATGTGTGTGTGTATGTATATATATATATGTATTTGTGTGTATATATGTGTGTGTATGTATGTATGTGTGTATGTATATGTATGTGTATATATGTAGATATATATGTATGTATATATGTGTGTGTGTGTATATATATGTGTATATGTATAGATATGTATATATATATGTTTATATGTGTGTGTGTAAATATATATATATTTATATATATATATATACAGTATATATATATATATATATATATATATATATATATATGATAGCAACACTCAACACTCACAACAGTGACAAAACAATTACATTGACAATCATGTTACGTTATTTTCAAAATGTTTCCTTTTCTTTTTCATTACTTCATTAACACACTACTTCTCCGCTGCGAAGCGCGGGTATTTTGCTAGTACTGTATATTTTGCAAAGTAAATTAGCCTGTCTAAAGCCAGAATACTACTGAATTTCACAATTTTTTCTTCTAAGACATTGTTATTTTATCTTTAATCAACAGCATCATCCCTGAGTTTTTCAAAGTGGTCATTATTAGTTATTCTAATAATGACCACTTTGAAGAACTCAAGAGATAGGGTTAGGAGAGAGCACAGGAAGGTATTCTATCCAAGAGAGGGAAGGAGGTCGTATCCAAACAAGGCTTTCCTTAGGGATGGATGGGCATCCCAGGTGGAGAAGATTCCCTACCCGGGCGGGAGGGCCCAGGCAAATGGACAGATGTCTCGGACAGACATTGTTTCAGTACCTTCCCTGGCCGGGATTAAAGAAGAGGATAGGGAAGGACTGTTGTAGAGGAATATTTATTTCCCCCAGAGGATAGGTGGCAGCCCCCATATTGGCGCCCATTCGGGAACCAGCAGGGAATGCTGGAGTTGTAGTCCGGCAGCACAGCTCTGCTGGGGTCCGTGGGTGTCACAAGGGGGTGCTGTGGGGAAATGCATTCTCCAATTTATGGGGCTTCCATATGACCCAGAAGTATTTCCATCGGGCAGCTGCAATATATATATTGTGATAATAATATGCCAAAGACATCATAAAGGTTTGGGGCAGCCATCCATATATTGTTTTTCCCAGCTGCAAAAAGGTTTGTTGTATCAGAAATATCAAGTGCATTTCACAGAGTCCAAACTAGAACTGGCTATAGTAGCCCAAGATGGTGGCTTTAAAGGCTTGGAGAGGAACTGATGTCATCAAAATGGCCGGAACCAGAACTGACGTCAGCAAAGGGGCTGGCTTTGGAAGTGACGTCAGCAAAGGGGCCGGCTTCGGAAGTGACGTCAGCAAAGGGGCTGACTTCGGAAGTGACGTCAGCAAAGGGGCCGGCTTTGGAAGTGACGTCTCCTGAAGCGCCGGAACCTTGGAGGATTTCCCGGGAAAGGTCTGTAGGGAACTGAGAAAGACAGTCAGCGCACTCCGCTGCCCCCTGGTCAGATGTTTCATTACACTTACTCAGGCCCTTTAGCTGCCTCCTACTCGCACATGTGTGACAATATATACTGTATATTTTTTCAAACTCCTGTATTCATATAAAATAAATACATGTATTCCCTCTGTACTGTAGCTTTTGTTTTTAATTAATTATAATTAAATTATTTATTTTACTAAATATCTGTTTATCATGGCACTGGAGAATGGTGATGTATTGCATGTTGCAGTTGGCTGTTAAGAGATGCAGTTCAGAAACATCATATCAATTTTAATGTGTATGTTGAGGACAATAACTTGTATTTATCAATCACGGTATAGTAAATACAATTTCTTTGCTCATGTTAGTAATTAACTTCTTTTATGATGTATAACAATAGATGAACGGAAACTGTCTTTTAGATCACAACAAAAGCCCCTTTAGTGGTGTTTAATTCTGCAACCAGCAAGGCAATAGTATAGAACTCAAAACTCAAAAGGTTTATGTTTCTGTTTAAATCAACTTGTAATTTAAAGAGCGTTAACTCTGGACAGAGATGTCATCTTTATGCATACATTTTATGCACTTTTTCAAACATATTTCTCTAGCTTAGAAAAGTTGCAAAATTTCTTTATTTATAGGATATTGAAAAGCTGGCTCATTCATTTGTTTCAATCAAAAATGGCTTTTCTAACACCTTTATGTTAGGTTATTCAAATCATTAATTTACTACTCTATAATTAGTTCAAAAACAGGAGTAAGAATTATAACTAGGCAGCTGATTATTAAAACAATAAAAGGCTTTGATAGATAGATAGATAGATAGATAGATAGATAGATAGATAGATAGATAGATAGATAGATAGATAGATAGAATATGCAATGTAACCAAGTTGGGCCAAAGCACACAATATTAAACATCCATGCAAAAATCTCATGTTACACATGTCACATAATTCACATATCACGTCATCCAGTTGTATGCTCACAATGGGCAAAACACATGTAGTTTTTGCTAAAATATCATTAAATAAACACTTTCAGAAAATCAGAGCAGTGCACACAAAGAAAACACATTCACATGGAATCATGCTTTTGGCCTGAAGACAGGACTCTTCATCAGTGAATGAGGGAAACAGGCGATAATATATAATTATAATTTGGAAGCAATATTATTTCAATTTAATAAAAGCAATAATTTTAGTTTATTCAAGATTCATTTTGTATGAAGAACAGATTCACTGTTTTGAGCCTTGAACATGCCTCTCTTAAATTTCCATTAGCACCCTCAAGTACATGATTCACTGTTTAAATAAAATAATTTTGCTGGATCAACCTTATTCCTTTGAGAACTTTGAATGCCTGGTTTATGTCTGTAAAAGGAACCAGTGCTTATTATAGAAACAATGGGCACAGGAATTAACCATGACTGGAAGCAAATCTTCTTAAGACAAATGTCCCACTCGGGTCATGCTCATATGCACACTGGACAAATTTAAACACATTTTAAAAACTAATTTAATTGCTATATCTTTGAAATGTGGGAAGAAGCTGGAGTTTAAGAAATAAATCCCACATGAATATTGGTGTGGCTTCTCTGCAACATACCAAAATTAAGCAGAAATACACAAATGCACATGAAACTGTCTGGGGAGAGATGTTGATGCATCTCAAAGACTTCAGTATGGTGAGATAGGCGATAATCTCCAGGCCCATTTTTAATGCTCTCTTTCCTTTTCTGTGTCATGAGGATATGTAAGGTGAAGAGGTATCTAGTAAGGCACTCTTTGATTTCATTGTCATGAACAACAAAGGGAATTTATGGATAAACTTTTCTCAAGTCCCCTGTAGCTTTAGGTGATGAAAGTAATGTGATGTCAGGTTAAATTTTGTTGATCCAGGTTTTTGACTTTATAAAGCACTTCATACTTTTCAGAGGCATATGCTTCCACAGAATTTCCTATTTCTCAGAATTATGATAGATTATATAATTTATAGTTCATATTACTTAAGTAATGTCCTTCTGTCAGACAATAACATTGAATGAAGAACAAATTAACAAACGTAGAGAGCAGACAAAAAACTTTAAAGAAGCAGACTTAAAGTGACAACAATAACAAAGTCTAGCAAATGTAAAATTGGTAGACTTTATATTTTAAATGTCATAATTATTTAAGTGTGCTTTGTTTTCTCTTTGTATTGACCAACAAATACATGCAGATAGGTGTTAAGCTTCAAACCTCACATGAGGATTCAATATCAGGATCAGTCACAGTGGCAGCTTTTGCTTCTGTTATCTGAAATGCCTGCTCGTTCAGTGAATTGGGCTTGGTCTCAGTGTGTATCTGTAAATGTATCCCATGAGGGACTGGCATCTTTAAAGTAAAGGTACATGGCTTGCACTTGTGGCTTCCTGAGATTTTTGGAAAAATTAGTTTGAAAATGGATAGTTTCTACAACCTTTTTTTACATGTCCTGCACTAACTACAGTACAGAGATACCCAGTGGCTCCTAATTTGATCATAACCAGAGGTAATTTATATGGGGGCTGGAAGAGTCCAGAGCTAAGCTTCCATCCATTCTCTCATCAGTATTCTGACTATCCTCTGATCATAGACAGCTCATAGGAGATACACAGTGTAGCTTGGCCCACATGACAAGTTGATTAGAAAAAGAAATGACTTTATGAGTAGCTGGATGGATGGATAAATGAACACTAAATGAATTTGTACAGGCTGTTTGGAATTATTCTGGATTCATTTATCATGAGATGTGGTGGCTGAGGTCACTTTCTTCATTATTAAAAATGAATGCAGCTAATGACATGGATACAGTTGTGCTCATAAGTTTACATACTCTGGCAGAATTTGTGAAATACTGGCCATTGTTGGGAAAATATAAGATATTATGCAGAAAGCTTTCTTTTTAATATGGGAGTGTTCTCAGGTGAGGCAATTTATTATCACATAATTGTGTGTGCCCTTTTTTAAATAATAATGATAACTGAAATCACCCAAATGGGTCTGATCAAAAGTTTACATACCCTTGAATGCTGGGGCTGATACTATACAAACAAGTTGACACACACAGGTTCAAATTAAGAGTAATTAAAGGAGAGTGTCTATACCTGTAAATGTCTTTGAATGTAATCAGTGTCTGTGTATAAATAGTTAATTTAAATTCATGCGGAACTGCACTGACTTTGCTGGATACCAAGCCATAGGGAAAGCAAAAGAACTGTCAAAGGACATGTGAGAAGAGGTTATTGATTTGTATAAATCAGTAAAAGGATATAAAAAAATATCAGGAGATCTAATAATGCCTGTCAGTATTGTTCAGACTGATAAAAAAGTGGAAAGTTAGATGTTCTATTGATACCAGGCCATGGTTAGGTAGACCTACCAAGTTTTCAGCCACAACTGCCAGAATCATTTGTCGAGCAGCCAAGAAAAACTCACAAGCCACTTCAGCTGAGACACAAGCTTCTCTGCAAACAAGTGGTGTTGCTGTTTCAAGTTGCACAATAAGGAGGTACTTGAACAAAAATGGGCTGCAAGGTTGAGATGCAAGAAAAAAAAAGCCTTTACTGTGCCAATGCCACAAAACAGCCCACTTATATGCAAAACAGCATCTAGACAAGCCGCAAAACTTCTGGAACACAGTCCTTTGGAGTGATAAGACCAAAATTGAACTTTATGGTCACAACCATAAATGCAAGGCCCTTGCCATCCATTTTCCCTACTGTGATGCATGGAGGTGAATCTCTGATATTCTGGGGGTGTGTGAGCTACAGTGGATCAAGTAACTTTGGGAAAATGGATGGCAAGACGATTGCAGCATGTATGAAAATATTAGAGGACATCTTGCATTGATCAGTCTAGAAGCTGTGCATGGGATGCACTTGGATATTCCAACATGACAGTGATCCAAAACACAAGGCCAAGTTGACTCTTCAGTGGTTACAGCAGAAGAAAGTGAAGCTGCTGGAGTGGCCATCACAGTCTCCTGTCCTCAATTACGTTGAGCCACCTTGAAGAGATCTCAAACCTGTATTTCATGCAACAAAACCCTAGAATTTATGGGACCTGGAAGCTTTTTGCCAAGAAGAATGGGCAGATCTACGACCTGAGAAAATGAAGGGCCTCATCCACAACTATCACAAAAGACCGCATGTCATCATTGATGCTAAAGGGGGCAATAAGCAGTAGTAAGAACTAAAGATACGCAAACCTTTGAACAGGGACCATTTCATTATTTTCCTTATTACTACGTTTTGTTTAATGGTTGTGCTATTCTGTGATGCCTTATAGTTTAATTTAGATTCCATTAAAAGTAAATGAAATGTCTTTTGCTTGATCAGTTATCCTTTCTTTAAAGTATGGAACACATCTTACAAATTCTGCCACGGTTTGTAAACTTGTGAGCACAACTGTGTGTTTTGCCTTAATTGTATTTAACTTCCTTTTTAATGGCCTTTTCACATTCAAAGTCCATTTGCTTTGCACCAGATCAGGAGATGATCAGTTACTTTGTTTCAATCTCCTGTTAGTTCAGTGTGTTTCACACAACAAACTTTTAACTGAACCTACTGCAGTAAAAAACCCACTGTAGGTATATTGTGGACATTGAGCAGACACATTTTTTTCCTGTGAAAAATTATCATTAGGATTTGAAGAAAGCTGTGCTTGTGCACAGGTGATTTTGCAATAATTATTGGGTGTGCTTACCAAGGATTTTATGAGGTTTTATGTAATAACGAAAGAAGACCATGAAAATGTGTTACTTTGCATGCTACAGAAAGGACTCGTTTCATCTAGGCTGCTCTATGGTAAGCTTGTCTAAGCTTCTACATTGATGTGCCTCAATTTAATTTAGACAGTAGATGTATCGGGTGAATTTAATTTCACCTATGATGTTATGTAATTGCTACCAAAAGCCTAAATATCACCTCTGTTCAGGTTATCTCAGATCACATGTCTGCTGTCTTTTGGCCTGAAAGTGTTTTTTTATAATGTTCACATATGAATGTTTGATACACATTTACTACATACTGTAGTATAAAAGTGCACCTCCAAATGTTCTAATCGTGCCAGAATGTGCAACCAAATTTGAGGATGCCTCACCTGTGCAAGTTACTTTTGTGGTGAAAGATTAGGGTGTTTGATGGGCATGAAAGATATTCAATTTTCACTAACGGTGTATGTAGTTGGTTTGATCTACCTGATCAAAAGTTAATTTTTTTTTTAAACGCAGTCAACTGCAGTCCACACTGTTGGTGAGAGAGAAAAATGGACTCTGGGGCTGAATCACATCCTATGACTGATCTGACTGACTTGGACTGTCAGTAATTCCTGCAGAAGGGTTCACTTCGTACTGCACCAAGAATATCGATTACGAAGGTTCTAGGTACGGTTGTTTTGATCCACACCAGAGTGTGATTGGCTTGTTCACATTTACCTAAACTGGAATACGGAGGCAAATGTCCCAAATGAACTATGTGTGAAAACGACTTAAGATTCAGAACTGTTGCATCTTATGCTTTGGCTGCTAGTTAAGGAAAAAAAAAACACTTTTAGCTTCTGAATTCAAAACTGTTGTGATGTAAGATTTTGCATATAACTTGATAAATATTTTGTATATCTTTATTTGTATTTTAGGCAAAGCAATGTAATTTAGTGTTACATTAGTGAGAAGCATTCATGTTTACCCCTTCTTTACCTGGACTGAGTCTCTTTCAATTTTACGGCAGGATTTGGGTTAAGTGCCTGAAACAAGTTTTGTAAATGTTTCCCTGAAGTCTCTCATCCCACACACAAAGCCAGACTACCTAACTGCCAAGCTGCACCTTAACATATAGTTTTGGGGGATGGCAGGTGTTATGAAATTATTTGCTCCATTGGTCTGAAGCATGGCTGTTTGGAATTGGCTTGTATCAAATGCCTTTAAGTACCATGGTGCCCTATTGGCTGTAGGGGTTGGACAGAAAACCCATAAATTTGCTGGCTTAACCACACACTATCTCTCTTACTAACCTCTGATGATGAAGAAGTATCTCTCTTACTAACCTCTGATGATGAAGAAGCATCTCTCTTACTAATATCTGACATTTTAGACATTTTAAATAACTAACAGGTCTGTGTGCCACCTGAACTACACATCACCATTTAATCAGGTTGTATGGTTGCCAATATTCAAATGTACTTTGCATATTGTTATTTGTTATGAATATTACCAATAATACATTATTTTATGTGTAATTTAACTCTTGCTTGTCTTTTACTATACCTAATTGTCTGAGGTTATAGATATTGAAGGGAAGGTGGGGAGAAGGTATATACTATAATACCTTATAAACAGTGGTAAGTCTGTGAGATTAAGCATTCTGACAAAGGCTACTCATTAATAATACAAAAGGGGAAAGTAGAGCAATAAATTACTCTACCAAGACAAAACAAAAACAAAAAAAATCACATACATTAAAATTAAGGGAACATTCATTTGCCTTAGCTTAACAAATTAAGAAAATGGCTGGAATGAAAACTTGAAGCCACTGCTGCCTTCCAGGATCAGTGTTTGATACTCCCACTGTTGATGTCTGAGGATGCATTTGCAATTTGTAGTCTTTCTTTACCACTGCTATAATATATGCTACTTTGCCTTCAGTTTATGACTGATTATTACTTGCATATTTAGCTGGAAGGATATCACACTCCCTTCTACCAGTCAAAGTTGCAGCTGACTTTCATTAGCTAATAGCTGCAGATAAGAGCAAATATGTAGGAGAAATGTACATTTAAAATACATAATAATGAACATCCATATGGGTTACAACTGTATGTATTATGCTGTGCAGACTATGGACACCAGACTGCTGTCATGTAGAACTTACAGTAGGTCCCACCTCATTGTGAAGTCTGCTTACTGTTGCTTTGTTTGCACGACTTTCCTCTAAATTGTCCTTAAGTGATTGGGTGTTGGTGGGCATGTAGATGGTGTTGATGTAAAATAGTCTATTATTTTTAAAGGGCTACACAAATAAGATATGTGTGTAAATCTAGAATTCTCTAGAAACTGTAATAAATCTGGCCACCTCCATTTGAAATTCTGAATCGCTTAATGTGTTTAAGATGCGTTTGAAAACTGTCTTGTTCAGTGAATTTCTATCTAACTCGCACTAGCTGTTAGGTTTTGTAATCTAGAAATTATTACTAGTTTGTATTTTTGTTCTGATTTCTTCACTTGTGGCGGTCAGTTTTTTTCCCAAAAAGTCCTCCAGGCTGATGTCACTTGATTATGTTGACTTCTTTTGTTAGTTGCTTTGGATAAAAGTGTCTGCTAAGTAAACAAATGTAAATGTAAATCTGGGATTAATATATGAAGACTTTGTTTCTCCATCACAAACTGTTTAGTCTGAAGGTGTGTCCTGTGGCAGTCTTGTGTCATCCTACATGCACTTGCCTGTCTCTAATGTGTCCCCTTATCTTTAGGTTTTGGTCCATTGATCCTCCATTGCCATACAGGCAAATAAATAATGTGCAGTAAAAATGTCCTGTGAACAATTCCAGTGAGTCCCAGAGACAGAGCTGATACAATAAATCCTCAAAGAGTCTATTTCAATAGTCATGGAAAATTAATTCATGCCAAACTAAAAATGTTATTTAACTGAACAAAACTGATTCCAGTTAGCTAGAAAGGGAGTTTAGTCTGCTGAATCAGGACATTTCAGCTCTCCACTGATAAGGTCACTATTAAAAATAAATTATAATTTGCTCCCCTTGTCCACAACACAACACTTTTCATCAAGATGATGTTCATCACATTGCATGCACTTCCATTTACAGGCACCAAATCTGTTCATATTTCTTTATTATATATGGTACTTTTTTTAACAAAGCATAGTATTATAATGTAAACAGCCACACTGCCTAATGACAATTCTATATCATCGAAATAAGCCAACCCCATGGACTAGAAGTTATTGTCAAAAGGCGACCTGACCTAGCATGGTGATTAGCATAGGGGCACTCTACTGTTAGTCAAAAAAGAAGGGCTTTTGCAGAACTCTTCCAACAAGGATGACTATGGATAACTACACCAAACTCAGACAAGAAAAAAGAATGTTTACAAAAGATGAGGTCCTGAGCACTTCATAACATTGATGTAGGTCATCTGTTGTGACCCTGTGCGATTTTGAGAGTATATGACTCTGTATCCAAAATTTCTAACATGAGGTGAAAGAGTACAATCACCTTGAATGCTTTCTTATTAGGAGTAGTATCCTCTATGAGTATTTGTCTGAAAAGTCACGCATGAGAGAAGAGGTTGTAATGCTGCCCATCACTGGCTGAACAACTCTACGCAAACCCAGAGGCATCAGCCTGACTCTCTTCAGCCAGCTGCAGGACTTCAGGCTACTCTTGAACTTGTCATTCCCTCAACTAACCAGACTAAACTGCAGAAAAAAATGTGTGTAATAAAAGAAATGAGTTGTAAAAAAAAATGAATATTCTAAAAGAGAAGAATATTCCTTGTGCTGACCCATATATATACACCCACGTCTCTGTGGGCGCAGCACCTTAATCACACGCCGCAGGAAGCCAATGAAGCAATTGAGAACGATCGCACCCGTACGTGCAGGTGCAACTCGCCTCAACTACCTCATTAACTCCCCACGGTCATGGAATCGTGCCCACGGATTGTGACACGGCTTTATGGATTTAAAACCTGGCCCTTTTTTTGAAGCCGCAGACCCGCTATACCACACAGATGTTCTGGTTATTTAATCATTTTTTTTACAAATTAGTGGGTCTGACACTAAAGTAGTTGTAGCCTTTCATCATTTAGTGCTGTTTGCTCAGGCGTCTGCTCTGCTTGTTTTTAATTGTCATTATTAGGATACAATGATGGAAGCAAGCTATACAGAAAAGGGTCAAGTAGTAATAAAACAACAAAAGATTGTTAAACATTTATAGCAATAACAAAAATAGCAATATTTCTAAATGTCTTATAAATGTAAAAAATCATCCTGCTGTGCTTTTCTGAAAACAGAAAAAGAGAAGAGAAAAAATACCAGTTAATTAAATTAGATCAAATTAAATCAATTATTATCACTGATGAATCTGGTTTGGACAAAAACCTGCAGCCATAGTGGGTCACCAGGACTAAGTTTGGGAACCACTGGTATATACAGGGTGGTCCAGATCTAATTATACAGTTCCAGATCGTCTGGATGACTTTGATTTATGCAGGGTCGATTCCAGTTCAGTGCGAAGACGATTCTTCCTGTCGTCAGTTCACACACTTCTCGATGGTCCAGGATTTTTCAGGTGATTTTCTATGTAATAAACTTAATAAGTTATAGCATAAAAAAAATTGCATAATTAGATCTGGACCATCTGATATTATTAATAAGACCAGTACAATAGAGGTACAGTAATAGTTTTAATAATTTTAGTACAGTAGTAGTAGTTGTAAGAATAGTAGTGGTGATAATAACAATATAGTAGCAGTAGCAGCAGTAGGGACAGTATTAAAAAGAGCAGAGGCAGTTGTAAAAGTAGTAATGGTAGGAGTAGTAGTAGCATTAATTACTTCATAGTAGTCATAGTAATAGCAGCAGTAACAGATGTAACGCCAAGTAGTACTGAATTGTATTAGTTATACTAACAGAAAGAGTGTAACAGTTGTAGCTCAATAAAACAATCTATAGCAGAATCTGTCAGAGCTTTAAATTTGCCTTTATATTATGAATTGTTAGAAAAAAATCTGAAAGTCTTCTGGGAAATGACTGGAGATTTTCTCACAGAGTATTACTTGTGCACATTCCGATTCCATTTTCACCCCTAATATTTATGCTGCTTGTCTCTTTCTAAATAAAGAGCCAAAAGGAGACAAAAATGAACTATGTTGGGCAGTACAAGAGAGAGGCAAGGCTTCAAGCAGGTCCAAGATTTGAAGGTAATCCAGCTGAGGACAGTCTCCATAATAGACCCTGAACTTAGTTTTAATGTGGCTGTCAATGCAGCTTATATCAGGGCGTAATAGTCTCACCTTTACTAACAATGTGTGGAAGTTGACAAAATAGCTTCAACTTTTTAAACTAGACAAGACCTCTTCTGTGTTCTTAATTAGATTAGGAGAACTCCCCCCCACGCCCTACCTAACACAAAGAGAGCTTTGCTATACCAGTCAGGTCAGCTTCACCTTAGGTATGAATGTTCTTAGCTCCACGCTCTGCTCTTTATCCCCTATAGTTTCCTAAGGTTTTTATACCCTTTTTCAAACAGAAGTATACCAGAATCTAGCAGTTTATGCAATTTACTTCTCCCAGAGGCTTCAACTGCATTTTTATCCAGTGATGAGTATAATGTCATTAATTTATACAAGATATTGATTTCATGGAGGGCTCGCATCCATGTTTTATCCTCTTCACCTAATCCACACTCTGATATTTTGTCAAGAAGGAGGACATAAGTGAGAGTACCACTCTTGAGTTTCTCTAAAAGAGGCTCAGCTCATCCAAGAAGACATACTGCATTCAGGTTATGTTTATTTTGTCATTTTATTTATTTTTGTAGCCAACGACAAAATTATAAAAAAATACTCTTTTGTAAATGTTTCACAAAATTAAAAACAGAAGCATGTTTTCGAAATTTCAAAGCCTAATGGCCTATTTTCAATTAAGAAACATGCTGTAAGTGAAAATGATGGTGCAGTTGTAATTCCACCACCAGGAGACTGGGTTCAAATCCTGATTTATTAATTGTGGAGTGTTCATATTCCTTCTGTGCCTGTGTGGGCTCATTCTGGGTTCTCGAAACACATGGGTGTGAAGTTGGTGGCAACTGCTGATTGACTAAGAATGAGTGTGGATGTGCATGTGCCTTGAAATGGACCAGTGCTCTATTCAAGGCTGCTTCCTTTCTTCTGTCCAGCCTTCAACCTGTGACACTGAATTGGAATATGCACGTGTAGGAAGTTGATGAATGGAAGGAAGGATGGGTAGAACTGGAGTAGCATTGACTCTGATTGCATTTGGGTGTTCCCCTTCGGTCTCAGCTGCCCCTTCGGTCTCAGCTTTTAAATCCTGGCTGAAGAATCACTACTTCAGTTTAGCATATCCTGACTAGAGCTGCTGTTTAACTATACAGACTGCATCTCTGTTGTTAGTCATTAGCACTAAAACATATGTAACACGATAGTCATAATTTGATACTAACCCTAACCTATTCTGTTTCTCTTCGCGGTACTCAAATGTGGCACTTGGTGCCACGGCCTACCTGCCAAGTTGTTTTGCCTGCCAAAGGTACAGGCATCCCTGATGGATGATCACAGGAATCGTGGGAAAAGAGGTTTTTTCATTGGATTTGCACTATTTCAGCTGTAGAATAGCCAAATTGGGGAGGCAGCTTGATGAATGAGGTCTCCAGGACTTTAAAGAAATCCAAATCAAACCAAAATTTTTATTTTTATACTATATTGAGGATTTGTTCTGTTCTGTGTATTTTACTGTATTGTATTGACCCCCTTCTTTTTGACACACTGCACGCCCAACCTACCTGGAAAGGGGTCTCTCTTTGAACTGCCTTTCCCAAGGTTTCTTCCATTTTTTCCCTACAATGGCTTTTTTGGGTTTTTTTGGGAGTTTTTTCTTGTCTTCTTAGAGAGTCAAGGCTGGGGGGCTGTCAAGAGGCAGGGCCTGTTAAAGCCCATTGCGGCACTTCTTGTGTGATTTTGGGCTATACAAAAAATAAATTGTATTGTATTGTATTGTATTCTCCTGCAGTTCTGTACAGTTTGCTTCTCCCACTGTGAATAACTATTAGTAAAGTGATTTCTTGATACCTGAATGTAAGTACTGTAATGAAAAAATTCTACTTACAGGGCTGGGTTTTTAGTTTTTAACTCACCACCACAACTGAATAAAAAGTATGCATCTTAATTTTGAGTATAAGAATGTTCATTGCACATGCTGTGCTTCACTCCAGCTGATTTCAACAGTGACATAATGAAAAATAATACATTATTTGCTGCAGCTAAGGCTTTTATTGGATCTAAAACATTGATCAACAAACAGATATGAAGATTCATACTTTGTTCAGCTCAGCTGAGCGTATTAACTTAGCAAAGAGAAGCATGTACCTGATTTTTGTTGATGATTTTTAAGAAAAGAAAGTGGAAAAACAATAGAACAGAAGGAGACTGCTTTTGTATAAGAACCTACTTCAGGTTGTACAGTAATTCTGGGACAAGAATGCTAACTGGCAATGAGACCTAGTTACTAGAAAACCACATGGATGCACGTTCAGATTCCACGTCTAATTTACTTAACCTGCCAGTACTCTGTCAACTCATCCTATACTCAAAGTCAATATTGATATATTCATGTATGTACATTTTGCACATACACAATATGTTTTATTGTTTTCTTCTTCTTTCGGCTGCTCCCATTAGGGGTTGCCACAGCGGATCATCTTCTTCCATATTTTCCTGTCTTCTACATCTTGCCCATCACCTACATGTCCTCTCTCATGACATCCACAAACCTTCTCTTAGGCTTTCCTCTTTTTCTCTTGCCTGGCAGCTCTATCCTTAACATCCTTTTTCCAATATACTCATCATCTCTCCTCTGCACACATCCAAACCAACACAATATATTACAAAACACACATTTCCTTAAAAAATGAATAATCAATTTTATTTAAGTCAGTTACACTTGATTTTTTACTTTTGTCTTATGTGTGCCTCTTGGGTCTACTTTGTAAGAGTGTGCCCTCTGATTTGCTCGTCTCAGTATTATGCTGAATTAGATTAACTGGCTTTGTAAAAAAAGGATAGACAAACTTCTTAAATATAAATGTATTTGTTTTGGAAATTACATTTTTTGTATGAACAGTGGAAATATATGAACATAGCATTTACTTTCATAGAAATAATATTTACATGTTACTATTTTAACATGCATAATCTTAAACTCAATCGGCCCTCTTAAAAGTCCTTGCAAATTTTTCAATTTTTATAATCGTTGTTAAGCATTATTATGTACTTTCTTGACTAGTACTCTTGAGACCAATTTCTGTGGTTGCCTTACAGTTGTCTTTAAGTTCTTATGATTTCAAGATTTCTTCTTTTTAAACATTGTTAAATGAATATACAGTGCCTATAAAGAGTATTTACCCATTGGAAGCGTTCACATATCTCTCTATTATAAAAAAAAAAATCCTGCAAAGAAACAGTAGGGCGTTGAGACGTAATCTTCACATTAAGATCACGGAAGACACTTAAAAGACCTGTGAGACTAAAGAGATTGGCCACGAAGTGTCTTGTGGGGACCTTAAACATGAGCCTTTGTGCCAAGAGATTGACTCAGGACCGTGTCACGATGATGTACAACATGAGATTCTTACATGATACGCTCTACTTACAACCAAATAAGAGCACGGGCAGCAACACACTCAGTTGTGCTTTGGCTTTGAGCACACACAGATCCAGGGCTCTCAGCGCATATAAAGTATATAAGGACAATACGTTATAAATGAAACGTAGACGACTATGCAAAGAAGAAAGCAGCGCGGAGAAAAGAGACTCAAAAGCATTGGAGAGACAAAAAAGAAAAAGAATAATCTAGGTGCAAATTCAGAAAATACGGAAAGTAATTATCAGCCCGGAACAAGTGGAATTGAAAAAAAAGCACGTCCAATCTGGACGTTGCCGCTATACACATGCAGAGCAGGTTAGAGATTATGAAAGCAATGGAATTCGAAAGGCTAAAAAAAAAACGTTGGCGCGATACACATGTGGAGAAAGTTAAAGAATATGAAAGTAGGAAAATTAGAAAGTATAAAAAAAGAAAGTAAAGATCGCAGTAGCGCAAACAAACAGAAATTATTACTCGAAAAAGGGAAAATAATCACCACGTACCAGGTGTCATTGAAACAAAAGCTGTCAGAAATAAAAGAGTAGAAAACAAAGCAAAACATCATAAAGAGGTGTGGCGGACGGCTGGGGGTGGTACCCAGCCGGGACGCCCCCAGGAGGACCAGAGGAGGGCTTATGCCTCCTCCAGACCACGAGGGGGCGACCGCACTGGATGCACTGGGGGCCACGGATGCAGAGTTTGGAAGCTCAACCCTGTAGGGGCCTGTGGTCACCGCCAGGGGTAGCACCCTGGTGCCTAAAGAGCCCTGGACCTCAGCACTTCCGCCACACCAGGAAGTGCTGGGGGGAAGAAGACTGGGGACACCCGGAGGGCTTCCGGGTGCGCAGCCGGCACTTCCGCCACATGGGGGAGAGTCCACGAAGTACTGCCGGGAAGCAGCTGGAGCCCATCTGGGCTGGTATATAAGGGGCCGCCTCCCTTCATTCGAGGGCAAGAGTCGGGTGGAAGAGGACTGGAGTCTGGAGAGAGGAGCGGAGGCGGCCAGAAGGAAGGCACTAGACTATGAGGCCTGGACTTTGGTGCATCGGTGATGGAGGCACTGGGTTGTGCACTAAACAATTGTAAATATTGTACAGAATAAATGTGTGTTGGGTGACAAAACGATGTCCATCTGTCTGTGTCCGGGTCACGTTCCACAGAGGTTAAAAATCAAGGGGGCCAAATACATGCAGAGCAGGTAAGAGATAATGAAAACTGGAATTCAAAAGCCTCAAAAAAAAGGCACGAAACAAATGCAGAGCAAGATACGGAATATGAAAGCAGAAAAAAATGACAGTGTCAAAACAAAGAAAGTAAACATCGCATTAATGCAAAGAAAGAGAAATTATTACTCAGAGAAATAACGAAAAGGCAAATAGAGATCAAATATATGGACATAGGTGATATGTCAGAAGTACAGTATGTAAATATGTAAGGCTTTGAAGTTTAAGTCAAGAGATTTTCAAAAACGGAGTTTACCTCACATGCATTTATTGGTTACTTTGCAAAAAAAATTATTAACTGCTTATGATGTAGATTGCTTTGTCTGTGCTGAAATTTCAAACAGAGAAGGCTATACTGAACTATGGTACAAAATCATTAAACACATGTCTCACTGACCTCATTAAAAAAATTCAGCACATTGGGACTCGAAAGATTCCAAATATTGTTTTTACAAAAGTTCAGAAATATAAGTGAAACTAATGAAATAACATCAATTCAAAGAAAAAAAAATCTTAAAAGTGTGTATCTGGAAAAACAAAAATGGGGGTTGGCGAGCAAAGCGAGCAGGGGGCGAAGCCCCCTAATTATTCTTAAACAAAAATGAATTAAAGTGGATTTAATTTGGCTTTTTTTTAAACTGTCAGTCATTTTCTAACCTGCTTATTCCTGAACAGTGTCACGGGGGGTGCTGGAGCCCATCCCAGCTAGCATAGGGCACAAGGCAGGAAGAAACCCGAGACAGAGTGACAGTCAAATCCAAATCTTCTTACTTTTAAACTGATCAACAGAAAAAGAATCTTTAATGCAAAATGAAAACAAATTTTTGCAAGGTAGTCTAAATTCATTACACATATAATTCAATGCTGCATAGCAAGAAAATGGGAAAACTTCCAAGGGGAGAACACATTTTATACCCACTGTAAGTTCTTTATTTGCCATAGTAAATCCCTCCTTGACCGTTATACACTACATTCCAAGAGATGGAGTGTAAAAACACTCTACAATGTTCCCATAGTCAGTCCTCTTCATTTGGTGTCAGAATTGGTTACAGCTCTACCCTCAGCCTCTTCACAAATGTTCTTGTGTGCGGTGTGAGATTTAGGGCTTCATCTTCTGCTTTGGTATTTTGGTTAATGATTGTTAGACCTAGCGTTAAGGGTTTGGTGCATATTTATTGCAACTTTCTGGTTTGGACCTCTGCCTGATTTTTGACATCAATTTTGTCTCTTTCAGACCTTGGCCCATTTTAATTCTTTCTAGTTTCTTTATTAGTTTCAAGAGATTTTTTTAAAATGATAGTGAAACAAGGGAGGATCAGAAACAAAATTCAAAAAACAAAATGCCAATAGCAAAAATATAAAAACCAGAAATGACGATCAAGCAAGACAGCAAATAACAGGTCACTAAATAATTTTAATTTTATGTTATTTTCTTGTTGAAAGAGATTGTCTTTCAAATAATGAATTAAAGTTTGAACATTAAATGAAATTCTCACATAGCATGAATACAATAACATCCCACACCACACAATGCCTGAATCACGTAATCAGAAAAGAGCATCACTGCTAACAACAATACAGAGAACAATATACAAGATTGTGGTGACTACAAGGAAAAACAACAAATACAAACTACTCATATAGTAAATGTATATTAAATTAAGTAAATGATAAAATAAATCTAAAATACAGGTATTAGTCATTTTTGAAAAAATCCTTTTAAATCTTTTCTGCAGCATTCCTAACAGTATGGCTTAACTTGATTATTTGCACTTTAGGTGCAGTCAGTCACTTCTTGCTTGACACCTGCAGGGTTTCAAGTAAATAAAAAGCCAAGCTCTGCCCATTTGTAGTGCTCTAACATTGTGGTAGCCCATGCCTAGACTCCTGCACTTTTAATATTCAGGTTGTTCTTACTCTTTTTCCAACTTTTTATTGTCTTGTTATTGGAACACCAGGCTTGAGAATGACAAACAGGACAAGAGAGAATACAGAGATGTAGTCAAAACAAAATAATGGATAAAAACCATTAGTTCAAAGAAGATAAAAATTAGTCAGGGGCAAGACAAAGCTGTAACTAGACCTAGCAGTAGGGTCTCCTCAAAACTGAAATTAGCTACCACTAAAGAGAGATTTTTTCTTTGATGTGTATCCACCAAGGGATAATGTGTACTGTGGCTGTCAAATATAAATACCATCGCATCTGTGATGTCATCAGCAAAACAAATATGGTGGCTGAAGGTTCTGCATAATTAAAAAAAGATATAAGTAAAAATAAACTTTGTCAAAACAAATCAAAATAAAAAAATAAGCCACAGAAATGGGATCTTTGGGTAAAAACAACATAAAATATACAAAAATGCACATACAATATATCCATCCATCCATTTATTATCCAACCCGCTATATCCTAACTACAGGGTCATGGGGGGTCTGCTGGAGCCAATCCCAGCCAACACATGGTACAAGGCAGGAAACAAACCCCGGGCAGGGCGCCAGCCCACCACAGGGCACACACACCCACGTCAGGGACAATTTAGGATCCCCAATGCACCTAACCTGCATGTCTTTGGACTGTGGAAGGAAACCGGAGCACCCGGAGGAAACCCACGCAGACACGGGGAGAACATGCAAACTCCACACAGGGAGGACCCGGGACCCAGGTCTCCTAACTGCGAGGCAGCAGCGGTACCACTGCACCACCGTGCCGCCCCCAACTTGTTGTACTCCATTATGTTCAGATATTGGTCACGGTTTAAAAATTCTGTCTTTGTTGTAGGTTACTGTCTGTAAAAATCATAGTTAAGAATTCTGACTCATTACTTTTTTTTAGGTTTATGTTTTTTTCAAGTTTCCTGATCACCTACAGTACTTAACTATGAGTCATCCTTCATATGTTTTAGACTGTCTTATACTTAATTAATAAATCTGTTCCCTTACTTGTACTTGTTTGTTAATTTCTTGAGGGTTTGAATTAAAGTGTCTCAAGTTTTGACTTCCTCTCCTTGTTCTTTGAAACCAGTCTACTTAATACCACAAAAATCTCTCAGGCTCTAAACTCAATGGCAAATATTTTGTAGCTCTTGAAATCTACAAGTTTAATTGATCCATTTAAGAGTTTCAGTTTGATGACTAGTCACACAAAATATACTAATTCCATTGTTTAGTCTGCTCAGGAAAAAAAAGAATGTGCAGATCTGAAACAGCAAACAGCAATGAAACAGAAACCTTCAAATGAATATAACCCTATGAAATGGATGCAAACACGTACAAATGTAAAGAGAGAAAATAAGCTTCTTGGTTTAGTATGTGTTACTTCTTTACCTGAGAAAAGCATTTGATGACAATAATGAAAAAACTGTCTGATTCAAAAGGGCATCCGATTTGGCTGGTCAGCTTGAAATTAGTCTGAGAGGGAAGTGGTCCACAGCAGAATTTATTAGCCCTGTAGTGCAAGAAAGGCTGCCTGGATATTAATATCTCTCTTTATGTGATACTCATAGTGCAGTTTTGTGGTGCTAAATGCCGTTTTCAACTCATCCTTCTCTCTGCTTATTTGGTATAAATGGTAGATCCTGATACTTGATTAACTAATAAAGAAATTAAGGCCACAAATTATTTTTGTGTATTTCTTATATTAAAATCAGCTGTACAAAATGAACATTTTCACAACAACAAAATGGTTATTAAACCATAAAAATATGTGAAAATAAATTTCTAATTGTTAAAAATGTTAAAGTCATAACAGTGACTGTGATTAATCTTTACTTTTTATAACAATGATTGGTTCTATCACTTTTGTACTTGAGAATTTCTCACTGGAAGAAATAATATTAGCAATCCAGTGGGCTTTCCAACAGGCTTAAAGGAAAAAATGTTATTTGGTTCTTTTTCATTCACCCATCTAAACCGTGACTGCACTTCATTGTAAAAACTTAGGTAGAATTACACAGAGTGGGTGTGTTCTTTGTGATGAATGCACGTGGTGTAAATGATGTCTCTTTTTAATGACAAAGTTTAGTATCACTTACTTAAAATGTCATACAATCCATGTATTTTGTGTATTTTAACAGGGATCATGTCACAAGTACAAGGAAACAACTTAAATAAAGTTGAAATCTAAACTAATTATTTATTTTTCAGGCTTGTTAAGTTTTTCCATTAAATTTCTTAAAGTTTGGATACTAGTTAACACACACAGCCATCTTTTATAGCATGGCCACCATGACATTATACAACATGTAATGCATTTCTATTCAGCATGTGAATGTCCAAAACAGCGATGCCCATGAAAAAGGACACACAATATAATAAAATAATAATAATGATTTAATAGTCATTACTGCAAAATGAATAATATGTAATATCCAAAGGCAATTGTTAGAAATAAACTAATCACACATTCCTGACACTCATATCCACATAGATTGTAATACCACCCACCAGCTGTTGTTCTAGATAAGAAGAGTATAAATCAAAGACAGTAAATGAATTTAATTCTAGTGGTTTAATTTCATGAGATATTCAATGACAATAATTTACCTTAAATGGAAAGGAATGCCATTGATAGCCATGGTCTGCCATGTTTTCTCATCCTTACCTCAAAAACTGAAATTTATTTCCCTAAGGACATACTTCCCTGATTACAGATTGTGCAGTCCTATACTAAATACCTTCCCATGTTGATTTACAAGCACAGAGCTATAGTAAAATGTTTCTGACGCCACAGAGGTGTGCAGAAGATTAACAGGGAGTGCTGGGAAATGAAACATAGTCAAAACAAAGCCAAAAATATCAAAAACAAATTGATCATGCAGATCTTTCATCTTGTCTGAAATGGGGAATTCAAAAATCAAAGTCAAAGAACCAAATTGAAAGTTGTTAGCTAGAAAAAACAAGAAATTCAATGACAAAGATTAGTCACAATATCCACAAACTAACTTAAACAAACCAGGAACAGTTGCTCAATGTTTTTCGGTTTTGATACTTTGAATTGCCAAATTCATCAAAACTTGATGTACTGGTTACCTTACTAATCACAGCGGTCATATCCCTGTCATTTAGGAGTGGATTCTGGGCCTCTCCCAAATGTGATGGGTCTTTTGTTACTTTGCCATCCTCATCTCTAATCTGACATCAATTGCTTGGTCCCAAAATACCAGTCCACCCTCCGGATAAATCATGTCACTGGCTATGTAATCCTCCACGACATTAGCCTCTGGGTGATTTGAATAAGACACCTTAGGAAGTGAATCACCACAGGTCATTGAAACCATTTTTTCCTATTTCTTCTACTACAGTCATTACTAACAAACCAAGGTTTCCAATGTTAACCTTTACACCTATGACCTATGTCACACATCACACAATTCCTATTGACCCCATACCTAACAACTTTCTAGCAGCCAAGACAACATTCATTCATTCATTATCCAACCCGCTATATCCTAACTACAGGGTCACAGGGGTCTGCTGGAGCCAATCCCAGCCAGCACAGGGCACAAGGCAGGAACCAATCCAGGGCAGGGTGCCAACCCACCGCAGGACACACACAAACACACCCACACACCAAGCACACACTAGGGCCAATTTAGAATCGCCAATCCACCTAACCTGCATGTCTTTGGACTGTGGGAGGAAACCAGAATACCTGGAGGAAACCCACGCAGACACGGGGAGAACATGCAACTCCACGAAGGGAGGACCCGGGAAGCAAGACAACAAACTGCACAAAATGTTGGGCCCCATAACGAAAAGAAAATGGCACAGTGGTGAAAGGATTTTTTAACACAGTGAAAAACACTCCAAAAATAAATATATATATTCACTAAAGGAAATATACAGATAAACACATTAGGGACATAAACAAAGTTAAAATCATAGCAAAAATGGTTTACAGATTCTTTTATAATTAGAACACAAGAATTTACTTCATTTGTTAAAGTAACTTGGCGGTTAGGACTGCAATTATGAATTATGAAGGCCTTGACTTTCTTGCCCTTCAATTATCTTTAAAGATACTGAAAACATTGATGGATTGGATGGATTTAAATTCTTTTAGGAGTCAGTGCGCCATTAATTACAGTTTTAAAAATGATTATTTATTTATTGTTAAAAAAATATTTTGGAAAGAATCCTTTCCAAAAGCCATTCAATCTCTTTGTCCTGTTCTGTAATTTAACAGAGCTTCCATCATGCAGGGTTTCAGCAGTGCCAAAGTGCAGCCACCACTCTACTAATAGATAATCTCTCTCAACAAAGGTAATTTGTTAGTTCAAATTTTCCCGCTGTCAGATCACTTAGGTGTAATACCTTGAAGGTTAATGTATTATACTGACATTTGTGGGAATACTTTTTTTTTCATAATGGAACTCTTGGTTATGCAGTTGCTTCATTTAAAAAGCTCTTAAACATGTCCTTTAGGTCCAAAATGTTTCCTAGCTCTACTAATACAGTGTTAAGGGTCTTTGTGAGATTTATTTATACACACACATGCACATATTGTACATTCATTATGTTATACTGTTTATAGTAAAGAATTAAGTCATAAAAAATGAGTTACTGTAGAAAAATATTAGAGCTAAAATAAAAGCTTATCCTTTCATTATATGGAAAAAATGGCAATACAGTATATGAATAGATAGGTAGACGTGAAAGGCACTATGCAAGAGATAGATAGATAGATAGATAGATAGATAGATAGATAGATAGATAGA
>JANRMT010062817.1:42816510-42890897 GCA_026402145.1 Polypterus bichir lapradei
TATTATATTATATTATATTATATTATATTATATTATATTATATTATAAATCAGTCCCTTAGAGGTATGTGATTGGTCGTTTGCTTTGGTGATGCAACGAAAGAGGATGTGCAAATGTGAGATGCATGAGGCGGAGTAAAGGCGCACTCTGAGAGAGTCACCTTAAAAGATGAAAAGTGTAAAACTGGACAGGGAATGAGAAATGCGCCTCAAAAAAAAAAATTGGCAGAGTCTGAGAGGCAAGTTTTACTGGAACACACTTGGAGTGTGAGAGATGTTCATATACACAAATACAGAGGAAAGGTGCTGAAGGTACATGTAGGACAAGAGATAGCAAATATTTTTTAATTATTCTATTACCTGTTTTTGACAGATACTGTGGCTAATATAATATAATATAATATAATATAATATAATATAATATAATATAATATAATATAATATAATATATTTCAAAATGTAATGAAATGTTTTATATTCTACATACAATACCTACATTCAAGTTTGAAGAAAACATCTAAATGCACATACACGATATTATTAATGGGGAACAAATAAGGAGGGGCTGGGTAATTAAATGGCCAGTCCTGTCATATAACAGTGTTGCATGCTACTGCACTCTGGTTTTCATTAATGACTAAAATGGATTTTCAATGTAACTGACACTCACACCCACTCTGATTAACACTCACGTCCAGTCAGGACTGAACAGAACCAGAATTTATCATAGCTGCATTGGTTGCAGGGCTGGAACCAAACTTGAACAACAGCCAGTAAATTGCTTGGCTGACACAAACACACATACACACACACACACACACACACACACGGATAAACACACAAAACTATTTTAGAATTAGCCTCTCTCAGCATTTGAATAACATGTATTAGGGATGTATTTTACAGTCAGGAGAGCCTGCTGCATGAATAAAAGTGGAAAATTTACATGTACAAGATGAAATAACCTCTCTCAATGTAAATCTGAAACAGTAAACTAATCTATTGTGCAGAATGTTTTTCTGTTTTAAATGAAAAATCACCAATACATTTTCATGGAAGGTTTTGAAATTTCAAGACTTTGTAGGGCATGTTATATTCAAGATATCTCAACAAAAATGGGACTTTCCTAACAAAAGAATAGGCTTGCCAAATTTCATCAAAATTGGTTCAGACGGAGCTGAGTTGTTTCATGCAGACAGACACACAGACAGACATGGTGAACAGCGTAGGTGTTTTTTGTGTTATAAGTGAACACACATAAAAGCTGCCCTAGTTCTGTGGCACATACCATCAATACTTGTCAGTTATTTAACATATATATTTGGCTGTGATAGGAGTTTACAATTAGAACACAAGCAGTTCAGGTGACTTACTTTAGGTTAAATGCTCAGTCAGAATAAGCATTGCACCAGCAACCATGTGGTTTAAAGTCCAGTGATCTAGTCACTATAGCAAACTGACTAAGAGATCCATGGAAATGATATATCCAGTAAAACAACTGCAGATTTCTAGCCTGACGCATATTACTAAAGTACTTGTCCATTATAGACATACAAGTCATGAGAAGTAGTTTCATTGGCAAAGATGACAGATCTAATAAAGACATCTTATTTGTCAGGTTAACAATGCAATAAATGCAAACAAATTGAAGGGAAGTTTTTATTTTCCTCTTCTGATCTGGATTAGTAATCAGTGTGGGCCGTACAGGAAATTTTGTAAACTCTTTTAAATTTCAGTACATACAGACTGGTAAATATGCTACTTTTTCTCAGTTTATGCTCTGATTCTTAGAATTCTCATTTCAAAGAGAGTGTGGCATCATAAAGAGGGATTCACTGCAGTTTACATTTGAATTAGCTTTGTATTTGAGTAGCTGCTTTGTCTTTAACATTTGTTTCAGATGCTAGAAGCAGGTATTTATACATTAGTGTTAAAATTAATAATATTGCTTAGGTCTGAAATTATCAGGATCACTGCAATTACTATTTGGCTGACTCATAATTGTGCACATCTATTGATTGAGGCAGAAGCAGAACAAAGGCAATGCAATTATAATTATAATTAATAGTTTAATTACCAAATAAAACATTATTACTTTTTAATGTGAAAAACACCACTGGTGATGATTAGATTTAAAATATAATAATGAAGATAAGTAAAAGTTTTAACTATTTGAAAATCTCTTTTGCCATAATAAACATTGTTTTATGTGGGGTTTGTGTTACTTTTGAGTTCTGTATGATGGAGAACATATTTATTAGAATTTCTAAATATTTTTATTCATTTTGACAAAGTTTTGTTTTTTGTTTCTACCAGTCTTTTGTTTACACCACATGGGAGATGCATTACATGGCCTTGATCATCACATTCTTGAGGTCATAGGCAGTGACAACACACATATGGTGGCTCTGTGATTGCTGTGTCCTTTATTGGACAAAACAACAAATCTTCAGAGTAGTTAGCTTGCAAACAAGTAAGGCAAATGTTAGCAGTCCCTTTTTGTCTTTGATTCCTGATATTTGATTTTATCCTTTTTTTATGGATGCCTAATTATTAGCTCTTCTGGTTTTGATCTTGCCTGTCTCTCACTACAATTTACTTTCTACTGGTCAAATCCTTCTCTCACAATAACCCTCAAGGACAACTGTCTCATTGTACCCACATTACCAAGTGGTAATTTAATTTTAAAATCGCTCAACTATTTTACTTTAATCATAACTGATAGGTAGTATTATACTCTACTTTTCAATTTTACACATTTATTTTAAAATAGTTTGTAATTTTGCTTTATTTTTTTATTTTGCTCTTCACGGCCAACATATTATATATTCAACTAAGAATAAATCATTACTAACCTTCCACTATTCAGAGTTGAATGGATAACCACGATGAGAGCCAGTACGCTAGAGAACACTGCCAGTACACATCTATGAAACTGAGACATACCAGTACCACTACAATCAGGTTATTTAAAAAATCCAAGCCAAAGTGTGTTGTACCGTGTTAGCCATTATGGATGAAATGGGAAGTGAAGCAAAATGGCACTTTTTATTGGCTAACCAAACAGATTACAATATACAAGCTTTTGAGGCAGCTTAGGCAGAGATGTTGCTTCACTTCTCATTGCATTCAATAAGTGTGATATTCTTCTCAGGCGTTTGTGGATTTTGTGGTAATAATCTCCAGTTGTTAATTAGGTTTGATAATTATTTGTTAAATTTGTTTACCTCAAAGACAAGTGTCACCAATTAGGATGAGTTATGTTCAGCTGCATCTCATTATGAGGAAGCTCTTGTGGCTTAATCTATATAAGGCTATTCTTGCCCTACAGCAGTGGTTCTGAAACTTGGTCCTGGGGACTCCCAGGGGCTGTAGGTTTTTATTACCATGCTTTTAACATGCTTCTTTTAACTTCATCTGTTTGTTGTCTGGTACAAATCTTGTAATCGATATTTAACCCACTTGCTATTGTCCAAATGACTTGAAATTTTGCGCACTTACTCACTTCCCATGACAACACATGAATCAATAATCAGTTTCACTAATTGATCAATTAATCCATGTTAATTAAGAATGAAATGAAATTTTCAAATGAAAGAACAGTTAAAGATTTCACCAATAAATGGCGCTAGTAACGGATAGAAATATTAAAGGAAGTGTTAAAATATTGATTACAAAATTAAACTAAAACAAACCCAAGACTAAAACGTTGAAAATTATATATAAATACTTTTTAAAAAACATTTATATTAAGTTAAAAAGTCTACTAAAAAGTAAAAAATAAGTCTCTCATACATCACTCATAAAATAAAAGCGTGGGTGCTTTTCGTCAATCAATAAAATCTTAGCAAAAGCGCCCACAAAAATAAACATTTTTCATGTCTGCTCTGGCAATATGCTTCAGTCATCAGGCCTGTTGGTTTGAGTTTTGAGTTTCCTATCATTTTTGTTCCTCATCTTCTTTTTAGTGTGTACGTCTCAGTTGTTTGATAACTGTTACTGCCTCTTAATTGAGGTAGCAAGCTGAGCTTGTCATGAGTGGATTTTTCAAGTTCAGTGCTTTGGGACCCCTGTGGCTGCAGGTTTATACTGTACTGCAACTAGCATCATAATCATTGAGTAATTGTACACTAATTGAGGTCATTGAGTAATTAGTTGGACCATTTTTTTCTTCCATTACTCTGCATTTAAGAATAGCTCTGTAGTATAAGGTATACATTTAAAAGAAATGTAGGAATATTTCTGTTTTTGTCACATCTGTTAAGTGCTTAACTCTCTTTTCTTGTTTTCTATTAATTCACCTTTTATGTAGGGTTTGAACCCTTAATTGTACTTTCACATTGATGATGTGCAGAGTAGACATCAAGGCAAATGAGACAATGCTAAAAAGGCTGGGCCTACTAGCATGCTCATTAGTAAACTACTGTTTAAATAACCAGAGCATCTGGAAAAGTGGAACCAAGCTCTGAAAGCCTAAAAGAAAGTTCAATGCTAAATTACCCTAATGTAACATACACACATGCTTATTATATTACAGTCAAAATTTGGCACACCCAAACATGAAATCACTGAAACTGTGATATAATATCTTGCTTAATTAAGGTAGGAGTTCAATGAAAAGCAGAAGTTGGTTTGTGACACAAACCTGCAGCCACAGGATTCCCCGAAGTCCCCCAATTCCTAACCTGAAAAGCACTACTTTACAGGAAAGTGTTGGGTTTACTGCAAAGCCTGCAAGCAGTTGTATATATAATCTTGCTGTTCTTCTGTAGCCCCACAGGACATTTAGCATTGTTTTAGTTGGTCACCATTATGCTATAGAAGCCTGAGGTCATGAGGCAGTGAAACATAGCACAACTGGGGAATAGAAACTGCTGGGATAGGACAATATATAAAAATTAATTTTACTTACCCCAGTGGTATATGTTTGTGTGAATGAGCCTTGGAACAGACTGGAGCCAAAAGATTTTGTTACTGTGCTGGGAAAGTCCATGTAGCATGAAACTGGACAAACCAGTCAGAAAACTGATGTACGGTTAACTTAAACAGCTCAGATAAAAGCAAACCATCTATATATATAATTCACTAAGGCAAGACACCCATGGAAAGCACGCCGGAAGGGGCGTGGATTCACTAAGCCGCCAACAAGTAAGACACCTATGGCGCACGCAGGAAGGAGCCACGCCCACCAAATCCAAGACCATTGGATACGACGACAACTCGCAGAGCCACGCCCACCAACTCGGATGCGACGACACATGCACCTCCGAGCCACATTGACTGTTCATAGAGGCATGTTTCTCGTGGAGGTGAATCGCCATATGCAGCGTGTAAAACGGTTTGCGAGGGGTATCCCATGGGATCATTAAAACAATCCTTTACAACTGAGGTTAAAACACAATGAAGTAAGCAGTCTTTAAAAACCGAGTTTTCGGTTACGACGCACGACCGCATGCACCATAGCAAACTGTTTTACATGCTACATACAGCAATTCGCATCCGTGACAAACATGCGTCTTCTTAGATGCTCCTGCAGGAACACGGAAGACGTGAGTCACAGGTGCATCTGGACTGTGCAAAGACGACAACGACTCAAGTGACGAGTTGGAGGTGGGCACATGAGCAGGCAGTGCATACTGAACGAGAAATCAGCAGACTAGCATGACGGAGGGAGCAGAACGGACGTCCTTCTCCTCTCCTCCCGTTCCACCCTCCGCGCCTCAGTGCCGTCCACCCCCATCCCTCCATCTGGGAGGAGAAGGCATGATGGCGGTCCACCAGTTTTCAGTCACAGACGATTGTGTGTTGGTTCGTACCGTGCATTGTTACAATGTTGCTTTTCTTGCTGATTTATTACATTACCGATTTTTCAAATGTTAATTTTCTCCCTGTGCTTAAAAATCATTAAAAAACCGGCCTGATTATGTGGCGTATGGTACGCCACGGGTTGGCTAGTCTTTTCTATTGTATCTGATTCTGGCATTATACTGTAGGTTTATTGGGTCATTATTGTCACATGTACAGAATTCTGATGTTATTACAATTTATTTCTGTTATATCTTTTTTATAATAAAATCAGAACTGTGATTTTCAGTTGGTTTCTTTAAATGTTGTTCATTTGTCTAATTATATAATTACTGTATTTATTGATTCAAGAAATGCAAGAGAAGTTCGGACTGTTTAACCAATCAAGATTGAGAAATATATTAAGATTATATGGATCTCAAATTTTGTTTAGAATTTTAGAAAATTATTCGGCCTCCCATCCGTATATTTTCAAACCACTTAATTTAATTGTAAGATTTCATGTGGAGAGTTATCCTAGCTAGAATAGGACTAATCAATGAATGGGTGACTATTCTTAAGAATATTACCATTTTAATTAAGTTTAAAATAAACTTCACGACTATAAAATACACTTTTTGTGTAAAACAAGGTCAGCTTTTGTGGGCATCACATTTAAGAATTTAGATATGATTTTCTTTCATGCCCATTGCCCCTTTATATATAAGGAGATCATTCTTCCATCATAAATAGACATATGAAACAAAACAACAGAAGAAACAGTAATAAGGTCATTGTCCTTTACAAAAAAGAATGAACAGATGATGTAGAATGACCTTATTTGTTACAAAAAGACTTCAATAGAATACAAGCTTGGATGGGTTTGTGGAAGATGAAATTTAATGTATGTAAATGTAAGGTATTACATGCAGGAACTAAAAATGTTAGATCTGAATACACAATGGGAGGTCTGAAAATTTAGAGTACACCTTATGAGAAGGATCTAGGAGTCACAGTGGACTCCTTCTTATCTACATCAAGAGAGAGTACATAAGTAATCAAGAAGCCTAATAGAGTTTTAGTTTATATTACAATGTATAGTGTACAAGTGAAAGGAGATTATGCTTAAATTATAAAACATACTAGTGAGGCCTCATCTGGAGTGCTGTGTACAGTTTTAGTCTCCATATTACAAAAAAGAAATGGCAGTACTAGGGTAAGTCGAAGGCTTAAGCAGAGCAACTAGGCTGATGGTGGAGAATAAGACTTTAGAGTCCTTCAAATCTCAACTCAAAATGATTTCCGACCATCTTGGTCAATAGTATGGATGAGTTTGTCGGGCTGAGTGTCAAGCTTTCATCTAAATTTTTGTAATGTTATAAAAAGAAGTTAATAAATGAAAAATGACATGCCTATGGGTCATAAAGGCTACCCAAAATTTAACTCTAGACACACTCATCTGTATGAACAACTTTCTATATTTATGTGAAGAACCTTTTCAGAATCTAAACAAGGAACCTGTCAATTCCCCAAGCCTACAGTCTGTGCTTTTTGGCATTTTAGTGTCAAGACCCTACAGAGATGGACTTCTCTAACACAAAGGAAAATGCAGCAAGTTTACAACCAGACAAAGCCTTTTGCATGAAGATAGAATGATCTTTGCAAAAATCATGAACAGGAGTAGGAAGCCACTTCTGATTCTCTCTAAAATTCCAGACCTGTTCATTATTAATTGCAATAAAAAGGGAATTCCCAGGGTAGAGAACCATTTAGTTCAGCCTTTAGAAAGAGAATTTTAGACTTTGCAGATGTGGGCCTAAAGTCACTTAATGCATTTATAGTTAAACAAAATCCCTTGCCACACCATTCTTTACATAAAAAAATCTGACTTTTCAAAATACCCTTCCAACGTTTATTAACTAAAGCCTAATGAAACGTACAAAGCACTTATGAGTGAAAAATCTCTCTGGAGAGACAGAATCTTACCAAAATGTTTCCAGGTAACTGATACATAAATATTATGATATGTAACATTTGAGTGAAGTGCAAAAAATATATAAAAGTAAAGGCAAAAACAACTGTTCTACATAATTGAAAACACCGAAACCCTATCAATTCACAGCTTTGTTTTAGTTATAACAAAGTCTTAAGAAAATACACACATCTCCTCAACCAGCCATTGTGGTTTAATGTTTAATATTTTATATGCAAGTTAACATGGAAGCCCCAAGTTAGCCGGAATTCCTCTCTTTATTTATAATGCCAGAACACAAGGCACCTCTCCTAACTGTCTTGATCTTCATCTCTCACTCCGGGTCTTCTCCTATGGCTTGTTGAGTTTGCTGGTAAACTTGTTCCCTGAAAATTTGCCATGTAACTTGCTTAGGTAAACTTTTTCTTACTCAGTACCCCATGATGCTTTATGAGGCCAGCATGACATTAAAAAGCTTTAGCAGCCATTTCAGACGGGAATATTACTACCCAATCTGTGCTACATGTCTGACGTACGTTGTGCATATGCAGAAGTACTAAATGCATATTACACCACACACTTTATAGAGCTGCCTGATCTGCTTTGCACATGCCCAAATAATTTATGACATACAAATGCATGTGGGAGGTCTATATTCCGGCTTTATTTGCACCCCGTATGTGTTTAAAAAAAAAAAAAGTGTTTTCATATGAGGAGTACATTAGCTGTCCATAATGAGAATATTCTGAAAACTACCTTGATGTTCTGCATAGATTTATTGTATGTGTTGTCTTCACTGCTGGATTAAGCGTGTCATGCTCCTTGCTCTGTAGCGCAGATCGAGTAGTAACAGGATCAGCTGTCCAAGTAAATAATGCTAATCTCTTGCATCATGGGCTCAGCAGATGCAGACAAAGATAAAGCAATTGGAGTAGTGTGGACTTGAATAATAATTTTATGTCATGGAGGCACAGGGGCTCAGTAGTTAGCACTGCTGCGTCACAAACCAATGGAAGTTGTCAAGATAATCTACAAAGAGTGACAATTTCTAAGAAATGTATTTATTTGAGAAGTCTGATATTTTTTTATAGGGGCAATTAATTTTACTGGAACATCTTGAGTTCCCTCCAACTTTAGCAATTAAAAGTGCAAAACTAAATCTTTCATCTATGCCAAAATTCATCATTGGGTTAAGATGTGCACAAAAGGAACACGGCAACAACATATACCTGTAGTATTCCTAGAAAGTGTGACAAAAGGGACTGATTTACATCCTATCACAGACATCCCGAAATGTTTTCGGCCTTTAATGGATGTGAAAATTCAACTGTTGTAACATCTGACTTTCTGAACAATGTATTGCATGTCATTTACAAAATTAGTAAGAATCATCACAATCCCTTGATTCCCAATTCACATGGTATCCATCACAATAAACATGGAGTAAATAACTGAATGGCTTACATTATTTCTGTCATCTCTCCCCTTTATCATTGTCACTTGGGGGGGGGGATATAAAGTGTGTTGAGCTAAAACTGAAATGGATGCATTTAAATAAACACAGGAGAATGGTTTTAAATGTGAGTTATTCTCTTTTACCTCTCCTGTTTATGATAAACATCATCCCAAGGTTCAACATAAAGATCACAAGGATGCAATTTTAAAACAAATCAAATTCATTATATAGAATATATGAAAGTAAGGCAAGGAAGTATCACTTGCACATCATCCAGACTTTGAGACCTTCCCATTCTGTTGCCATACTGTTATACTGTAGGAGGCAGCGCTCATATAAAGAATTTTAAAGAACAAAGGAAGTGCCACATATAGACCATACTATATAAACATATTTCATTAAGAAAGAAAGATATTACCTTAAAATGTCCAATGAATGTCATTTTAATTGAATTTTATTATTCTTAAACTGGACTCCAAAGGCATTACCTTTTTGTTCTGGAATAAATGAGCCACCCTTCAGAGTAATTCAGGACAAGCAACACAAATAATACTTCCCCATGGAGACATGAAGTATGAACAAAGCTTGCTGTGACAAACTAATTGTGAAAATATCAAAAATATGAAAAAATGAAATTGCTTAGCTGTAGTAAGATGAGAAAAGACATAGTCATAAAAACATTCTTGGCAGGGACCACATAAAAAGTTTCTTCAGCCTATTTTGATTACCTATGAATGTTTTTGCCACATTTGATTTTCTAGTGTTCTAAAATTTTATTTATGATTTGTTATGGTGTGCAGTATGGTATGCCTCTATGGATACTTCCCTGTTATGGTGGTGTATCTGTACATGTGTCAACTGATGGCATCTTAACACCATTTTAAATGAGCAATATTCTGGTTGATTGTTTAAATAAAAAGTAAAGGAACAATTCTTATGATCTAAAAGTACTGCACTAAATCATTTGGTTACATCTTCTGGTAATAAGCTAGTGCACTTCTGATTTTGATATCTGGTTTGCTCAATCCAATCTACTCTTACCAGTCAAATGTCATAATTTCAGGGTTTTGTGCTTATAACTTTGCTACTCGTAACATAAACCATGAGTGACATTTTTTTTTATAAAAAACATCGTTACTGATGACTCTCACGTAAGTTGCACACATTTCCTTTTTTTAATAATTGTATAGTTGAATCCTGGAAACAACCACAATACACATGGACAAGATACACTCAATACTAGTAACCTAGCAAGTGCAATCTTGGTCTGTAACATTGTCATCTGAAGAATCCCAGCACCTCTAGTGATTCAGGTGCACATAATGCAATTATTGTATGGTTTGCCCATAACTACTCTTGGCATCCTTCTCAGTGTTTTAGTAATAGTATAGGTTTGAATGAACTTTCTAGGGTCCCCATTCCAGGCAGGTAGCACACATCACAACATCTTCTCTCCATGTCTCAGTCCAGGTGCCAGGAGATCAATCAGTTCTCTAGGCTGTAGCCCATTATGAATTCTTATGTATTAGACTGCCAGCAACTAATATTGTAGACAGAGGGCCTCTTCTTGGTTTTTTTTTTTTTATTAATGGGACTCGTATTGTATTCTCTGATCCTTCTTCTCTGAAGGACAAAAGGCAACAGCCGGATATACATGTTATACTGCCAGTCAGTAAACTTTGATGGTTCGCAGCTGTGTACTGTACTTGATCAATTTGAATTTGCTCAGTGAATTTTGCTTCTAAAATGCAATGTATTTTTCCAGTTAAGATATGATAAAGTATGCTCAGACCTTTATACTTTTAAGACACATTTTATTATCAATAGATTTTCTTGAAAATGAATAATTTGCATAAGTACATAGACCTGGTGGAGATGCACGATGACTGTAACGTGTTGAAGTGGTGAATGTTTTAATGAAAGTAGGCTGTGTTGTCTAGATCACCTATAAAACAAAACTTTTGAATTAGCTTAGCCCAATCATTACACAAAATTTGTTAAAGCCTACAACACCAGAGTCTATACTTTAGCTACAAGATGTAAGACTTTATCAAACCCCTAAACAAAAAAAAAACACTCTAAAAACTAGTGCTTTTAGCTACAGGTTTCTCAAACTGTGGAGTAAACTACTTAGTTATTAACATTACAAAGACACAGTTACTTTAGGCATTTCAGTTAAGACTAAAGGTACAAAATTGTAGCAAAAGTATGCTCTAATTAGAACGGATGTGGAGGCTGTTCCTGTGTGTTTTTTCCATTTCAGTAGCAAAACTTTGATTTGCTCCAACTAACTCTTTCTCTTCTCTGTGTTCTATAGTGGCACTCTGTATTACTGCCGTTTTTTATTTATGTTATCTCTTTTAATTTGGAAATTCAACCTAAGAGTGAATTTGTCTTTGCCAGTGATAGACACTGTGTTAGACCTTTGTGATTTTTTTGTTTGTATATTGAAAATTTTCTCTGTAAGTGTTTCTATTGTAGTGGGACTGGATATTCAGCTGATGTAGGACACACAGAATCTGGAGACAGGATCTGGTTATTCCTCTTCTATATAAGAACCTAAACAGAATTTTAAAAACCTCTACATCTACATATATTTACTGGATATATATTTCATTCATTCATTCATAAATGCATTCTTAATAAAATGTTATATTTATATAGCTCCTTATCTCAAATCCAAGGTCGCCTCACAGAATTAAGTGAAAAATATGTACAGAGGACAAATAAAATATTAAAAATGATGAAATAAAATAAAATAACAGTTTTGGAGAATCAGCACTAAATGACTAGGCTCTCAGAGTAACCAGTTTGGTGTGGGGAACAGAGAGAGACCAGAGGCAGATGACCTGAGGAAAGGAGCTGATGTATAAGAGCAGAAAGATAAGAAAGGGCAAGGTCATGAGATTCTTTAAATGTAATTGTAAGGAGTTTAAATTGAACTTGAATGGTTAGAGGAAGCTAGTGTAACTGGAAAAGAACAACAGTGACATGTGCATATTTTCTAAAATAACTGAGAAGCAGGGCTGCTGAGTTTTGAATATATTACAGTTTGCTGAGAAATATAACCGCATGTAATGAGCTACAGTAGTCTAGATGTGAAGTAATGAAAGCATGAATTACGATCTCTGCATCATGGGAAGTAATTGAAGAGTGGAGACAGGCAATGTTATCTGAGTGACAGAATGTAGCTTTAGTTAAGGAGTTAATTTATGTCTGGAAATAGAGTGTGGAATCAAAAATAACACCAAAATTACGAACTGCCTTCAGAGAGAGTAACTGTAATACAATCTAAGTTAAGACGAAAATCAATCATTAATTAATTCATTTTCCAACCTGGGTCATCTGTTTGCAAGGCGAATTATATATTGTCTCACATGTTAGCTTGGTTTGTGTCTTCCACTGTTCAAATTGAATGCCACATGGAAGGCTTCACCACAGCCTAACTGCTTTCCAGTTCTGGCCTGAGGCAGGAGGACATGAACCAGTTGGTTGACTTGTGGCTCCATACAAGGCCAACCTCCACTTCCACCACTTCCAGTCTTAAACCAGGCATTTCTAAGAAGATGCCATCATATTAAACGGCATAATGGCAAGACACAAACAGGTCACCCAAACCTGAACTTTAAATAAAGAATGCATACTTTGACAATACCATCATTATATGGGGTAGCACCCTGTTGCCTTGAGCTTTTTTGAAGCTTTTTTGTTTGATTTCCTGTAAAGCCATTACATATGGGTTTAGAAAATAAAGGAAATAGCTACATAGCTATTTCAGTGGGGCAGTAGGCCATTATAAGCTACGAAGACAGCTTTTATGTGCCTTGTCTTGCCTGGCTATGGATCTTGCAAATATCAGAGTCAGTAATGTAGTAATATTTTTCCATGATGCATTCCATTATTGAGTGCTTTGATGAAAGTGGTGGAAAAGACATGGAAGGTGCTGTTCCAAAATGCTCCGCAACTACTTAACTGACTCGTGATTTGGTGGCTGGGGTAGTTATGGTAATGTCATACAGGTTGTTCTTTTTCCAAATTCCTTGTTGACGTGTGTGAATGGGGTTGTTGTTGGTCTGATATATTCAAAATCATCAAAAGAGAGACGCTTCATCGTAGAATGAACTCCTAATTGTGTGTGTTTTTTTTTTTTCTACTGGCATGTAAGATAAGGCTAAAGACATTTTTTAGCATAACATTCTAGTTGGAGCCTCTTTCATATACATATTGCTTCTTGATAAATGTAATAATTGTTTTAATTAGTTATTCCTAAGTCTTTCCCACTCTCTTTCTCTTGTCAGTGTTCCATGACGGCACTGGGTACCATTGTCTTTTTGATTACGTGTAAGAGAATCAGTTGACCTAATTAATGCCAAGAATATGCTTCAACATTATAAAAGACCCATAAGAAACCTTCTCTGTGGGAAACAGCCCGTTTTGTAATCCTCTTTTGGTGTGTACCCCACACACGTTCATCTCTGTATCATAAGAACAATGAGACCAGATAGCCTTTTCCCATTGCAATTTATTCTACCATTTGTGTTTTATGTAACTCTTTTGCAATAAAAGTGCACTTTTATTTTTAATAAACCATATTATCCCTCTCTGTGAAGTTTTCAGTTAACCTTTCTTGATAAACATGTATGCTCTCATATTATTTTAAGTGAAATGATTAAGAGTGACCTGCGGTGGGCTGGCGCCCTGCCTGGGGTTTGTTTCCTGCCATGTGCCCTGTGTTGGCTGGGATTGGTTCCTGTGTTAGGATATAACGTGTTGGATAATGGTTGGTTGGTTGGATGGATGGATGGATTAAGAGTGACAGTTTGGTGCAGTGTCTGGTGAGTTTAAACTCTGGCCTGGCTGATTTCTTTGTGAAAACTGAACTTGTGTCTTCATTGTTTACATGCAGGCTCCACAGTTTATCTCCCACAGTCCTAACTCATACATTATTGGATGAATATGTGAGTGGGCCTTGCAACTGACTGGTGCCCATTCAGGGCTTATTTATGCTTTACAATAAGTATGTTGTCAGGATAAGCTTTGGTCCTGTATATTCAAGATTTGAATTATACAGTACAGGTAAAGGAAACAGATGAAAGGATGATCCAGAGTCTTTTTCTCTTTTACTTTTAATTTCAAATACATGGACATAACAGTTTAAGATTATGCCCTTTTGTCCACAGTTGCCCAAACCTGTTGACACAGTAAAGAATTTTTTTTATTTGCTACAAGCAAGTTTATATCCTAGACCTGTGGCTTTCAAGACTGTGTTAACATTTGTTTAATTTCCATCCGTTTGCAATATTTGTTATTTACAGTTTTAATCATTGACTACTTAAACACACGTTTTTGAATTTCCACAACATATGATGTCATGACTGCGGTGGGCTGGTGCCCTGCCCAGGGTTGGTTTCCTGCCTTGTGCCCTGTGTTGGCTGGGATTGGCTCCAGCAGAACCCCGTGACCCTGTAGTTAGGATATAGCGGGTTGGATAATGGATAGATGGATGGATGGATGGATGATGGCATGAGCTTTTGATTAAGACCAAGATCAAATGTGTTGAAGCTCAGTCTCTAGGCAGGCATAGAGGTACATGGTAGCATGGATGGGTGGCCCTCCAGTGTTGGTGTGGAGACTGGCTGGACCTGCATTCACATGCAGATGGGTGTGGTTCAGCTGGTTTCCTCGTTGCGCTCTGGGATTTCCAATCAAAGCACATCTGCCCACGGGGATAAAATGAGCTTGAGTTGTGAGAGTTGGAAAAAATAGAACAGGAAAAACGGGGAACAGATCCAGTGACAGAGGTTAAAGGAAATGAATGAACGAAAGGATGAAGAGCGAGAACTGAGGAAGAGCTGCTGCTATAGTGAGGAGTCAGGCAGTTATGAATGTGCCCCAATTGGAGTGACAACACAGTGCTCACAGAGTAAAGCTGCTCCTGCTGAGCATCAAAGGAGCAGACGTGACCGACCACTCTGAGTGAGCATCAGCTGAAGGCCTAGGAATGGTGGCAGGAGCAACAAGCAGGCTTTGCTGAGGGACGGTGGTGAGGAACACAAGCCATATATAAGGGATGGTTGCACCTGTTCCGGACATCACCTCTTTTTGAGGAGACAGTAAAGGTAAAACAGAGGAAACATTAGTTTTAGAAAGAAGTACAAATCAGATCCTGTGTTTTTAACCATGGATTTTTAACATGTTTTGGGATTTATTTCATTTTTTTTCCTTTTCACTGATTTTTAAACTCTGTATGAGCACTTATATAATTATGGATTGTTTGTTGAGTTTTTGAGGAATCTTGTACTGCACTTTACTTAATTTGGAACATTTTGAAAATAAAAGCACTGTGTTTTAATGCACCAAACTTTTGTTGATATGTGTTCTCATTGCCAAGTCCATCCTCAGTCAGAACAACAGAAGTCTGAAGATTAACGGAGTATGTCAGCTGCATCCAAACCAGACATAACATTAAGGTTCTAGACCCATTTGTTTACGAATAATTGTGTGACAGAGAGACAGACATTAGTATTTTCTATAAATAGATTTGTGTGACTTCTTGCTTATTTTATTTAATGGGCACCATCATTTTGTGCTTTTTTTTTATAGGCGCTGCCATATTCTTTATAGAAACAATGTCCACTGCTAGTCACATGTTATGTTTCATCCAGGGTTTTCCCCAGGCTGGGGTTCGAATTTCTCATTCATGTCTATTTTGTTCATTTTTTTATGTTGACATTGTTGATTATTTAGTTTCTATATACATATGTGGTATCTTTTTTTATGTGCCATCTGTTTTGTGGATGGTCTCCCAAGGGGTAGAGCTACCTGCCTATCATCATCAAGGGACTAACCCACAGTCCTCTGCGGTTCATTGAATGCACTGGTATTGATGAGTTCTTTGGTAATTACTGCTCCTTTTTTGATTATTAAATTTCTGGATTTTCACCTCTGTGCTCTGTTTTTTGACCATTCTTTAGATTTGTGTTTTGGGACTTCTTGTCCTTGGATTGCCTTGTTGGTTCAGACAACTACTTTTTTTTGCTCTTAAAAGCTTACTTTGTCATAAAGCTATTTTGTTTGTAAATACACCTTTTGTTATTAAAAATCCTGTGTTGCCCTTTTCTGATTAGCCAAGGTTTGACAGTGAGCATTTCAGAGTCATTTTTAGGACTGATTGGGCTTAGGAACACCAAGTTCAGAACACATAAGTTATCATCAAAATATTGCTACAAGACATGGTGGTGTTCACACAGAAGTGCCTGAACTTTGACTAATCATTAAAGGAAAGCCATAGAGACACAAATACTAAAAAGTGCTTTCCAAAACAAGTTATAGGGTTGTAGGATATTGGCTTGACCTTGATTTTTTTTCTCATTTTAATTTCAAATTCCTTTTGGTTTGGGTGTTTTAGCTTGTTTTCTGATGACTCTTTTGAACATCCCATTTTGAGAAGCCCTAATTTTCTGGTCACAAATTCTTTCCAAACGTAATCTTCACAGTAGCAGCTTGCAGTAGGCTGGTGGCTTATATCCACAAAACAACACAGCAGATCATTTAGTCTTTAATTACAGGCACCCAGCTGTCATGAACAACAGAAAACGTAAAACTAGAACTATTTTTGTTAGATACTATTTTTGTTACACAAGTATAGGAAAAATAGCAAATATGAGAACAGAAAGTTATTTATCTTGGTCACAGAAAATAAAAAGATATAATGCCCCAGAGTTTCAATGTAACTTGATTCAACTGGCAGAACAAAAATAGGACATCAATTTTAATTTTTGCATTTCCTCCTCCTCTTCCAAAATCCTTCTCTTGCCAGCTCACAGATTTATTCACATAGTGCATATACTATAATATAAAAAGTTACCATAGAATTTAAAGAGTCGCTTATAAGATACAGAACAGGAGTAAATCTAGACCAGGGCCAGTAAGAGATAAAGAGAGAAATCCCCATTGGAAAATGGTGCATATCCCAACATGCAGTATGAGTAGACACCAGGGGCTAATATGCCATGTCACTGCAAATAACTTTAAGGTGAATTTGGATTTAAGGAAAAACTCTGGGAGACTGACGGGAGCCCCAGTGCTTCCATGGTGGCACATGACAATAGAAATGTTCCACATTTCTTTAATTAAATTGCTCCTGTACATCGGAGTGTGTTCAATTTTTGTTCACAAGAGTGCTTACTGTAAGTGGTTTCTTTAACAATACTTCAGTAAAAATACATGTGTTTGGAATATTTTGAGCAAACTCCTGGATTACCTGATATATGAATTACAGAACATTATGTAACGTGTAACTTTTTTCATGGACTTTTTAATGTTTTTGTTATTGTCCAGTGTTGGTCACCTCAGGCCACTAATGTATCAGAGACATTATATATCTATTCTGCATGGAAACACAAGATTAACATACTTTCTGAGGGCATCACACTGCAAACAACACAGGGTAACATATTAAAAAATACATTTTTAGGTGGAGTATTCCTTTAAATGATAAGTTTAATATATTTCAGAGTTTTCTTTTAAACAATAACCACTTATATGCATTTGCTGTAGAAACTTTCTTTGTTAATGAAGCATTATAAACAACCAGTAAAGGTGTACTGCATGATATTGTGCACTGAATACACTTGACTTGAGCATTCCTAGTTTTGTATAGTTTTGTATAGTTTTAGCAATGCCATTTGCTGGCAATGCAAATATAAGCAATGTGTTTTTTTGTAACTGCTGTGACTGTATATGAAATCTGAAGGAACAGCTGAAACGTCTGTACGTTTTCTCTGTACGTTTAGCATTCATTTGTTCAGAGGTTGATGCTCTTGCTGCTTATTGACCAGCTCTTCTTTTCTCCACCCTAGCAGCCCGATTCTTCTCTTCTCTTGTCGGCATCTTTTCACGTTAAAACTGATTAAGTCAGTGTTTGTGTTGCCATTACTTAGTATGTTTTCTTTCATTTTTCATTTAAGCTGGCACTTAAGACTTCATTCTGCCTCAAGAATGATTTAAAATATGAAGAGGTAGGGGAAATGATGGTGAAGGTGGTAGGGATGAGAATGGCGCCCATACGCATGCACCGCACGGCTGCCCAGCTGGCTGCTGCCGAGAGCTGATTTTACAATAAAATAAAATAAAAATAAAAAGAGGAATAACCTTGTAGGTCAACCATCACCCCGAAAACGGATAGTAGAGGTCACGTAGTATATGTGTACCAAATATCAGGTCAGTAGGTCAAACGGTTTGAGAGCTACAGGTGATTAAAAATCCTGAACAGAAAAACGGACAGCCACGGTAGCATATTATATACTGGATAAAGAAATTACAATCTACCCCAGAGGCTTACAATTGTGGTTTATGCAGCATCAGAGCAAATGTGATACAAACATCTAAAAACTTACCAAATACTTCAAAAGTGGTGAGTATTCTTATTTCAGACACTATGCTTATCATATTTCAAGGAGTAATGAATTTATATCACAGATTCTTGGCACTGTCTTTCATGTCCACAGAGACTGGTATGGGTGACGTTTATATGTACACAACAATAAGCTTAAAGGAAGCTATGCTGCGAATTGGACTCACTAGACCAGAATAACACAAAGTAAAACACATATTAAGGTGTTTAGCAGAGTGATTTTCAGCAAAATCATTTTAAAATTCACATACTTTAGGGGGGATAAAAATAAGACTAAAAATGGTGTGTGTGTGTACTTTCCATTGCTGCTCTTTTACAGCAGACCTTTTAAAGGTTATCTACTGTATAAGTTTGTGGAGCCAATGTTGCCAGGGATGACTACTTAGAACCTAAGAAAAGAAAAATGTTGTTAAACTCCTTACTCTGAAGACTATTGCAGTTCCAAAAGTTCAAAGGAGCCATTCATTGCCCTGCAGTAAAAAAATGAAGCCTTGGTGAAAAATAAAATTGTATAGTTTTAGCAAATATAAGCAATGTGTTTTTTTTTGTAACTGCTGTGACTGTATTTGAGATCTGAAGGAACAGCTGAAACATTTTCCATATGTGCATTACCAATTTGTTCTGAGCCTCGCCATAGTGATGGGCTATACATTTATACGGTTTCCAGTCTCTGTCAGTATAATTCTGTCTCTGTACACTTTCAGTGATTTTTGATCTTTTTCAGCTCTTTATCATAACAATTTATCTGATACAGATTTGGACCAGCAATGAAGCTAAACATTAATCTTTGTAGTCTGCCATATCAATGATATAAAATTAGTGCTTCTTTGCCTAAATTGTTAGAAAAATATAATTTTCACTAAAAACAAATCTAGCCATAATGCTTGAATCATTATCAAAGTACAATTACAACTGCACTGTTCTCAGAATAAGTTATAAGTAACCACAACCCTGGGGTGAAAGGCTGTCACATGCTGTAAGAAGAAAGGAATGAAGTGAAGAGGACAGCTGGACTTTTTTGAAAATCATGGAGACTCAACAATGTTATGGAGAAACATTTGTACATTTTGTATACAATCTAAAGAAATGAATTAATATTCAGGAATAATCTGTTTCCAAAATGGGCATCCATCCATCCATTATCCAACCTGCTATATCCTAACTACAGGGTCACAGGGGTCTGTTGGAGCCAATCCCAGCCAACACAGTGCGTAAGGCAAGAAACAAACCCTGGGTAGGGTGTCAGCCCACCGCATGGTGTGCACACACACACACACACCAAGCACACACTAGGGACAATTTAGGGTGGCCAATGCACCTAACCTCCATGTCTTTGGACTGTGGGAGGAAACCGGAGTACCTGGAGGAATCCCACTCAGACATGGGGAGAACATGCAAACTCCATGCAGGGAGGACCCAGAAAGCGAACCTGGGTCTACTAACTGCGAGGCAGCAGCGCCACTGTGCCGCCCCCAAATGGGCACTTTTTTTATAAAATATAAAGCTTTTGTTTTTACATTTCTTCTACTGTCATTACTGTCATTGTATGCTGATCTGGAGGACTTTGTTTTTTTTATTTTTAAATGTCTTATTTAACAAATGTGAGTTTCTGTGCCAGACGAATATATCCTTGTATAACTGTAAAAATATCAAATTCATCCTTTAGACTGCTGCTGTCTGCTGCAGTGACATTAATGTAAGAGTCTGAAGATAAGTGGGCAAAAGCTCTCTGATATGAAGCAAAAAGAGGCCTTGGAATGAGAGAGAAGATGCAGAGAAAAACTGATTGAAAGCAAGAAGGGGAATGCTGATAGAATTGTGTTGGGCAGGTGGGAAAGTGGTGAAGGACCCCTATCTGACACAGTGTGGACAGGTCCAGTAAAAATGTTTTTGTTTTTTGTGTTATCAGTTATTTACAATTTAGTAAGCCCATTTATTTTCATATTTTTGGCACTCAGTGTTTAGTGTTGATTTCTCTCTTGTTCAGTATGTCACTGGAATAGGTTTTACTGCCCACATCTAATATAGAAAGCTAAATGTTTGTCCGGTATGCAAATCTAAACTGTTGAAGCAAATTTCCCCCTTTGGACAATAAGTTTTTATCTCTCTCTTTCACCACCAGTTTTTCCTTGTTTGTACAGAGAAAGACCGTTAGTTATATTTCTTTCCAAATTTTACCCAAATGCTCATTAGTACAGAACAATACCACAGGCTATGGTTTGTTCTGAAATTTGTTTGGTGGCTTCACTGCAAGCAGCAGCCCTATTCTAGGGAGTGCCAGGCACTCCTGCTAGTAACCCTACTTTAGAATAGGCAGGTACAATAAAGTGATGAGTTGATGAATGAATGTGTAAATATTTACTGCATTACCAACAGGTATGTAATTCAGTCCTTTCTTGTACAGTGATAATTTCAAAGCATTTATGTTTTAATTGTAAGAGATAAAAAGTCAGACAGATGAACTGACCGAGTCAGGCAGCAAACAGTTTAAATTAATGTGGAATTAGAAGATGGATCATACATATAATAACCAACCAAGGTCGTAACCGGAAGTGCAGGAATTAAATAAACAAAGACAAGGATGTGAGACAAAATAAAAGTTTGAGAAATGTAGCAAAACAGTCAGTAACCACAATATTTCATTAAGCCAAAGCCAGAATGCAGGATATAAATCAAAGTTGAAGAACAGAAAACAATTTGGAACCAGACAGTTTTAAACAATAAAAACGCAAGGGTTTTATTTAGTTTTGATTATTCCATGATCTTGGAAGGTCTTGTGGTGTTGACCATTCTACCAGTAAAGACGGCACTTGTTGATCACTCCTATTTGTCCTGCCAAACCACAGCCTGGTAATCCTGCATCAAACAACAAAATGTGCTAAACCAAAAAGTTATCCTGACTATTAAATTCCTTGACCAGCTGTATGTGGAGCTATCCACAATGTGACCATGTGCACTGACATGCAAAGATACACAGATTTTGTTAAAAAAGCTACAATTGATCATTAAACCAAGTAACACTTATTTTATGATTTATCTTTCATAGCAGACAACAGTACAATGTACTTTATATGATGAAGTGAACATGAACTGAAAGCTCAATACAAGGCATGATACAAAAATTAACAAGTTTTATACAACATTAAAATCTGGCATGGCCAGTGCTATTATAATCTAATTTATTTTGCTATATGCTAGTGATGAGCTAACCCAGATGAATTCACCTCACTTTGAGATCAATGAATACACAAAAATATTTGTGAATTTTGGCGAACACGGCAGGATACATTAAAGTCAACAGGGAAGGAGAAACTACACTAGTGGATTATAATGGTGCAATGGTCTTTTAAGTGTCCCTGAAGGCTAGAGAAGTGTCAACTATGCCAACTATGCTGGACTGATTTCTGTGGTCAAAAATTTGACCTGAACTGTGAGGCTACAATGCTAACCACCATACCACTGTGTCTCCCTCAGATATAATTACACTCCGAGTCCTTTATTTCTCTTCATGTCTCCCAAGCTCCTATCACTATGACTGACTAACACACACAGAGACCGTGATATAAGAGATCAGCTTTACATACTATTGCGGCTGTCTTTGTCCCTACCTGATCTGTGCTACATAGCAAAGATCATAACATGTATCATCCAGCAGTGAAGACACTACACACAATGAATCTATGCAGAACAACTAAGTATTTTCATAATATTCTATTATGATCAACTAATGTACCCCTCAATTTAAAATACTGCAAGTTTTCCTGTTTTTTTTTTTTAAATGCATGCGTTGTGCAAATCCTGCTGGAGTACCAATCGGATAGTGACTTCACACATGGAAATATACGTTGTAAATTATCCATGCATGCCTTAAGCAGATCAGACAGCTCTACAAAATGTAAGATGGAGTACACTTACAATAAGCATGCATGAAAGTTCTGTGCATATGCAACACAAATCAGGCAGGTAATTCTGATCAGGTAATGATATCCCCAACCACCATGACTGCTGCAATTCTGTGATCTCGTGCTGGCCTTGCAAAGCATCATGGGGAACTGGGAACAAAAAGTTTGCCTATGCCAGCCGCAAGGTGAATTTTCAGGGAAAAAATCTGGTGAACAAGCTCACTGGCAAGCCTTGCAAGTTCACTTTACAAAATGCTTTGGAGAATTTTGCAGATGAACAAATACTATTTACAACACTAAATAAAAGCATATTTTAAGGGTACATAACTGTATGCTGTGTCCTTTTTTCTCTGAAGACTAAAACAGCATTCCTGGCAAGTAGTAGAGCTTTACCAAATGAATTTCTAATTTCTTATTAATAGAATATAATTCTGTCCTACTCTTTCATCTACTAGATATGCGGGGAGTTATTATTAAACTGGCTGTGTTATCAGATCTCTACTATTTTTAAGTTACAGACTGATTTTTCACATGTGGCAGCATGCAGCTCCTTACCTGGACTACTGCACCTGATTCTTTAATTTTTGAAGCAACACTTTTTGTCTGAGGGAAGAGAACACATTTGCAGATCTAGCATTTGTAAATTGCTCTTTGTCTACCTGTTTGCAATGCTACAGTTTCTTCATTTTTTAAAAAAATTGTATAAAAATATGACATGAAAGTTCAGCTATTACTGTTAAGCTGAGATCCTGCTGTGTTTTATATGGAACGATCTTAATTGTTAGGTACAGAACAATGACTATATCTGTAAGAGAAGTAAAGCAAAATATCTACAGATAGCAAATGTTAATCGGGATCTAGTTGGTGAAGATCAATGAGATACACTGCATGCTTGGGTCCTATTAAGCACACTTTTATCAGGTTCTGGTGCACACCCCATCATTGTTTCAGCTATTGTTATTGCTTAACTTTGTTTCATGTTCAAATTTGTCGTTGTAGTACAGAGTGCTTTACACAGTAATCACTAGACTGTAAATAACGTGTCAATGGAAGCTGCAGAATGTGAAAATGCTCCAATTAATAATACTTTGAGCACTTTTGTGTACAAGCAAGTTTGGAAAATCACTCTTACTCTTGCTGTTTGCACACTGTGGGATTTCATTGTAATGAAACTCTTTTAATGTGCAACTTACTACATTTCAACTGTGACGTCCCTCTTTGGATTCCCAATAACTTCACTCCAGACAGCCTTTAAAGAGTTCTTATTATAAACTACAATGAGCAAGTTGCTTTTTTGTGGGACATATGCAGAGCTGCAAACAGTTGATGTAAAGGCAAATAACTCTGCTACCATGAGTCTTGAACTCATCTCAGACTAATTACATCACTGAAACATAAAATGCTTTATTACCACAGTTTAAAATTCGTACAAGAGTCTGAAAGTTACCACGTAGGGTATAATTAAATGGCCACACAAATTTCACAGACACTGGCCTTATGATCTGAACTACTTCACTAAATTTGTATATCTGCTTTTCATTATTTATTTGTAAAGAATTATTATGAACATCAGGTTCCAACAAGGCATTGAACAACTTTTCAGAATTCTTTTCATATGAAGTTCAAAAATGCATCAATTCTCAGTGGCTCATATGTGTCTCTACACATTTTCATAATAAACAATATCTCTGAAAAATAATAATATCACCATGTGTTCCACCATCAGAATTAAGCTCATTCGTCCGAACCTTGTTAAAAACCTTTCTGTCCAAATCAGACTCTATGGAAGCTGAAGGTTACTTAATATCTTAGCAAGTTAGGAACATATCCTGGACATGATACCATTTTCTGCCCATTTGGCCAAAAACACAATGGGACAAATTTATAAGAAATATAAGGATCACAGACAAAGCCAGAACTCTTGGCATTAAAGGTAATTGAATGACTTATCTAATGTAACCCCACAATACAGTATAGCTGAGTAAAACATTTAACATAATGAAATAACTAACGTGCATTTCTCATTTTAGTACATTTTTCTATTAAGAGAAATCCTTACACAACTAACCTTTGAGCTTGACTGTAGCAACACCAGTATGTTCGTGGCATCCTTTTTCTAAGTCTTACTTTCAACATAAAGGTTTGAGGTATAAACTCAGTTCATAAACACTTCAGTTACCAAGTAAAGCTAGAGAACCAGAGCTTTCCAGTTATATGTGGCACTTCTCTGTGTGTTGTGTGCCATCTTTAAAATCTCTGTTCTAGCTATAATCCTTAATTGCTAGACAAGGACTGAATTATACATTTATATGTTTATTCAAAGGTGTATTTATTATTGATCAGTTTGAGATATCAATTTCCACATAACAATAACGAGTCAAGTCTTTGCAAGGCCTATCCATTATATCAGGGGTCTCAAACTCAGCGGGATATTTGGGCCAATCATTTTAGAAAAAAGTGCTAGTCAGCAGGCTGCATTAATTTCTAAATGATACAAATACAATACAATATTGTTGTTAATTAATTATTTGAACTACAATACTACATTACTACAATAATACAGTTTGTTTTACGAGTTTACTCGACGTGCTTATTATAAAATCCAGTTTTCCAGTTCAAATGTCATTAAATGCAGTCTGACTGCTCAGTTGGCAGCGTTTGGCATATACAAGAGCGTCAAGATTGGGCTTGATGTCATGCGCGCTAGCCAATCACAATATTGCACGCAGATGCTCATCTAGTCTACAATCTCCATCTGTAAATCTTCTGAAACGCAAGCAACGTTCACCACAAACGGTGTTGCAAAATGAGATTTAAGAACCTGAAACTCCTACAATCTCCATCTGTAAATCTTCTGAAACGCAAGCAACGTTCACCACAAACGGTGTTGCAAAATGAGATTTAAGAACCTGAAACTCCTCAAAACGTCACTCACACTCTTCAAGTAAATGAGAAATGATATCTAAGTAATATTTCAAGCATTGTGGTTCAACGCGTACCAACAACTGCATAGCTGAGAAATGAGCCAAATTGCCAGTCTGCAGTTGTTTGGCCCACAAAGACAGCTTACATCTTAATGATTTGACACTGTCGTTCATCATCATAATCACCTGCTTTGGACCCTGGAGCCTCTAGTTGAGTGCATTGAGGTGTTCCTAGACATCTGTAAGAAACGCTAAATTTGATAGAAAAGACAGATCAGAAATTTGGCAAAAGAATTTATGTTTCAATGCCATAAAAAGCATTGACTCCTGCCTTAAAGCAAAAAATCTCTTTCCCAACTCAACCATCTGACTTCGGCATGATACAGCTACTCTCCATGTTCTTTGTAGATATCAGACAAGAATGAAGTGAACTGCATGTGGTTGACACCTCATGCTCATATAAAATGAACCGTCTTAACAACAATGTCCATAACTTCTTTCATTGGTAGACTTTTGCCATACAGCGCTTCCTAATGCAGAATATGGCAGTAAAAGGACCCGACAAAGAAAGCTGGTTTAGTTTTTCTTTCAATAATCCCACAACACCAACGTTTTCAGAACATATTACTGTTGCATCGTCTGTTGCCACGGACACTAATTTATCCCATGGCAGTCCTGGTCTGTTAATGCAACCTTCCAATTCTTGAAAAATGTCATGACCAGACATTGTGCGTTTTTACGTTTATGTTTTCATCAACCCTATGAATGAACACAGCACAGTACGCAGTATCTGTTACACCAGTACTCTCATCAAGCGCTATGGAATATACTTCAAAACCTTGTTCTGCTGTAATCAGTTGCTGATGAATGTTACTAGTTGATTCAGTGATTCTGCTAGCAACAGTATTTGCATACAAACTTATGCCTTCAAACAGTTTCTTTTTGTCCGGAGAAATTTCATATGCCTTTATAAAACAATCTTTTACAAACTGGCCTTCAGTGAATGGCCATGAAGATTTTACTATCATGTTACAGAGGACAAAACTCACTTTTACAGTATCCGCTTGACTTACTAACATTTGAGATAAAGGTTCACTGTTTTGTAAGTGATGCTTTCAGTTGCTGAACCTTTTCCTCCTGCAGTTTGCTAGACAATGCACCATACTGTTATCGATGCAGTGTATTGTAATGTCGACGCACATTGTACTCATTAAACTCCAAGATAAACTGCAAGCAAACAACCTCCATGACAAAATATAAATTTTCCCATTTATCCTGGAATCAACAATTAACAGCAAGAACTACACAAAGTAATTTGCAAACCTTATTTACGTCGACTGTTTACGTTTAACTGACGTCACTGGAAGTAAAAGTAACAACACTGAATGTTGAGGTGAGTAAGGAGAATGGTATTTTAATTCTTATCATCAGAAACAGTAAACAGTATTGTGAGGAAAATGCTGCAAAGTAAAACAGATTTCATCCATCCATACATCCATTATCCAACCCACTATATCCTAACTACTGGGTCACGGGGGTCTGCTGGAACAGATTTCAGTGGTAGATTTTGGCAGTTCAAGTAAGTTGTCGCGGGCTACAGATAATTGCCTCAGGGGCTGCACATGGCCTCCAGGCTATGTGTTTGACACCCCTGCATTATATAATACTGTTCATAACTGACATAAAATTGAATTTGTGCTGAATCAGAGTCTACAAAGCACTTGATGACAGTGTCAAATATCACTACTTTACAGCCAAAAATACCAAGTTGGCACAGATGGCCATTGTTAGTCTGAGACCTGAAAGGAATGAAAACAGCATGACTTCATAGTGTTTTTTACCTTGACTGTTTGAGGGCCCAATTTGTTTCAGTATTTCCTCACATTCTATTGCTTCTTGTTGAATCTCTAAGAGAAAGCGGCATTCTGGATGCATTCCATTCACCTGAAGAAAAGGAGAAAAAGTATTAACAAGAACTGTTTATATTTTTGTTCACCGGTCTCTAGAATCATTTATAGAGCTGTTTATTATCCATAATGTAAACCAAACGTTACCCACAATATGCAGCGGCAGATTTCCAATCTGGACAAATTAACAGCACATTTTTGTTAAATCAATATACGCTTATGATATTGTCATGTCAGTCCATCTTGGTGTCCACAATTCCATGCATGCAATTTGACTGGAACAAAAAAAAATCCAGTTTTGATTGTTTGCTTTTCTTTGTATGTAGTAAAGCTTTTTGTCTATTTTTTAAAGCTCTTTTTATGTTTTTGTTATAATCTTGAAATGTTAAAATTTCACAAAGAAATGAATTTTATGTCCAAAATATATTTTCTAGAAATTGAAATTTGTTTACACTGCAAATTCAGATGCAAAACAATAGTGCATATAAACCATCAAAAGAAAATGTATTGGTTCAGACATGGAGATAATTGTTATTAGTTCAGACTTCCTATGGCTGGTGATGCAAGTGTTATTGTAGCCTGGAAGTACTTTGGTGTTAAATGGCCACCTTTGGCAAATCCAACCAAGCATCATGCCACTACTCCACCAGGACACCAGTGGTATGTAGAGAGTGTGGAGCAGACTGTAGCTGTCATCTCAGGATTCTCCACACAAACTCCATTTATGACAGGCAAGAGTTCTGAATTCACACATTCATTCCAAGGAAACTGTACTTGTGTGGCCGTATAGTGGCACCAAGCTGCCCTGCCATTAAAGGGATTTCAATTGATGATACGATTTCCTTGATATGCCATGCTCATGACAAAGAAAGGTAATTGGCAGGAGGACAGTATTTCCACAAATTAAACTTGATGTCTTTTTTTGCTTTTAGATATGAATTCATAAAACATGTGGGAGTCCCTTATCCACTGTAGTGATTCTTAGTGCTGGGAGATTTGCGCTAATTTTTAACTTGCTCATGGTTATAGCAGTTGAGGAAGAAGGGGACTGAGAGAAGTGTGCTGTGATTGGTGCTTATTATTAGTTTTTTGTGGGTTCACCTGAACTGGTTTTATTAAATTACTAATGAGACTCATAGACCAGTAGACCTTTAGACCTTGGGAGCTGTTGATTTTTTGTATGTTTTCTAAATAGTTTCTTCTGTCAGTTCCTCTTGAAGTCATAATGTGTTTTATTACTTCTGGTGGCCCGTCTAGAGCAAGCTGAACTTTTCTGTTTTGGCACTTTTTTGTTTTCACCATTAAATAATACAGCTTGGCATTGATCACATTGCAGATGTAACTTTGCTAAGTAGTGGTCTTGAAAGAACTATTGATCATTTTGTTCTGTTTCTTATTCTTGCATTCTCTATCCTGGACTTTGTCTTACTTGCCTATGAGCCATGAGCTATGAGCTATGACCTGCTGCTTATTTGCTCTATATTCAGGATTACTTCTTGCTTGTATATGTGCTTGTGTCCCTAATCTTCCTAATTATCACTTAAGTGGCCTCTGCCAGTATTGATCCCTTTGCTGTAAACATGTAACCACAGGTTACTTTACCATCCTTTCTTTACATATTTATATATTAAGTTCCATGAAAGGGTGAAAAGTCAGAAAAATAGCACAAAAGGCACTGGCAGAACAAAGACAATCTTCATCAAGTCCAAAAACCAAGTAATAAAATCTGAACTATTTATCAGATGAAATCAATTAGCCACGATAAGATTTAAATAGCTGAATTTGAAAACGTGAAAGTTACCACATTCACATCAACTCATATAGAACAACCAATACATCCTAACATTTTATATATCTAGATCCAAATACCACATTGAGTATATCTTGAAAACTGTTAAAATACAATAAGTTTGTGCTTTGCCAGTTCCATTTGAAAATTAGCCTGTGGATGCACATTCAGACCATTATATAGGCAGATAATAACAGTTCTGCTAAAGTGTGATCATTTTGTCATATTATACTTTAGTTCTAGTTTTTCACTTAGATTTGTAAATTTCCTGCTTTCGATGTAAATATCTTTTCATTTGCCTTTCTATATCATCTCAGTCATGTGGTAAAGTCAAACAATACACGATACAACAAAAAATTTTATTTTATCCTCGTTTTGTATTGGAAAATACAATACAACAAAAATTGAATTTCTGAAAACATGTTTTCACTTTGTCCTTATGGGTTATTGAGTGTAGATTGATGAGCAAAAATGGCAAATGTATCCATTTAACATTAAAGCTACCACACAACAGAGTGTGCAGAGAGTGAAGGGTCCTGAATACTTTCTGAATCCACTGTATACATATGACTGTTGTGGAAACCAGGGGTGCTCCAGCAGCCCCAACACAGACAGCCAGCACAGCAGGTGCAGCAACACACATGTATTTACAAGTGTGGAAGCCCTTTTCCTTCATTCCCCAAAACAGCACAGTACAAAAGAGCACCAAATACACAGTCCCTTCTGCCTTCTTTTCCTGTCCTCCCCTCTCCACTGGCAATCTTCATCCCTCTTCCCCCTGACTCTGGTCCTTAGATAGAGTGAGGTGACTCCTTTTATGTTACACTTGGCAGTGGTCCAGCTGGCTCATCAGGATTAACTGGAACTACTCACAAAGTAGGGTTCTACAGCCCCCCCTGGTGGCCCCCACAGAACCCAACAGGGCTGTGCCAAACTCCAACTCCCAGTATGCCCTGCGGGAATCCATGAGGCCACAGCCACCCAAGAGAGCTGCACTCTAGCATCCCAGGGAAGGTAGTGCCATTGCAGGGTGAACACACACACTAACAAAACAAACACACACTAGGGCCAATTTAGTGTCGCCAGTTTACCCAACCTGCATGTCTTTGGACAGTGGGAGGAAACCAGAGCACTCTTAGGTAATCCATACATGGTGAGATGGGGAGAACAGGAAAACTCCACACTGGAAGAAAGCAGAACCCGAACCCTGGCTTCCTTACACTGTCCCACTGTATGTCCAAAGACCTCAATATAAGTCATTAACAATTACAAAGCAGACAGCATCGTATTAGATAAATTATACCTTGGTTTAGTGGCTGAACCACCAACCTCTTCAATTCACCCCAGCCACATGTCAGTTCTTCTCATCTTTGCCACTGAAATCTTAACCGCAATTGAGACTGGAGGCTGACTGAGAAGCTGGCAGAATATAGCAAACAAAAGGTAGAAAAAGGACTTTAGCTAGCATTAGTCATGAAGAGATGCCAATTCAAGTCACATTGAATCACACATGTGCAAAATGTGTTCACTGTAGATGGTCTGTACTCAGAATGTCATAAACTAGCTTTAATAGACAAATAGTGAAAGACCTCCATACACGGTGAATGACTATTTTCATCTCTCTTTCTCTTTTTGCTTTGCTATGTTTGTGCATCCTGCACCCACTCCATTCTTTATAGTGCCTCTTCTCTACTGTACATACATGTGCTGTCTGCCCTGCTGATATCTTATTCTTGTGTGGAATGTGTCAATGTATTCTGTACTAGCTGGTTATCCAGTGCTGCCCAAGGTGGGTCTCTAAATAAATTCCCCAGAGAGGGGAAAATCTGGCCCCAAAGTTTCACTGACTTAACCCACCTTGGGAAGCAACTTTGCATACCTGTGCCACGTCTCCTATGGGCAGTTCCCTAGTAAAGTGCAAGTGCAGTCACTAAATAAAGTTCCTTCCCCGGGGGGAAAAATAGCATACAGTATATGTGCAAAAATAATTAGAGATTGGTTCAATGGTGAGGAATTTCACATAAATCAAACATCCATCTATATCCCAACTACAGGGTCACGGGGGTCTGGCTGGAGCCAATCCCAGCCAACACAGGGCGCAAGGCAGGAAACAAACCCCCGGCAGGGCGCCAGCCCACCACAGGGCACACACACACCAAGCACACACTTGGGACACTTTAGAATTGCCAGTGCACCTAACCTGCATGTTTTTGAACTGTGGGAGGAAACCGGAATACCCGGAGGAAACCCACGCAGACACGGGGAGAACATGCAAACTCCACGCAGGGAGGACCCAGGAAGCGAGCCCGGGTCTCCTAACTGCGAGGCAGCAGCGCTACCCACTGCTCCACCTTGCCGCCCTAAAACAAACACACAAACATAAAAACACACATTGAAATTTATATATTCGAACAGATGTCATTTCAAAGAAAGAGCTTGTTTTACATATATATTTTTTTTGGTTAACTAATTTAGCTTCTGAGTAAAAAGTCTATTCTATTGTTATTAGTTTGTCAAGTAGAGTTCCAAATTGAGGTATAATATAGCAAGCAAAATATTTTATTTGAAAATAGTAGAGAAAAAAGACACATTCCAGTGGGTTTAATTCACAACCAAACTGTTCAAAGGCATTATCAATGTTTAAATCTGTAAGTCTTAAAATGATGGTCTGGTAATGACTAAATGCAGAGGATTGCACACATGATTTGATGTTCTCTGCAGTACACACTTGTTACACACTGCCACTCTAACAGGACAAAAAAATATTATTACTATTATAAAACAGATGGCTATACTGGTATATTTAATGGCAGACTTATACGGTTAGGAAGGAAATATGAATCCTATTTTTAAATGACTTTTTTATCAAAGTATTCATGGCTATGTAGTCCATTGGTTGTTCACTAAAGTGGGGCATAAACATCGTAGCACAGCTCATAAGGCAACCAAAGGAGAGTTGCTCTGAATCGAGAATAGACTTTTTTTCATAGACTCTGTCTTTAAGGAACAGTTCACACAGACTCTTAAGTTTGTCTTTAGGGCTTTTGGCATTGTATTTTTTTTTCTTTTTGGGAGTGGGTGAATGGGCTACTTGTTAATTAAAAAATACTATTCCTTAACATAATGTCATCCCAATTAGCAGCAAATGTTGTATCTGAGGCATTTTTATGCCTAATGGATGAGATATGTTGGTTATTGATTGCCCTGGAAAGTATGTTTCTAATTATCTTCATAAAATGAATTACATTTTTCAGACTTGAACTAAATCAATTCTTGTTCTTTTTCGCATAAAAGAAAAAAAAAAAGAATTTACAACAGCACAACCTTTGGGGGGCTGAAAGTGGAGCGGTTGACAAGCACTCCAGTGGAAAGCATTGTATACAAACACTTGCTGCTTCTTCTGAGATCCGACAGTGCTTCTCCAATGCCCTGGGAATCTCTACAACTTGTAAAACATTGTAATTACATTATAAAAGGTTTTGTTAAGGGGCTTGCTGGTGCCCATGTATCTTCTTGTACATTTAAAGTGGTAATGTTATTAAAATAATGTGGGAGAAAATATATTATAAAAAATCAGTATTTATTTAACCATTATATTTACTTTCACAATGTTACATTGTTTTTTCTTTTCAAAAACCAACAAAGAATGAAAGAATGACTTCAAGAGAAAGATATTTCACAATTTAGATTTACAAAAGAACCTTACTTTAATTGCCTTCAAAAATGGAGAAAAGTGAGTCAGGCTGTACTAACCATGGTGCATATTTTGTACGCATCCATTCTGAATTTTGACTTCTTTATAGACACCTTTATTGAAGAATCATTCATTTTCAGCAATGAGACTGTGATTTTATAAATACCATAGCAGTAGTACTAGAACACTAGAAATAAAAATGTATAAGTGACTGGGAATGTATGGGTAGTAAAATATAATACATCTCAAATAAGGTACCGGTTCTACTTAATTTCTTTTGACACAATAAATTTACTCCTAGACTTTACTACATATTAAAATCCATTCATCCATTTCTTTTATTCTTCTCTTTCTACTTCCAGTTGTAAAAAAGTTCGGAGTCTACTCAAGATTGCTCCAGCTAGTCCATATCCTAAAAATAATTTCTAACCTGAATAAATGTTATGTAATAAAGTAAGAAATATCTGACGTTTTATAAGCTTTTGTAGAATTATTTTGGGTGGTTTATTAAGTATGTGCTATTGTTAATAAAGCTTTAAAAATTGATTATGGCACCAGAGATCAAATTGCTAACATATGCCTAAATATTGGAAGAATCAGTGGAATTCCAGAAGAACATCTGTTTCTGTTTTATCGAGTACTCTAAAGCTAACAAACTATGGTGTGTCCATCTTTAAACAAATGGGGATACTCGGTCATCCCATCTGCCTCACAAGGAACCTACAGAGAGACTTTGAATCAACTGTTAGAACTAAACATGAAAAAACAAACTGGCTCAAGATAAGGAAAGGAGTACGACAAGGCTGTATAACGTCACTCAACTTATTAAACCTACATCCTAAGTATCTCATGCAAAATGATGTTCTAGAGGACACAGATGTTGGAATCAAAACTGCTGATAGAAATATCAACAAACTTGGATAGGAAGATGACACTACTCTAATGGCTGAAAGCAAAGAACATTTGAAGACACTTGTGATGAAACTTAAAGAAGGTGCATAAGCTGGCTTTTTTCAACATCAAGAAAACCAAGATTACGTCAACCAGCCCTTTGAATTCATTGCTAATAAAGAAACTAGAAGCAGTAACAGATCTTGTTTTCCTTGAGTCCAAGATTGCTGTAGATGAAGACTACAGTCGTGAAATTAAACACTTACTTCTAGGAACAACAGCTGTTGCAAATTTAGAAAAGACAATAAACAGCCGGTAAGCATCACATTGTTAGCAAAGATCCAACAAATCAATACTTAAAGAAATACGATCAGACTTCTCATTGGAAGGTTTGATTGGAGAAGAATCTCACGGTGGAGGAAACTGAAGGTAAAAGGACAAGGGGATAATCGAGACTATGGGTGGATAGAATTACTGAGACTGTGCATATGACCTTGAAGGAACTCAGAGAAGCAGTTTCAGAGAGAAAGACTTGGAGTGCTAAAGTCCATCAAGATATGAAGAGTTTGACTCAACTAAACGATTAAACAACAACAAATGGGCCTTGACCCTGAACTAGATGAGCTAGATCAATGAATATTAACACCTACCCTGAGGATAACATGTCTCTTAATTAATGATTTGAACTGAGACTGGTATGTCATAGAAGCTAAGTATTTCTTTTTGTGCCATGGCTCCAATTCAAATACACACTGATCAAAAAGAAAAAGTATGAAAATGAATGGAAGAATGGGGGACCTTTAATACAAAACTGAAATGGGATATACTGGTACTACCAGTGGCAATCCAGTCGGTTTAACTGGCAAACCCCTGACATGTATTTGCATGAGACCACCTATTACAAGAAGTGCCATCCCAATCAGATTTTTTCCTGATTTGTGGCAATTACTAATGGAAGTAAATGCAGCTCCATCTGATGGTGACTACAAAAATGTTTGTTATGAAAATGGATTAACAAATAGAAGAACCTGAAGACATCTTATTTAATATGTACCAGCATTTTATTCAGTTGATGAATACATGTAAGTGACATTCCTGGACCTAGTTTTTTTCTATGCCTCAACTACATATTCTATAAGAAAGTGAACAATAATGTTATTTTATATAAATCAAAAAGATCCATTTCATAGCTTTTCATTAAGTTTCATTGGAATATGTAATCCTTCTTCTGTATTTTTTTCATCATCTTTTAACTTAAGTAAAGCACAGGCTATTATTTCCCTGTGATATGAAGTTGATTTGAAGCCCCTGACATAATTAAAGCATAAGGTCTAGTGAGTGTCTGCTTGTCATGCTCAGTGTTTCACAGGCCCATTGATCAAATCCTCTAAGCCAGGAATAGCATGCAGCATCACCATGTGTTCAGAGCAGTCCTGATACGAGAGTGAAACAAAGTGAACATAACAACTGGCAGAGAAAATTGTAGACTTTTCATACAGTATTCAAAAACCAAATGAAAAAATGAATTAGTACCTTAGAAATAAAATGTGCAAATAGAAAAAAAAACTATTGTTTGTAAATGGACTTAAAAGTGAAAATATTTTAAATTTGATTGTAGAAGAAAAGCTAAATGCTGCACTGCAGCAGTAAAAACAAGTAACATTCACAACTATGGAGGTAATGCAGACTGGAGGTGCTAAGCAGGGCTGGACACTAGGTTGGGGCACGCATTGATTTTACAGTGCACTGCCACACTCACCACACGACGAACCACCCGGACTGGGACCAGTGAAGCGGTGCAACAGGTGACACCTCAGCACCACACTGGAACAGTTTGAGTTTTTTACAGTGGCAGGAGTGCCAATCCTGCCAGCAATCTCCGAGTTTTCCCTGCAAGTTGTAGCACCTGCTTGCAGGGCTAGTTTTAGGTTAGGGTCATACCCAGAACGAAGCAATTGCAGGTCAAGGGTCCAACAAAGTAGAATCACTTGTTGCATAATTAACCTCTAGATAAAGAGGGGCTGCTATCATAGTGACACCCTAATCTAAGAATGATGGTAAGAAAGGCAAAATGAACAAAGAGAAATGGTGGACAAACCTCACCTAAAGTACAAAATAAAAAAAGACAAAACAACAAACCTGCTTTCTCTCTGTGTCTTCCTTTCACAGGTATTGACCCGTCTTCTAGGCACAGTGACACACAACACTTATTAAACGTGCTACACAAAAGTAATGTAATTCAGTTCAGTTTGTTTTTATACATTGTCCTTCACTTACTACAGACTTCCAGATACTAATGTAATGAAAGATATAATAACCATATGCCACTTACATACATAAACATATTAATTAGGTTAAGCAGACAGTAAAGAGGGCCATTTCAATTTGATTAAAATAATGAAATAATGACATTGTAAGTCCTTTACCATTATAATTGGAATATGGTCAGTTGAAAATGGAGGACTATGGAAAAGCACATTTTTGGGTTTGTTGCAGTTTGTGGTTTTACTCTAAAAACCATGGGTGCAGGCGCAATCAATTCCGTCAGTTATCTCACTGGGACTCCCCAGGTTGTAATCAAGTCACATCAGCCCACTGGGATTTAAAGGAGCCTGAGTAGGTTAGATGTGGATAATCCATCCATCCATTTTCCAACCCGCTGATTCCGAACACAGGGTCACAGGGGTCTGCTGGAGCCAATCCCAGCCAACACAGGGCGCAAGGCAGGAACCAATCCCGGGCAGGGCGCCAACCCACCGCAGAACACACACACCCACACCCACACACCAAGCACACACTAGCGACAATTTAGAATTGCCAATCCACCTAACCTGCATGTCTTTGGACTGTGGGAGGAACCCGGAGGAAACCCACGCAGACATGGGGAGAACATGCAAACTCCACGCAGGGAGGACCCGGGAAGCGAACCCGGGTCTCCTAACTCCAAGGCAGCAGCGCTACCACTGCACCACCATGCCGCCCCCAATGTGGATAAATAAGAACAAAAAGTAATTGAGGAAGTAAAGGGAAAGTGAACAGAATTGGACAGGACTCCTTGCAAAGCTGTCAGAGAACCCCACAGTGGAACTGCATGAGAGACGCTCCAAGCATGCACCATATGGCTTCTGCTGCGCTGTTGAGAGCAGGAATGATCAGAGTGCTCCTAGGGATCCTACAGAGCTCATAGGGAACACGGAGTCAAGTTCAGTGCATCCCGATGGATGCTGAGGTATGGTCACAGCCAAAGAAGTCAAATAGTGGCTCCAAAGGGTCTAGAAGATGCTGAGGCATAGGGAAGATGGAGTCAAGCTCAGCACATCACAATGGGTGCCAAGGGATGGTGAACACAGAATCAGGATCTGCGCATCCCAGTGGACACCGAGGGATGGTGACCAGGATGGGAGTCAAGTAGGATGACCACTTTTGCCAAGGTCTCGACCCCGCTGAGCATGCCCAGAATGTGGGCAAGCATGGCAAAACCAGAGTGAGAAAGAGAGCAAGGGAAAATTAATTTGAAAGAAGATTCTGGCTTGTTTCTAATGGATTATTTATGGACGTATTTATTGGTTTTAACATCCTCACTAGAACACTGTTTTATTGTAGATTTATTTGAAGAAACCGCACTGCTGATTACTGGAATAAAAAGCACTAAGCACTTTTGCATCACCCAAGGTATTTGTGAGTCCTCGCCTGCTCTAGTCCATCTCTGCTTGTGACTGTTATGCTGGATTCAAGAAGGTCATTGTAGCTGCAAGCAACATGAGCATCACAAGCAGAGGAAAATAATAACTGTGGTCAACAACATTCTTGGAGAAAATTAAAATCACAGCTGGTTTTAACAGAAAAACTCCCATAGCCAGACTCTGTTCTAATGACCTTGCCCAACTGGCTGCTTATCCAAGCCTGGGCATTTTAAAATATTACACTTATAAGTGAGGTAGGCTAATAAGAAAATAAGAAATTTGTGAAATGAGAGCAGATTCAGTTCAACAAGCTTGTTTGTTTAGCTAATAGCTTAGCTGTTCCAAAATCTCATCCAGATATTTCTTAAAGGTTGTCAAGATTTCTGCCTCAACTACATGGCTTGGTTGTTTGTACCAGATTCCCAAAACTCTTTGATTAAAGAAGTGCCTCCTGGCCTCAATCCTACATGCACATTCCCTTAATTTCCACTGGTGTCCTTGAGTTCATGATTCAACCTTAAAGCTGAAAGAGTTTTATTGGATCTACTTTATCAATGTCTTTGAGGATTTAAAAACTTGGATTTGGCCCCCATACAGTCTCCTCTGGTCAGTTCTGGTGACCAGAACTGAACACAATACTCCAGATGCGGTCTCACTAGTGAATTATATAATAGAATTAAATACTTTCATCCTTGGATTCCAAAGTTCCCAAAATTTCTGGGGTCATTTTGCATGGGTAAAAGTTGCAGCATGGTTACAAATATACCAATGGGACTGTGTGCCACAGCAGGATACCCTGAAGAGACACATAATAGAGCAGGGTAAGCAATAGTTCATGATAGTCACGCTTATATTTTTGGAAAAATAAATAACAAACAAGACTGCAACATATGTAAGTAATTAGGATTACTAATCAAGGTATTCTAAACTAAAATGCATTCCTTTCTCTTCTCCTCTCATTGTATCAAAATCCTGACTTCCCCATCTTCTTACCAGGGAGTCCATATTTCAGCTCCATTTCTGATATTGCCTTAAAGTAACTTTAAAACCCCTCATGTGTTTAATTGCTAGATGAAAGGTGGCATTATTAAGTCTTGAGGTCTCGAGGTCACATTCTTAAGTCTAGCAATCCTGACACCACTGCAGTCCTAAGCACTGATTGACGCTAAAAGACAAAAATTATTAAGCAGCCTTAGGGATGTTTTAGTTAAGAAGAGAAATATGGTCAGATTCCTTCTGCTTTGGCACTGTGTGCTAGCCACTAACACGCCTCAAAGAAACAAACAGCCTCTTACCGTCATGGCAACATGGTCTCACTCCTGTGCTGCCCTCTAATTGCCAGGAGGAGCTTCCACCTGCAGATAATATCTTACGGTTTAACTCCATTGTCTCTTTTTAATGCATATTTCATTAACTACCATCTAATCTTTCTTTATAAAGCTTTAAAAACCTTTTTATATTGATATTGATTTGCTGGTCACTGTTCCTATAATAACCTTTCCTGCTTAGCAGTTTTATGGCCAACCAGCTGTACATCAGACTCCACATACAACCATAATAATAAGGCCTCAAATGCCAGCAAGTGTTATTTGCTTTCATTTTAATTACTTCTTTGATAGTTGCTGTTCAGTTTTAGGATTTACATTATTTTTAGTGTGCTTTTGACGGCCGTCTACTTTTTGCATGGGCTCTGCATGTTTATCGGCTGTTATGGTGACCAGCATGCAACGTACCATGCATGATGACATGAACACGAGCATACGAAGGTCAGGCCATTTGATTTCTGGATCTTCTGAGATTTACAGATAAACCAAGTCTTTTGAGGTGGTGTGTGCTACAATTAGATTCTCTCATTACTAGATCCCCTGTTCTGATTTTCTTTTTATGATTTTGGTTCTAATATGTTGGTATTGAGGAAAGGTTGGACAGATTCCCAGTTTCAGATTAGGCTTGGTATTTGACTTAACATTTCATCTCCTGATCGCTATTTAAAATTCTCAGGGTGTCTCAACTCAAACATCGCAACAGCAGGTGCCTGGCAGCTGGAAAGAAAAGAGATGACTAGGAAATGATTAGAGTGTAAATAGGAGAGACAGAGGCAATGTCTGGGATCAGGTAAAGATATGAATAGAAAGAGGAGCAAGATGAACCAATCAACAAAGACAAAGCCCAAAGCAATGTTTACATTCAAAGAAACAAAGAGATTCTAGAAATAAACCTTCTTGGAAGAATGTTTTAGTGGTATACAAAAATATATTTTGTATGCAAAGGCATACAAAACCAAGATGTCAAAAGCTGTGTGCCACCATCTTACATAGGCAGAGCAGCAGTAAACAATATCGCCACAGCTATGAAAGGATGAACACAAAATGGCGGTGTCACCAAGCATAGAAGAATGCTAAAAGTTATTAGCACACACATGTCAAAACTGGAAAAATGAATTTCTAGCAAAAACAAAATGAATTTTTATAAGATCTACAGAGTACACTAGGAAATATGCCTCTTTTTTCTAACATTATTCATATCTATTTCCACACGTAACTCACATTTTTGAATCTTTTAATATTGTTGCTGCTAATCTCTTAAATGCATACCACCAGCACTTAAGAAAATATGATTAGTAGTATTGAATGAATTATTCCAGACTATCTGTTACTAATCTGCCAGTGTCCAGTCTTGGACCAAGAAATATTTATTCATGTCTTCATTAAGGAAGTTGAAATCCATATGTATAACTTTATAAGTTTGTTGCTTGAACCCTTTAATCACAAGTTAATGATGTTATATCTGATATTAAAATAGGGAACAGGAATTGAGTTGCCTGGGAAAAGACACATTGTTAAATGTAACCAAAAGTCATTCGTCTTTCACTAAGCCAGAAACGGTAACCCCTAAAACACAGTCCAGGAAATAAGTCCATAATTATTTAAAGGTGAATTGAATTTGCAAAACACACACCATCTTGAATGTATTAGTATATTGGAAAACTGTGATGACCAGAAATGTATGGTGTCGTTGACCTTTTATCCCATTGAGACAGTGACATCACGTGCTGCACATCTCTGTCCTGCTCTCATACCAACATACTGGTGACCACTGCACAAAACGATAGCACCCATGAGAAAAACAAAATGGCCTTGAAAAAGACGCAAAATAATTACAGCCCTTTCAGAACAATTTTCAATCTAAAATGCTGGAAATGTACTCTGTCTTTAAAAACTATTACACTTAATTGTTTCAGCATTAAATGTTGGAAGAACAAGAAAGAAAATTTAAAACAAAAACTGCTTATAACAAGTGAGCATTCAGCATATAGCAGAGTATGCACAGTTGTAGACACTGCGTTGTTGGGCTCTAATACAATCTCAGGCTTGGTGAAATGTGCTAGTCATTAACTCTGATTTCCATTAAATGTCCGAACACACCTTCTTGTACTTACTAATGACTCTAAATTGCCTTATTTTACTGAAAACTGGTGTATGCTGTGCAGTAGACAGTCTGCCCAAATGGGAAAAATGGGTGGATGGTCAGCAAAATCAGACACTATGAAATATCAATAGTTTTACTTGGACAAACTTAGAGTGTAACATTAACTCGACTGAGTCAACCAGTGCGTACGTGTAGACCCACAAAAATGTCAAAAATTACATAATCTTCAAGCTTCATGAATGATTAACAACGTTTTAAATGTTACTAACCTGTGGTAGGAGATTAGTTTAGGAAATTCACCAACTCATCACTAGTAGGTGATTTTATATGTTTCTTCTCATTTTCGATAATAAAAAATCCATATACGTATATAAAAGTCAATGTGTGTATGTATGTTCCAGCATCGCGTCCGAACGGCTGGAGGGTTTTTCATGAAACTTGGTACACATGTTCCTCATTGGTCGAATAAAAATACTGTAGGGTGAAATCAGCCATAACCCATCCCCTTCTGGGTACGGTGGGGGGTGATCTTGCAGTCGTGTATGCATGTTATCATCCAGTTGACACTCGAAACAAGCACCAGAGGGCGAACTGGAGACGACTGCCAGTATTCTTTATGTTTGAGCGCCACGGTGCCCCTGTTGCTTTTGAAATTAAATAGAGTTCTACGCGTGGAAGTGTGTGTGTCTGTCCGGCCTGGAAGTGAGACGTAGAGTCGGGGTGAGGGCTCCAGCTCCGAGGATACGCAAGCGAGGCCAGCACACCGGCAAAAGGAAACCTCCTAAGAAAGACAGTCACTTAGCTGCTAATGCACAAACGATGCGAGCACTTCGGCAACATAAATCCTACTAGCACAGAGATGCCCAGAGTAGTTCTGATGATTTCAATACTTTCTAGGATCAAGCATGGGCTTACACAGTTAGTATATACCAGGCGACTGCCAGCAGCACCGCACCCCTGTTGCTTTTCAAATTAAACAGAGTTGGCCGCTTCCGAGCGTCAACTTGATGATAATATACATATAAGACCGCAAGACAAGGACATTAGTGAGTCTTTGTTTCTTAATTTATTTTTACTTTTAATGTTGTGTTTTTTTAATTATGTTTTTCTCAAACAATTAAAAAAAACACAAGGGCAAACTGGAGGTGACAGCTAGCATTCTTTATGTTTGAGCACCACCGCGCCCCTGTTGCTTTTCAAATTAAATACAGTTGGCCGGTTCCGAGCGTCAACTGGATGATAACATACATACAACACCGCAAGACAAGCACATTAGTGAGTCTTTATCCATTCATCCATTATCCAACCCGCTATATCCTAACTACAAGGTCACGGAGGTCTGTTGGAGCCAATCCCAGCCAACAGAAGACGCAAGGCAGGAAACAAACCCCGGGCAGGGCGCCAGCCCACCACAGAAAACTCACACAGACACAGGGAGAACATGCAAACTCCACGCAGGGAGAACCCGGGAAGCAAACCCAGGTTTATTGTTTTTAATTTATTTTTATTTTTAAAGTTGTGTTTTTTTTTTATTATGTTTTTCTCAAACAATTAAAAAAAAAACTTTACTTTCCTCCCGGGCAACGCTGGGTATTTCAGCTAGTAGTAAAATAAAAAAGAACTGCAATATAATGGTCTAAATAGTATTTTAAAATAATAAATTAATAAATAAATAATAATAATATTGTAAATTGCAATGCTGTTAAATATTCACCCTTTCCCAGAAGTAATTTTCTTGTTGTAAAGCGGTAAAATACCATTACCTTCCAGGCAAAGGAACAAACCCTGGAAAGGCACACCAAACTATCAGTTAACATGCTTTCACAAACATCCACGCATGCTTACTTACACTTTAAACTGTAATTTACACTTAACCCGTTTTTCTCTGGGTAGATGAAGAAAACGAGAGAATGCCAGAAAGAAAACAAAGACACAGTTACAGTTCCTGCTTTGCTGTCATTAACAAGATAAACAACCTTTACTGCATGTAGTGCCTTTCCACAGTGAAGCCCATCCAGAAGAACTTTACAAGTACAGATCCTATTCACATGTTAGCACAGGAAAGTTAAATGACTGCTCAGGGTCACAAAGTGGGACACCAACAAATCTAACCAAGCAGCCTTGTGATTGGTATTCCGGATCCTTTTCCAAGCTGCCACGGTGTCTGCAAGATCATGCCATTCTAAATATTCATTTGCTATAAAATCCAAAAGGAGTTTGTATATTTATGTGCAAAGAATGCAAGTCAATGTTGCTTAAGACTGGGACTGCCTGCTCTTTTTCTCAGAATATGTCAACTATAGCTTTAAGGTTTTTATGTACTCACAAAAACTTTTAACTTCATGTTTACAATAACTCTGGTTACAATCAGCTTGCAAAAAATGATAATGTGTCAACATGATTCATTTTGCAAGAACCTAGCACAGAAAGTAACTGTAAATCATGTGTCTGGTCAAAAAATAAAAACAAGAGCTGACCCACAGTACAACTGTAATTTATTTTAGGCACCTCAGCTACTGCACTTCCTTTTTGGATGAAATATTCATTGTGAGTCTGAATTTGGATTGTGGTCGAAGCAAAAGAATAAAAAAATGCAAAATATTTAAGGATTCACTGTTGTTTAATTCCCAGCTTTGGGAAAACATTGTATAGAACAAGCTCCAACTGGTCAGTCCCTTACATAAAGTGGCGAGGAGGCTGAGATTTTAACAAGAAAATGAAATTACTGAATAATTTTATACTTAGTTAGAAGGTACATGTTAGAAATATGAACATTTTAGACCTTCTCATTCAGTCTGGATGTACAGTACAGCTTCGTGTAACTTCTGGATTCTTTTGTTTTCTCCAACAATGAGTGCAGTGAATAAGCAGAATTCATATTTATGACAGTAACATACACATAAAAGGATGTTGTGTGGGGAAGACAGGACTATGAATAAAAAAAGATGAATGTCATCTGCACAGCAACAGCAATTTAGATTTCATTTGGCTTCAAAAATTTGCAAAATATCTACACGTTGCCATCTTTTACATAAATATATGTATACTACTGTATATATGTGCCCAGTAAAGTATTTTGATAGGTAAATGATACTGCACCAGTGTGGCATTGTCAGCACTTCCAGTTATCTACAAAACTTTCATAAAGTGCAATCTTTTCAGTTCTTCTGTCCAGATGTACTGTTCCTAATACAGAATGGTGCTTTATAAGGGTGTCCTAAGCATATTATACTCACTCAACAGGCAAAACCTAATCATGAATGCAGATTGTACATTCATGCTTACTAATCTCAGTACTATATTACGAAAATATCCATCCATCTATCCATCCATTATCCAACCTTCTATATCCTAACTTCAGGGTCACGGGGGTCCGCTGGAGCCAATCCCAGCCAACACAGGGCACAAGGCAGGAAACAAACCCTGGGCAGGGCACCAGCCCACCGCAGGGATGAAAATATCTGTTTAAATAATAGATCAACATAGGCAAAAAATACAAAGAGCATCATTAAATGTGAAACAAACGTGAAGTGCATCAGATTGTTTGAAATGAAAGAAAACTGCCTCCCATAAATCCCGCAAAATGTTACAAATATTTTAAGCATTATATCATGTGACTGCATAGCACAATGCCCCACCGTTGTTGGCTCCTTATGTACTCAATACTCATGCCTCCCCAGTTGGTTTGTGATTGAGCCATTCTGTACCCAAATGAACAGAAAACCAGGCTAGTCGTCAGCTTGTCCATAATATATACCCACCGTATACACGCTAGCTCATTAGCACAGCAAAGAACAGCTTAATGTCTGCCACTACAACACTCCAAATGAGCCAAAGTCATATAGATTCTCCAAGGTTACAAAACAAAGTACAGTATACTTTAAAATCAGGAATTTGGCGTAATATTCTCAAATGTGCTTAATCTGAATCAGGCTTGTGTTGTGCCAGTGCTACCCAACTGCACCCAAACCAGGATAAGGCACCAGTGCATTATCAGGAACACAATAAAAGTCATTATTGAATCCTAAAAAATGCACTTCTCTTCCACCTGTTTGCACAGTTGTCTTTGTTAGTCAGGGAATCTCAGTAATGCTCTGAATGGTAAGATTATGTATTATTAATGGCTGTGGGCTTTTTGCTGGTCTTTTCAGCATTGTAGCCCACAAAATAATAAGAAGAGTAATAACAAAAAGATGCTCTTTTTTCTTTTTCCGTAAGTAAATGTTATACTTGCAGTACATTTATTAGATATACAGAATACAAAATGAACAAAGTCGTTAATTAGATGTTTTACAGAATGGATCATTTCAGTGCTAGTAAGCATATCTGGTTTACCCATAACACAGCACTGGCTCAGCACTGAGTATTTAATTATTCCTTTCAACTGCACCTACTATTTAATTTATGACAAAAGAATATTTTCCTCATGATGCACAAAATCAGCTGCTGAAAACATTAAAAGTCGCTTTTATTTTTCCTTATGCTTTCATTAAAGTTCCTAAACCTCTTTGAGCAAGTTTTGTACTGTGAACATAAATGACAACAAAAGAATTTACTTTGCAAACCCATTCAGGAGCGATGAGGGAGGCAAAAGAAAGAGCTACGGTGTCTGGCATCTATTTGTTTAATTAAGCTGTTCTAGCAAAGTTTGGAGATGACGCGTTCATGCAGGTCATCAATAGGATTATCAACTGAAGGGAAAGTAAAACAAATAAATGAAGGATAAAGACCGAAGAAATAGTTAATTATGTCAACATTATGTAATTCTTAATCAGATGGAGGACACTCTCTGCAATGTTAATTCAGTTTTGTGTCTGGCATCTTAACCCTTCATATTTTTTTTTCTAATTCACATTTTACATTCACTAGCTTTTCCAGTATATTGAGTAGAATCAAGTTAAAAATACAAAAGTACATTTAATAATAAATCTATCCAAAGCAATTAAGATATGCCTCTGTTCCTTAAAGTTGTGAATAAAATACTTTCGCTACATTTGCAATTACATTTATTTGCTTTGCAGACAGGTTTATCCAAAGTGACTTACAAAAAAGGTCAACATAACGGACTAAACATCAGTCTTGGGGCTGGATGTTACTTTCAACAATATAGATGAAGAGGAAGGACCAGCTTGTTGGGCTGAATGGCCTGTTCTCATTACAAAAATTCTAATGCTTGAGAACAAGTGTAACAAGACAAGGCTACAAAGTTGATCACCACAATGTACAAGCAACTTAGCATTCTTAGGTTAAAAAAACCTAACATTTAATATCACTTAGATAAGAATTCACCAAATAAGAGAGTATTCAAAGGCTTCTTAAACACATTGAGAGACTCAGAATGTCGAATGGAGGTGGTAGCTCATTAAACCAGCTAGGAGCTACACATGAAAAAAGTCTGGATGCCACGCGGAAGTGGTATCACCAGACGCCATTCAACAGCAGTTCTGTAATACAAGTTACAACTGTCTTATTTACGCTGTACATAGAATAGCAGAAGGTTCAGTGGCCAGTGTGCTTGCTTATGGAGATGCTCTGCTGGCACAATTTTGAGTGTCTCTCTCTTACACAAGGCACCCACTCTTCTGTACTTTCATCGTGCTTGTTCTTCTGACAACACACTGTCACTCAGAAATTGCAAATATATATACATATATATATATATTGTACACTGTATATAGGCAAGGGCCTACATGTTTATCTTAGTATTTTCTTGAAATACGTTTGCATAACAGAATACTATCTATCTATCTAATATAGCTCCTTTCTTACTTAACTATCTAAACTTCACCATCTAACTTCAGTTTTTAAACAAGACAAAATAAAATCAGCATGCTGTACAATTAAATATAATCACCTACCATTTCATAGGACTTTTTAAAATAATTTCTTTCTTTCTAAATTACCAGTATACTGTTGAAATAAGTTTTGTTTGGTCAAAGACACTATATACAATACTATATTGAAAGTACTGTGGTAAACTATGAAACACGTTAAACCCATTTTATGTGATTTTATAACTTAATCTTTTGCAGTCTTTGGACCCTTTTTGATACTACTTTTTAGCAGCAACCAACGGTCCAGATTATTTGCAAACTACATCTTTTACAGACTACGTGACACTGAAAGTAGTCACGTAACACCCTAGGAGATATAAATTCATGATGTTGTGTGTAACTGTAAAGTTGTAAAGGAAAATACCTGCATTACGATTTACAGCGTCAGTTTGTGTAGCACACTTTAACTGGCTATAAAATAAGCTTTTATCAATGCATATTAATGCATTTTAAGGGTTTGAATCTGCCTTAATTAAAGTGCAGATTAATGCATAAAGATAAAAATATTCATTGAGCTGAACTAAATTGGTAAAGGACTTTCTCTTTTAAGTTGATCAGAACATCTTTTGGTAAGTAATTCGAACGTAAACCATTTCGGACAGCAGACAATTGCAGAAATCAATTTACATTTGCAGCGTATTTGACCCAGAAAGCGTTTTTACAAATCAGTTAACGGGGAAACCAGAAGTAACACAGGAAGAGAACTGATAGCGTTCTTTCCGACATCGTGCATCATGTATTGATGAAAAACAAAACAAAAAAAACGTTCATTTATAATGTGCAAGCCAACGAAGTCATAGCATGCGAGCTGTGCGCCCTCTTTATAGCGCCTTTCCAGATGAAACATCCGCTAAACACATTGCACGCGTTGCAAAATAAAAACACACCAGGCTTTGGTCAAAGCCTTTGGTTGCGGGGACTTGCAGTGACTTTCTAGGTAAATGCCAACGCCTCGTCGATTGATTGGGTCGGGCGTGAAATTCTCTTGTAGGATTTAAATTTTAAAATTGTCGGTGATTGTAATCAAACACGTTTATTTTTTTCAGTTACACCGCAGTTGGAGAAAAACGAGTTACTTAAAGGCAGTGGAAAATAAAGGTTATCATCATCATCCTTCAAGTTTAAAATTAAATCGCAACAGTTTTTAGTCTGTTCTTCATGCAACACGTTTCTTGTTAAGGTACATTTTTTGTTCATATCTTACTGTTCCAGTACACAGTTTCAGGTAGTTGTACCCTACCCGAGAATTCAAGGTTAAGACCAGATCTGAACTGGACGCCAGTGCTTCGCACCCAGAAGAATTAACGGAAAAATTAAACAGCATTCAGCCGATTCCCTTGTAAGCTATGTCATGTAAAATGCACAGTGTTTAGTTGTAAGGCTAAAAATTATTTGACCAAGTTGTTCCTTAGCGTAGTAATCAGCAGTCAGCGAACGTTATCAAGGACGTGGGAAAAAGTTTGCTAAAGGGTGCCTTGTGTGTTTGAAAGCGCGTCGGAAGTGTGCAGTACTTACAAATGCCAGACTCCAAAACATGGAGCAGATGATGATTAGGATATTCTTCATTCTAACAGCTGACGGGTCACCTCTGAAAAACGTGGGTATTCCGTTTAAAAATCATGAGATCCAGTTTCATAAAAAAGGTGAGACAAGTAAGTAGTAAAAACTCAAATCATAAAAAAAAAGTTTTGTTTTCAAATTGAATGTCAAGATGAGTTTACAAAAAGTCGGTAGTAAATCCGGAAAGAAACCTTAAAAGAATTAAATTGAATACTCAAGTGGAAATGAAAGGTATCCGCCACCAACCACCTCAGGTTTGATTGTGTCCCAAAAAATAAAACCTGTACGTCTCTGATAGTGAATGAGCATGGAGAGAAGTTCATCCCCTCCTCCTCCTTCTCCTCCTCCTCCTCCTCCTCCCGCAGCTGCTCTGTTCGCAGCACGCCGCCCTCCATTGAGCCGCTAGCTATGTGTCGCAGAAGCGGCAGCCTAGCGCGGAGCGTGGACTTCTGTATACTGGACTGTGCGAATTCAAGTCGGGGGCAGGGGCCAAATCGACTCATCAGTTCTTAAATGACATCTTTAGATCCATGAGGTTATAGGAGCTAAATATGCGAGCAGCATATTTTGTCATTTTTACCTAAGCCCTGCACCTGTCCATTGCCAACTTTTTTCGATCGCATTGCAGCGACTCCTGAGAAACAGAAACTTGGAAGCTAATCGCCTGATTACTAAGGGCGGCGGTGACGGCGAGTGCACTGCGCAGTTACATTTCCGATATCATGTAGTATCATCTTCTGTGACTCTTGGCGACGGTACAAAAATCCGCAAGGTCCGGAGAGTGATGTCTATCACATTTTGCTTCACGATGTGAAAAGCCACCGCTAACACGAACATCCTTGTAAAGCACGTCCTTGTAAAGTGGAGTACTTAACGAAAGCTGCATTTAAATTTACATAAAAATGATGTTACCGTTTCTTAGTAAAAGCGTTACGCTGTCTGCTTTTATTATTTTGGCAATACATTTGAATTAGGAAATCTAGCGTCTTAAAAAATGAAGAATCCAGGGACCTGGCGTAGACATGCCAGATAACGGTTTCGCAGTTCCATCCGAAGGTAAAGTGCTTTCATTGAAATGCCCTCTGCTCATAATATGTAAGAAAAAATCAAACAAATATGAACTGTTCAGTCAATCTGTCAGTCGAAAGGAGTGTTGTGCCCCATAGTTATTTATCTAAAGTATTTTAATAACCGACTATGCTAACAGTTATGGATAGTTGAAGCCATTCTCTAAATAATAAATTGTGACCGACAGGACCCAGACTCAAAGAGAATGGAATCAGTCATTCAAATGGATCAGTGAAACAATGTTTCCTTAACATCTTGATTATTCCTGTGCTGATATTCATTTGTGGAAGCTGTTCAAAGGTCTGGTGCGACTGTCTGTTCCTCTTAAAGAATTAATAGTACAGTACAGAGTGCACAGCTGGTGATGCTTCCCAGTTTAACCTGTCCCATGTAGTAAGTTCTTGAGTTCCAGTTACTTATCTGGAATTCCAGTTTTTCTTAGTAGAGATTAATATTGTTAATTTATTTTGGAGATGATAATTTATTCTGTTGTGGTGGTTACTACTGCTGCCTCTTAGACTCTGCATCCTGGTTCAGTTCATGCACTTGATCATTTCTTGTGTGGAATTTGCATGTTCTCCCCATATCTACATATTTGCGTTTTCTTCCAGGTACTCTAGATTTCCTCCGATATTCCCGAAAATGCTCAGGTGAGGTCAACTGGTTAACTGCATTAGCCCAAGTACAGGTGTGTGTGCCCACCCAGTAATGGATCCTGTCTTTCACACAGAGCTGTTAGACTCGAGTTTGTGAATGTAACATTTTATTCAGGTTCAAGCAAGGGTATTTGTAGATTATATTTTGTGAAAGTGTCTTTACATACAATGTGTCCAGGACAGTTTGAAACTATAAGATATTTAGAAAAGTTTGTAAGATGAGCACAAGTTATGTTTCCCTTTAATTTTTTCAATATCAGAATTTTAAGAAATATTTGTGGAGGTGGTCTAGCTATAGCAGTGAAAGATATATACATTGTTCTTGTTTTGTCTATTGTCTATTTTGTGTGTTTTATTCTTTAAAATCTAGCTGTTGTCATCTTTTCCCTAATATATTTATTGTTTTATCTGTCATTTTGACAAGTGATGAGGGACTGGTAAAACAACACTGGTGTTTGATGTCAGGAGAAGTGAACAATGATGATGACCTGAAATGATCACTGTAAATATACATTGTGTGTGTTTCACCATATAAGTGAATAGAATACAATTTATAAGACCAACTCTCAATATCCAGTGTTATGTATTTCAGCATGCATATACAGTATCTATATATATAATTCACTAAGGCAAGACACCCATGGAAAGCACGCCGGAAGGGGCGTGGATTCACTAAGCCGCCGACAAGTAAGACACCTATGGCGCACGCAGGAAGGAGCCATGCCCACCAACTCCAAGACCATTGGATACGACGACAACTCGCAGAGCCACGCCCACCAACTCGGACGTGATGACAGAAAAACCGGCGTCATTTATATTCGTCTGTCGTAGAGGCCACATGCACTTCCGAGCCACGTTGACTGTTCATAGAGGCATGTTTCTCGCGGAGGTGAATCGCCATATGCAGCATGTAAAACGGTTTGGGAGAGGTATCCCATGGGATCCTTAAAATGATCCTTTACAACTGAGGTTAAAACACAATGAAGTAAGCAGTCTTTAAAAACTGAGTTTTCAGTTACGGTGCACGACCGCGTGCACCATAGCAAACTGTTTTACACGCTACATACAGTAATTCGCATCCGCGACAAACATGCGTCTTCTTAGATGCTCCTGCAGGAACACGAAAGACGTTTCCCTGCCCACCAACACTCCTTTTTCACCGGCCTGCGTCCACCCTCGCTCTCTAGGCATTCACACTGCCTGCCCATGTGCCCGGACGCAAAAACTCACCGACCACCCAGTTAGTCCCTTTCGTCTGTGCTAGGAGTCCACATGCACGTCTGAGCCACGTTGACTTTTCATTGTTCTTTTCGGTTTTGACACCCGACCGCGTCCACCATGAAAAACCATGCGAAAGGAACAATGAAGCCCCACCTCACTACTACCGTGGTCGGGTGTCTTGGTGGATTATATAGAAAAAAGCAGCCACAACCGCACAGGTGTTTTATCTGATGTTTTATTCGGGTTTTAAATTTTCTAGTTATTGAATGTTTTTATTTTTTTTAACCTGATTGTACAATGACTTTAAGTTTTTTGAAAGGCGCTCCAAATAAAATGTATTATTATTATTATTATTATTAGAGCAATAAAAAGTCTACGTGAGTCACAGGTGCATCTGGACTGTGCAAAGACGACAGTGACTCAAGTGCCGAGTTGGAGGTGGGCACATGAGCAGGCAGTGCATACTGAACCAGAAATTCAGTCACGGACGATTGTGTGTTGGTTCGTTCCGTGCATTGTTACAATGTTGCTTTTCTTGCTGATTTATTACATTACCGATTTTTCAAATGTTAATTTTCTCCCTGCGCTTAAAAATCATTAAAAAACTGGCCTGATTATGCGGCGTATGGTACGCCGCGGGTTGGCTAGTAGTAAATATACAGTTAAGAAAATGGAAGTCCTAAACTACTCCTTACACAATGATTGATAAATGATACAAACTATTTCAAAATTAAATTAAGTTCTAGGCCAATACTGGTAACAATGAAATGTCATACAGTCATTTTAAATGTCTAGAAGGCACTGGTTAAAAACAAAAAATAGTTAAAACAGTCAGAGGGTGTTTCATACAATCTGAAATGAATGCATACATCGTAACATACTGGACAGTAGAATATATCATGCTTTATTTGAAAAAAATGATTTCAGTACAGCATGGGACTCTCAATGAACAATCTTTCTGTGCTAGTAGTTCTAAGAATTTAACTATGACACGTTTTATGATGAAACTTCATATTTTCATATATAATATGCACATGTATGGTGCTTGATGTATTTCTGTTCTCCTGGTGTCTTCCCATTCCCTTCTGCCTTCTCCTTTTCAGGATGCATTTTGGTTTTTATGGGATGTTCTTCGTTTGGAATGCATTTGCCTTAATAAGGTGATGCTACACTGTTCTTACTTTTACCTGACTGTTCAGCAATCTGTTTAATTTGTACAGTTTCTATGTTCATAGAATTACATTGCTGAATTTTTATTTATTTGGTTAAAGTAGAATTGTTTTCTAATCTTGAGTTTATTTTAGCATTATTGGCCTAAATGCTCAGTGCAGTGAGAGGAAGGGGCAGGGTGTTAAGTTAGCAGAAGGTTTTTCTGTTTTTGTACTGCCTGTTGTTTTGTATTTGTTCTAAGCAGACTTGGCAGATTGGTGCTGATGAGGTGTGCTTGTTCTGGTTTCGGTTTTATTAGGGAAGGTGCTGATGTTGGAGGTTGGTGAAAGGACTGTGTCCTGTTAATTGTTTCATGCCTAAGCTCTGGGCAGGCAGCAGGTCACGGGGTGGCTGTGTAGCATCACTTCCTTCTTCTTTTTTTCTATGTTGTTTTAGCAAAGCTTTTCTTATAGCTGATTTATCAATTACCCTTTTAAATGTTCTTGGTCTGCTATTAAATATGAAAAAGGCTGTTGTTCCAGATGTTGCTCTCCTACAACAGACCAGGTTTATAGAGTATCTCCAGGATGTGTAATGAATACTACGTTTAGTGGCTTCCACATCCACTAGAAACTTGGAGTGGCAATAATTTAGTGTCACAAGCCTCCATGTTAAAATTCTGGACTCAAGCACTGATGATTTCAGGAGGTTTAGCTATTCTCTAATTGAATTTAGAGGGAAGAAAATTTCAGTCCTGTCCCCTTTCAGCTTAACTTCTTTCCTTAGATAACTAACCATACTCATCAACTGAAGGACTACAGGCACTAAGAGGTACTTGAACCCCCTATCCCACTTCATTCGCGTATGCCCCACTCAACCCACCTTCTTTGTAAATTTATTTCAAAACCAACCTGATTGATTCATTTTACTTGCTTAATCCCTCAGGTAAGTTTTTCTTCTCTATTTTCTCTCTCATCATCACACTCTGTCAAGGCTGCATTGTATATTTGTCTCTGAGTTACTGGCATCATCCCTGTCACATATCACTGGTGGACACATCTTCCCTGTCAGACCTTTGCTGTGCTCTCTCTCACTTGCACCTGACTTGGTTTCTTAAACACGTTGTAAACTTTGCTCCCTCTAAGGAGTCACCTGCTATGGGCAAATGTTTTTTTCATGTGAGCAAAATGTTCTAAAAATCAACACTTTTTCAGCGTCAGTATTAGCAATGCATTTCTTTATATAGAAAAAAATAAAATCACTATATGATTATTTAATGTGTTGCTTTATTATTAAATATTGAAAAACTATCTGAACTGATATAACAAAGTTTGTTATAAAAGTGTTTATTTCTACTCAAAATTTCACTGAATATTCAAAGCAGTTTATCTTCTGACCTTTTATGTCTTCAATGTTATAAACTTAAAGTTATTAACAATTTGTACAGAATATAAAAGAGTAATTTTCATTGAGTTTTCATGATCCTTGGGATCTGAGTGATTTTTAGATTTTTGTTTTTATACTCTTCATTAGTCTAAATCCTGTTTTACAATTAGCACTTGAGACCTGGGGCCTCATGCATAACGCTGTGCGTAGAATTCGCACTATAGCATGACGTAAGCACAAAAGCTGAAATGTGCTTACGCACAGAAAAATCCAGATGCAGGAATAACTGTGCGTTCGCCAACTTCCGCGATCTTCCGCTACATAAATCCCGGTCAGCATGAAAAGTAACGCTCGTGCACGCGCCTGCTGTCCCGCCCCGTCTCCTCCCAGAATTACGCCTCTTTGAATATGCAAATCAATATAAATAGCCCTTAAGCTCAGCATTCTGTGAAAAGACAATGGGAAAAGCAAGAGGGAAAATGGAAGAATTTCAGCGAATACCAAGTGTAGGCAAGGAAAAAGTACTATTTGTTGGTTTAAACAGTGATATAAACAACAAAAGGAAGTTGATCGAGTGACATAGCATGTTGGAGAAACTCGAAAGCTCAAGTTCACAAAGTCGCACAGTGCGCGAAATAAAAAAGAAGTTGTCAGATATCAAAGTCGCTGTGAAAAGGCGAGTCGTAGCCCACCATCTGAGTGTCATATGAAAGCTTATTAGGGTACAGAGAAAAAAAAAGGCACACAGTGGGGGAAAAGCACGAAATGTCAACTTCTACAGCTTTGACAAGTCCTTCAATTTCTGCCTTCTTAAGAGATGACCTGTAGAAAGTTGTGTAAATAATCCTTAGCAAAATGTCACTCATGAGGTGGATGTCTTTCCAAGCATCACCAAGGTCCTCACAATGTGCCATACAATGTTCTCTGATAAGTGTGGAATGGACTGCAGCTGAAAAGCAGCTACACCTTTTCATTTGCCCTACATGACTGATGAGCCGTCTGAGGTAAACATTACTTACAATCTGGTTTAAATTTAACTTGTTTTCTATATACAATTTTTGAATAACCCCAAGAGTAGATAAACTGTCACATGCTGTTCATGTTATTATGCCAGCGAACACAGTTTTATGAATGGATTTGTTTCATTCCTTAACAATAACATTTTTGAAACTATTATCTGTATGTCAGATTATTCATCAATGATCAAAGTGTGGTAGGCTGATTTCAGAATTTCATTTAACTTGTCAGTTTTGATTGCAGAATTTATACACTTGATTAACTCAAAGACATAACTGTTACTTCTTCAACAACGTATTTCACGTATTTGGCAACCAACATAGAAGAATTTATTTTCACAGCCAGCAAAACTTTATCTATTAAAACTTTTGCCTCGTCAGGTGTCACTTGTTTTTGCTACACAAGTTCCTTTCTTCCTTTATGTTCTTGCTTATCCTGTTATTTTTTTTATAAAAAACCTTTTGATTGATTTCAGTTCTAAGTTTTTTTAAGTTCTGTTACTCATTCGATACAAGATTTCTGGTTCAGACTGAGATGGCCCACTTTCCAGTCACTCCATGCTTTTCCTGAGGTCCATTTGCTAAAGGGTCCTGCTTTCAAACATATTTTGAAAATTACACCATCCGTCTCCAAGAAATTAAAAATTTCTCCCAGAAGCACATGCTACCAGTTGCTATGCGCTAAGTCCATTTTAACAACATAATTCCAGCATCAGCCGTTCAGCTTTAAACCCCAAGCGCTGCTTCGTCAAGTGACTATTTGAACTGTCTTCAGCTTTCGCTTAAATCTGGTTAAAATGACAAAAAAAAACAGCGCAGAATGTTTCATGTTGCACAATTTTCTTTAAATGTTTCTTAAATAATTCAACTGAATTAGTTTCATTAATTTTTATTTAATGTCTGTAGTTTCAATTTGTTTCAAAGTCTGGTCTTTTCATGAGTGACAATGTAAAACCTGTGAGCGTGAGAATAGCAGAAGAAACTTTCTTGTATACTGTACTCAGATATGGGGATGGATATTTAAGGAGTAAACCACAACACAATGATTATATTTTTACATTATGTACATTAAAGAATCATCAACAACAAATCAAATCGATTTAATAATACATTGAACAATTATTATAAAAGTAAAGTTGAATAGATCAGGCTCTGCAGGTACATGAATAAAAGGTAAAGTACCACTTCCAGTTAGCGGAAATAGCCCAAAAGTTGATAGAAATCTAGGTTTTACACCTAATACTTGTATGCAAAATTTGGTTGACCTAAGTGAAAGCGTACTCAAGTTATCGTTTTTACATACTCACACACACAGACACAGACAGACAAACAGACATAATTCCAAAAATGGTATTTTTGGACTCTAAAACGTCTCAACATTGAATTTTTGAACAATTACAATACTTTCCCTATACTTCATATATGAGAAAGTAAAAAGAGTTGCAAGTCATTATCGGCCAACGTGAATCAGAAAATAAGATGGCTTTCTTTTGTTTTATAAATATGTTTAGTCAAATTAGATGCTTTATTTATAGGTTTTTGATTGCTTGCACCAGACTTTTTCCTGCTTGGCTGTGTGATTGAGCTCTGCAAAGCGCCGGTACCATGTGCTTCTTGTCTTACACCCAGTTTTGCTGCAATTATAATAATACAAGTACAGTATTTTTACTTCAGTAAGATAATTATTGTGTTATTGTGTTACACATTACTTTAAAAAGTAATCAGACTATAAAATGCACATTATTTTTAATGTGTTACCCTACTGCTCTCGAGATTGTGTCGCTGAGTTTAGCACTGTAAATTTAGCTCATCAATATAGATTTATTGATTTCTGAAATATTGAGACAGAACAGCAAGGAGAAGGAATAATGCAATCGTCTGAAAATGTATTTTGTGGATGCTTCTAGCAGTGGGTGCAGAATGCGTTTGCAAAGTAAATACATGTACAGGCTGACAGAGTGCGCCAAACATGCGCAGACCCCGATTATGGGTTTGCATGGCCACATAATAAGATTATTCTTTAGAGAAATCTCCCTCTGTTAAACTGGTTTCTCAAAGGCCAATAACCCGATTGCTCTAATTGGAATAAGGTTTTAACTGGATGTTTTACAATCAGGTTTCTGTGAATAAGCGAGTTATTGAAGCACATGTAAGCAAGCCAAATGTGTATCAGGCATGTGTATCATACTTCATGAATCAGCTGTATAGTTTTTCATAATAATTTTGTCCGGGAGGGTCATAGTATTTTAGCAGCTTTTGCATTTGTTTTCTAATTGCTTTAGCAAAGATTTGTTAGAAATCTATGTTTACTTGTAGGTCGCTGTGTCATTCGTCTTTAATCTGCATTTCTGAATCTCATTATGCCAGTTAGGGGATTGGCTCCATAGGTCATCCTCCACCTCACTTTAATCTGATTATGTTGTCTATAAATATTACAATATTAAACAATGGAGCTGTTAACACAGAAACAGGCTTTACCTAGCTAGTTTTCATTTCAGCCATCTTGACATGTTTCTTTCTTTAAATCTTTTGTTCCCGTCACTGTGTACTCACCTCCCTTTTTCAGCTTTTTTCATGGACAGCTCTTCAGAATATCAGGCACAGAGAGGCCTCAAGCTGTGTGAAGTATGCACACAGGTGTATTGTCACTGGTGTACTGGCGGAGGTATAGTGTGGAGGAATGCTTGTGTTTGTGTGCCAGTGATTGGCGTGCTCCAGCATTGTTGCATGATTTTTAAAGGAGGTAACTCAATAAGCAACATGGACATTGGGCTTGTCCTTAGAATTGAATGGAATACCAAGCAACATGTGCAATAAAATAACATTAAATCAGTTTATTTTACTTAATCACTTGTGATGTTTGTTCACACTTTTATTACACTTCAAGCAATTGACCGGTGAATGAAATTGTAGTTAGTAGAATACTAACTAAGAAACTAAGTTTCTTTTGCTCCTGGTTTAATTTACTAGCAGGGAGTCTTTCACTTTTGTAATGGATTTAGATATAAGATTAGGGAGTTTCAACCTTTGTAACATTTACAGATTTGAATAAAGGAGATGTTACAGTGGCTTAATTAAAAATGAGCAAAATAGCTCTGAAATCGTGACAGATAAATTGTTGCAGCTGTTCCTTATCATCTTAAGCAGATATAGGTGGCATAAGTATGCTGATTTTGTTTTTGTCACATTTCTAAAGACTTTTATTTGTAAATTAGTTAGATGGATAGATAGATAGATAGATAGATAGATAGATAGATAGATAGATAGATAGATAGATAGATAGATAGATAGATAGATAGATAGATAGATAGATAGATAGACTAACTAGGCAACTAGGAACTTAAAGTTACTGTACACAAATTACATACATAGAGGGTAGATAGATAGGGCCTGTGTTTCTCAACCCTTCAATGAGTGTAGCAGCTAATGTAAAAATGGCTAATTGGTTATTTCTGAAAGAATCTCCAGGCAGGCAGAAGTTGAAGTAAAAACTAGGTTCTTGTGCACAGAGCATAGTGGTTAAGCTCTGCTGTGTAAAACGTTCAATTTAGGACAGCCCCTTTACCACATGCTGCCTGTCTAGATGCATTTGTGTCTCAAACAGGGTCACGGCAGCTCTGTGTGAAAAAAGACCAAGATCTGTGTTGACGGGCGAATCACAAGAAATAAATTAAAGGAATAAATGCTGCAGGAAATCTAACATCTCATTGCAGAAATGCACTTGCATTAACTAATGAGAGTAATGCTGTTAATGGTCTCTTCGCTGTGAAAACGGTATTTAAAATCCTGTTTATGACAGGTTTTAAGGTGACCATGTAAGGCTGAACTTCAACATTAAATGACATAACTATAGGATCACAGACAAAGTGTGTATTGCACAAAGAAATAAAATGTGAGATGGTGGAAACAAAGGCACTTTTAAAGTTTCACAGGAGTTCAAAGCACTAAAGTGACAACAAGACCTACAGCCTTCATATTAGACCTGCTTGGATGTCAATTTACTCTTTTCCTCCCTTTAAGATATCCAAATAATCGTCTTTTCTGTCAAAGGTTCTTGAACATGTTGTAGCCTCCAAACTCACCAATTACTTAACTTCTGATAATTTCATGGAACCTTTCCAGTCTATTTCAGAACATAACAAAGCTTGAATAACCAATGCTTTGCTTATGGCAGCAGACTCTGGACAAATCAGCATATTAATTCTGTTAGATCTTAGTGCAGCATTTGACATTGTCAGACATGACATTCTACTGTCCAGAATGGAGAACATGTGCAGTGCCAGCCAGTGGTATAAGTCCTATCTGACTGATAGGCAAGAGTTTGGTAGTCTTGGCAACAGCAGATCCAGCACAGCACTAGTACAATACAATACAATACAATTTATTTTTGTATAGCCCAAAATCACACAGGAAGTGCCACAATGGGCTTTGACAGGCCCTGCCTCTTGACAGCCCCCCAGCCTTGACTCTCTGAGAAGACAAGGATAAACTCCCAAAAAAACCTTGTAGGGAAGAAATGGAAGAAACCTTGGGAAAGGCAGTTCAAAGAGAGACCCCTTTCCAGGTAGGTTGGGCGTGCAGTGGGTGTCAAAAGAAGGGGGTCAATACAATACAATACACAGAACAGAACAAATCCTTAATACAGCATAAAAATACAAATTTTAGAAGTACGGAGTAGAATTTAACAGTAGATGATATCACATAATAAGATTTGGATATTTTTAGAGTCCTGGAAACCTCATCCATCAAGCTGCCTCCCCCATTTGGCCATTCCACGGCTAAAACAGTGCTGGGCCAGCCAATCCGATGAAAGGACCCCTCTTTCCCATGATTCCTGTGATCCTCCATCAGGGATGACTTTACCATAGGCAGGCAAACAACTTGGCAGGTGGGTCGTGGCACCAATTGCCACATTTGAGTACTGAGAACAGAAACAGAATAGGTGAGGGTTAGTATTCAATTATAACTATCATGTTACTTATGTTTTGGTGCTAATGACTAACAACAGAGATGCAGTCTGTACAGTTAATCAGCAGCTCTAGTCAGGATATGCTAAACTGAAGTAGTGAGTCTTCAGCCGGGATTTAAAGGCTGAGACAGAAGGGGCATCTCTTATAGAAGTGGGAAGACCATTCCACAGTTTAGGGGCCCTGTAACTAAAAGCTCGACCTCCTACTGTTATTTTATTAATCTTTGGAATCATAAGCAGACCAGCATCTTGAGATCTTAATGTGCGCTCAGGTTTGTAAGTCATGATAAGTTCAGACAAGTAAGTCGGAACTTGGCCATTTAATGCTTTATATGTTAAAAGGAGGATTTTGAAATCTGCCCTAAACTTAACCAGGAGCCAGTGTAAAGATTTAAGAACTGGAGTTATGTGTTCGTATTTTCTTGTTCTTGTAATAATTCTTGCAGCCGCATTTTGGATTAACTGGAGGCTTTATAGAGAATAGTTTGAACAGCCAGTGAACACCGCATTGCAGTAGTCAATCCTACTAGAGATAAATGCATTAATTAATTTCTCAGAATCCTGTTTATTTAGAAAGCGCCTTAATTTCCTAACATTTTTAAGATGGAAGAAACATGTTTTGGACAACTTTGTAATATGTGCTTTAAATGACATGCTAGAATCAAAGATAACTCCTAGATTGCGGGCTGATTCAGTAAAATTAATTGGGATTCCAACTGAGTTAAATGATGACAAAATATTGTTGTGATCCGCGTCATTCCCTCCAACAATTAACATCTCTGTTTTATCTGTATTTAAAGACAAGTAGTTATCATTCATCCACTCCTTTAATTCGCTTACACAACTAATTAAAGACAACATCGGAGAAACTTCATTTGATTTAAATGAAAGGTATAACTGGGTGTCTGTCATCTGCATACGAGTGAAAATTAACATTATGTTTCCTAATGAGAGATCCCAGTAGAAGCATATAAAATGAAAACAGTAAAGGTCCCAGTACTGAGCCCTGCTGGACACCATATTGAACTTCTGTGTATAATGATGGAGTTCTGTCAGCACATTTCTGTACATATTGGAATCGATTTGATAAATAAGAACTAAACCAAGCGAGCACAGGGCCTGTAAGCCCAACATCGTTTTCTAGCCTGTGCAGTAAAATAGAATGGTCAATGGTGTCAAATGCTGCACTTAAGTCTAACAACATAATTACAGTGGAGTTTCCTTCATCAGAGGATATCAGAATGTCATTTACAACCCGTGTTAGTGCAGTTTCTGTACTATGACCAGTGCGAAAACCAGACTGGAATTTCTCAAATAAATTGTAATGCGTAAGGTGTGACTGAAGCTGACTGGCGACTATTTTTTCTAGTATTTTAGAGAGAAACGGTAAATTTGAAATAGGCCTATAATTATTTAGTATGTGTGGATCTAGGTCTGACTTTTTAAGTAATGGTTTAATGACTGACACTTTTAGTGCATCAGGTACTGTACCATGCAGTAATGAACTATTGATAATGGTTAGAATAGGCGCCGCAAGAACATCCATGGCACTTTTTACTAGTTTTGTTGGCACTGGATCTAGGGAACAAGTAGTGGGCTTCATTTTAGTAATTAAAGTTAAGACTTCCTGCTCAGTTACAGGATTAAAATTATTAAAGTGCTGAATGCAATGTGAGACAGGGTCTGCTAAGCTAGTATGTGGTTTGTACTGTGATGCAGAGATCTGGGATCTTATATTTTTAATTTTTTCATTGAAGAAGCTCATAAAGTCTGTACTGCTAATATCTGTTGGTATTTTGCACTGTTGATCTGAATTCCCATTTGTTAATTTAGCCACTGTTCTAAACAGTACCCGAGGATTTTTATTATTGCTATCTATTAATGTAGAATAGTATTCTGAGCGAGCTTTAAAGAGGGCTTTTTTATATTTATTAACACTCTCTGTCCATGCAATTTGAAAGACATGTAGCTTTGTTGTTCTCCATCTGCGCTTCAGTTTTCTACACTCTAATTTAAGAGCGCGAGTGTTTTCATTAAACCAGGTAGAGTTTCTATGTGCTTTGATCACTTTTGTTTTAAGAGGAGCCACTGTGTCCAGAGCATCTCTCAAGGTCACATTATAATGTGATGTTAGCTGTTCTAAATTGTATTCCACATTTACATTTGATGTTAACTGATCTAAATGGTTTTCCACAATTACACTCGACTCAAGGTATCTATAAATTTTGAAGTAGAATTACAATCTAGATGTCGCACTGTCTTTGTTTTAATCTGTGACTGCATTGGCAAGGGCAGGACTAAATCAAATGTAATTAAGAAGTGATCGGAAATAACTTCATTTAATGGAGTAATATTTAAATTTTGAATTTTAACTTTGTAAGTTATAATTAAATCTAATGTGTGGTTATGATTATGAGTTGGACCTTTGACAATCTGACAAAATCCTACTGAATTTAACAAATAAGTAAAACATTTGCTAAAAGTGTCAGTTTCCACATCAATGTGTACATTAAAATCCCCCATCAGTACTACGTGATCATAATTTATAGCCAAATCAGACAAAAAGGTTGCTAAATTCAGTCATGAACAATGAATATGGCCCTGGTGGTCTGTAGACTAGCACTATAATTGTGTTGGAATCTGTTTTAATATTTAAAATGAATGCCTCAAAGGATGTAAAGTTGCCTACATTTTTAGAAGTGATTTGCATTTTGTTACAGTACAAAAGTACACTAGTCACACTAGGTGTTCCTCAGGGCTCTGTTGTCGGCCCTCTGCTCTTCTGTATCTATATGCTTCCTCTTGGCCATATCATTCGTAACTTTTGGACTGGGTTATCATTTTATGCAGATGATACTCAACTGTATCTCAGTTCATCAGGGCTTTCTCAGCTCACAACTTTCCTCAGTGAAATTAAAACCTGGATAGAGCAGAATTCTTTAAAATTAAATTGCAACAAAACTGCAAACTCCTACAAATTTGTAGCACAAATTAAGAAAATTAACTCCTTTTCAGTCACTCTTGACGGTGATCTCATTAGACCTTCTATTAATACAAGGAATCTTGGATCATTTTTGATCCCCCCTTTCTTAATTTGTCCACATAAACCACATTAAGAAGCTTTCTTACTTTCACCTCCACAACATATCCCGTGTTCACCCTTTCTATCCTTTTCTAAAGCTGAGAAACCTGTCCATGCTTTTATCACATTCTGATTCAATTATTGTAACTTCCTACTAGCAGGTGCCCCTTCAAAGCTTATGTCACATCTCCAGTTAATTCAAAACTCTGCTGCAAGAGAACTTACATGAACCAGCAACAGTGAGCACATCACACCCATCCTACCTCACCTTCACTGGCTCCCTGTGTCTTACAGGATCGAGTATAAAATTCTATTAATAACATACAAAGCCAAAAATGGCCTTGCAATGGACTACATCAGTGGAATTCTCCATCACTGTGCTCCTGTTCACCCACTAAGGTCCTCTGATTTTGGCAAACTTGTTGTTGGGCCTTCAGCTGTATGGTGCTCAGACTTTAGAATGACCCCCCGAAATTAATTAGATCAGCTGACTCAATTCATTCTTTTAAAAAACAACTTAAAACTCATCTGTTTTGGAAGGCACTTAACTTACCCTGACATTCTGACCCTTCTTTCAGTTTACCTCTGTCCAGGAACTCAGGATAATTTGTGTGTGTGTTACATCATAAATGATGTGATTTGTTCAGGCATTTCTTTTAGTATTGATTTTAGGATTATACTCTGGTTTATTCTTTCTATCATTCTACAGTATTTAATACTTTTGTATATTCTGTGTTTATTTGTTTATTGTTCTGTGTAGAAACTATTTGTATCATTTTGTTTTAAGTGCCTATGGGTATGGGAAACATGCAATATAAATAAAATTTCTTCTTCTTTTTTCTTTTTCTTCTTTTTTTCTTTTTCTTCATCTTTTTTTTTCCTTTGGTACAGGCTGGTAACTGTGAGCTGCACTCTTCGAGTGGTGACTGAAATGCTAAAACTTTTCTTGACAACAAACAAAAAGTATTTTAATGGTTAAAAACTTGAAATAGTAGTTGTGTAACTCCATCTCAATGTAGTTGAGGAGCTTTTTTGAGAACATTTGGATGGAAAAAGACAAGTTTCCAGACAAAACAACTATCCACAAAATCAGTGCAAACCGTCTGAAACATAAGGCTTATTAACTTTCTGCACTCTCAAAAGTGTCATGCCACAAAAGGTAGGCTCGTGTTTACCAGATTTTTCACCAGATACTCTTAACATCCCATAGTCATGCAGGGTAGGCTGATTGATTGGAGACTATAAAATGAATGAATGTGAATTTGCTTTGCAAACAACTACTACCCCATCCAAGGCTGGTTTATGCAGTGTACCCAAATTAGTTGGCTAAGGAAGACACAAAACAATAGATGGACCAGTGTCTTTGGCAGTGGCATGGCTTTTAGAATAGTTTGTGTATGCATCTAAAAATCGGGTTTAATACCCTGCTCAAGATACTCTCTTTATGAAGCATATGTGAGTGTGCCCTGTGACAGACTGGGGCTGGGTCCTGAATAGGTGCTGTCTATTGATAATCCTTTAACGAAGCTAGCAGGTTCAGAAATTGCATTAATGAATGTATAAGTTGAGGTCACTGGGAATGCAGACTCTATTCCAGATATATTAGCTCTAGAACACAAACATTTTAGGATGGCATAAACATAATTCTGTTCTTCTTTTCTCCTCCACTACTTCCCAGACAAGGTTGTGGTAATGCGCCTAGCCAGGCATTACCAAGGTGAAGAAAAATAAACTTTTTTAAGTTTATTTAAAGTTTGGGTGAAAGACAGGAAAAGGGAAGGGCAGCACTTACTTATTTTTTACTTGAACTTGTGCACGTGAAGAGACACTCGCATCCTCTGTGATTGGCTGGGAGAGACAACATGCATTATGATTGGTCGTCAAAACCGTTGCGCATTATAAAAGGTACTTCCTGCCTGCAGGGTTCGTCTTTTGGCCATTTGCTGAGTGGGAGGAGCAGTTTTTGCAATAAATTATTGCAGTTTGTGTCTGTTTTTGTAAATATTTTCTTTGTATCATAGGTATTTCAAAGTTTTAGTTCTTGATTGCTGGAGGTACTTATATAGTTTGGGTTTTGGTGCACTTTTTGTATATATGCTTTTTTTTTCATTTGTAAATTTTTGTGAATTATACTTCTTTTTGGGGTAGTGTAGTTGTAGTGCTGCTGCGTCACAAAAAGGAGACCAGGGTTTGTGTCTCAGGGTCTCCCTACATGAAGTTTGCATGTTCTCCCCATGTCTGTGTGGGTTTCCTCCCAAAGACATGCAGGTTAGGTGGATTGGTGGCATTAAATTGGCCTTGGTGAGTGTGTGTTTGCCCTGCTCTGGACTGGTGCCCTGTTCTGGGTTTAGTCCTGCCTTGCACCCTATGCCAGCTGGGATAGGCTCCTGCAACTCTGTTCAGGACAAAGTGGGTTACAAAATGACTGACTAGACCTCCTTTTGTAATGTGATAGGTAGAGTAACTTCCTACCAGCATTTTCATTGAGGAATACTGCCATTTATTTTGTGCATATACATTTATTTTTTCTTGTTGTTTTTCTTTTTAGGACCTCGGGACTTTGACTATAATTACTGTAAATATTCATCATTGGTTCTGTGTGTCATTGCTTTTATTGTATATCAAAGCTCTTATGACACTGTTCTTGTGTTGTTTTTGCTTGCATCTGTAAATAAACAGTACCACATTTATTGAAAACCCCAACAAAATAGTGAGTGAAAATGTTTGACCAAATTGCGATTGTTCAGGTGAAGACTGTTATAGTTCAAAGTTCAGGACTTTGAGTATTAGCAGATCATTCATGTATTAGTAGTAATGGCCCAAATGCTCTTACAATGGCTATTGTGCATACATTGAGGATTGTGTGAAGTATTTTGCAACATGAACGACCTTAAATCACAAATTACATTCAAGCAAGCATACTGTATGTGGTTGCACAGAATTGGAGTATCATTCTTGGAGTTTAACATTGAGATCCAATCACTCTGTGTGTGCATTTGATCACAATGCCCAAACATCTAGGAAAAGCTTTAAGGTGAAAATGTCTCTGTGCAAGAAAGCAGGAGAACTTGTTACCTCCATACAAACAATATGATAATGGCCTGAGTGTTCCACACCACAATATTTCCTTATCTGAGCGGATTTTGATGGTGTATTGGATCAAAGATTAGCATATTCACTTAATTTTAAAAAAAAATGATGTGAGAAGACAAAATGGAGCTTTTGGTGACCATTTGTTTTCCCCTGTATTTAGAGTTGGCTTTGTCCCACTATTCCATTCACACTAGCTGTCCCAGGACAGAATTATAACTCCTCTCCTAAAAGGCTAACATACACAGTGGAATCTTCAGTGTCCAAATGTTCCAATTACCTTTAAGAAGCATACTGCTAATCACTAGTTTAAATCCTCCAGATCATAAAAAGTAAATCCCTGTATCTGAATTCTGTCATGTAACTGCCAAAATCATAATTATGTGTACAGTTGGAAGAAATTTAAGAGATGTTCTGCAAGTTAAGTTGGGTTTCCAGCAGTTTTAGGATGAACAGGCATATTAGGAACACTTCTTTGGCTTTCTTAATCCATTATTCTATTAATTCTTCATGCTGGTGTCCTGAACCAGCATGGCTTTGTCAATGGCTGCACCTTTGAGGACCTTTTGGTTCTCTCTCTTCCCAGTTAAAGCTAAGGCTTGCCATGAGTCCTGCTTAGTACTGCTTTTGGGTCTAATTGAATTTCTGTTCTGGCTTTGTAACCTGGTACTACTATCTCATTATCAGACATGTCCATTAATTATTGTTATATAAGGGCTGGAGACTGAGCCAGTCACACATGAGCATTTTATGCTCTCTATGAAGATTTAGGTTATGGTTTCTTGGATTTATGTCTATAGATTATGTGTGGTCTTGAATTCAAATTTCATGCCTGGACGTTTTCTTTGGTGTCCTCACCAAAGATGTGCTGGTTAGGTTAGCCAGTGACATTAATTTGGCCCCTCAAAAGTACAGATGTGTGTGTGCATGTGATCTAACTCTGTCGTAGACTAGTGCCCTCTCCTGGGGTTTTTTCCAGCCTTCCAACCAACACTGCTGGGATTGGCTCCACACCCCTCAGCTCTTAATTGGATTAATTGTGGATGTCCATTATAGTCATCCAGGCTTCTTCTCTTAGAAAGTATTCTAATTTACAGGTTTGAGCCCAATTTCTTGGACTGGTGTAAGTTATTTCGATTTAGTTTAATTTTTGCTCTCTAGGTTTTAGTAAGCCATTTCAGCTTTTGGTAATTTACCTGTTGTTCAGTTGTGCTGTGTAAGTCTTACAGAATGTTTAATGCTACTTTTTTTCTCAATTACATATACAGCAAAACTGAAACAATTTGTAACCTTGTAATCTTTAACCTTCAGTTCTATTCTCAAAATACAAACACATTTCCCAGAATTATAAACACTACACATACTTTTCACCCATGTTACAGAGGAGTTGCACCATTTCAGCGGAGCTTTAGACACAGAGACCTTCTTGAAGCACAGATTGTCTCAATCAGAAAGCTCTACCATTCCAATAATTAATTCACGTCATCATAATACAGAACACAGCTCTTCAGGTGCAAACACTGAGCAGCAAAATGATTCACATGCCAGTTACAACTGCAGGATTATTAAAAAGCCATTCCATGATGATCTTCATGGTGGTGTAAGCCTCCAAAAACAATGTAAGCCTAGATGGACACAGCAATCACACTACATTGACATTTAGGACATTGTATGTTCCCACCGTGCTGCAGTAGTATGCAACTGGTTCACTGCCCGTCCCAGGCTTTCTAGGCATATTTTATAATCTTCAGTTCCATTGAAGAATTATGTTCAGCATGGTGGTGGAAGGTACACTATATGGTAGGACTCCCTATGAAACTGGAAACCATCTGCAGGAAGCTGAGCAGGTTTTTGAGGACATAACGCTTATGTCTATTCATGGGTGTTACAGTTTTTTCCAATTGCTAACACACTAAAATCTAATGTAAAGCTCAACTGCAAAAACTGACACTCAGAGAGCAAAATCTCTCCTCACATTTGTTATATTCAAAACACAAATCACACCTTTGAACACAAAAAGCAATTAACTTGACTTCTTTTGCATTAGAGTGTGCACACTTTCCTACAGAAAACACAGGAATCTGACAGCAATAAACTTTTAGCCATTTCTAAACACACCCATTCAAAAAGCCACACCCATGTACCAATTAGGCTAAAACAAGTGTCACCCGGTCAAGCACCTGACTGCTTATTAGTTAACTCAGCAATCAGAATGTGAGAACTATAAAACTCCACAGATTTACCAACACTAAAGAACAATGGAAGCTGGAGGGAGAGGAAGAGATGGTAGAGGTAGAGGTAGAGGAAGAGGTAGAGGAAGAGGTAGGGGTGCACAGAGAGGTGAAAGAGGACAAAGACAAAGAAGACAAGCACTTTCAAATGAAATTCGGGCAACATTAGTCGACCATGTTATAAATCATGAATTGACAATGAGAGAGGCTGGACAGAGGGTCCAACCCAACCTGAGTCGATTTACTGTTGCCTCTGTCATCCGGACATTTCGGCTTGAGAACAGGTATGTTCTGTAACACCCACTCTGTACTGTATATCTACAGCAATTCAAAGTATTCTTTACTTGTACAATACTACTGCATAATCCTCATTAGAAACAAGAAAGGCTACATACCAATATATACATTGTTGTCTTCTCCAAGGACTGAGAGACAAGTAGGACGTGGTGGAAGAGGTCGGATGTTCACAGAGGCACAGGAGGTAGAAATCATAAACATGGTTTTGGCAAATAATGCCATAAGACTTAGGGAAATTCAAATCCACATCATGAGGGACGACACAGTTTTTGGCAACATTAGGCAAGTTGCCTTGTCTACCCTTGCTCGTGTTCTCCAGCGACACCAAGTACGAATGAAACAGATATACCGGGTTCCTTCTGAGAGGAACTCCGAAAGAGTCAAAGAACTGAGGCACAATTATGTGCAGGTAACTATTAGACTACAGGATGTTACATATAATGCTGCGTTTTTCCAGTACTAAACATAAACCTAAACCACTGCTTATGTAATCTTTTTTTGTTCTCAGACAGTGCTGGAAATGGATTCAAATGTGATCCCACATGAGTTCATTTTTATTGATGAGGCTGGCTTCAACCTTACCAGAACCAGAAGAAGGGGAAGAAACAGAATAGGTCACAGAGCTATTGTGAATGTTCCTGGCGTACGTGGGGGAAACATCACAATGTGTGCTGCCATCACAGGACATGGAGTTCTATACCACCATGCCATTCTTGGTCCATATAACACAGAGTTGATCCTGACATTTCTGGACAGAATGCGAGACATCTTACAACAGGCAAACCATACGGACGATGAAGGGCAGGAGCACAGATATGTTGTAGTGTGGGACAATGTGGCTTTTCATCGTGCAGCCATGGTGCAAAATTGGTTTGCCAACAACCCACATTTTATAGTGGCGTACCTTCCCCCTTATTCTCCATTTCTGAACCCCATAGAAGAGTTCCTTTCAGCATGGCGGTGGAAGGTCTATGATCGTCAACCCCATGTGCGTGAGGGGCTTCTACAAGCAATGGAGGAGGCATGTGAGGAAATTGACGTAGGAGCTATCCAGGGATGGATAAGACACTCCCGACGCTTCTTTCCTCGCTGTCTAGCAAGGGAAAACATTGCATGTGAAGTGGATGAGGTGCTGTGGCCAGATCCACTGAGACGACATGACCCTGCATAAATCTTGTTTTGTTGTTCATTTGTTTTTTCACTTGTGCATGTTTGGGTTTTTCTGTTGCAAATTGTAGCTAAATAAATTATTTCTTTGAACCTAATTTATTTCTGCACATATGTCTCTGTGTCCAATTCTCAGTATTTGCAGTTCTGACAGTCCCTAAAGAGATAAAAGTGTTTTGGATTTTACAGAGTGGTGTTTGGTTGGTTGGAGGAAAAATTTAGGCATGGGACAAAAATGTTTACAATTTGGGGCAAAAGTTTGGTTTTGATAAGTGTTTATATAGTTTTGACTGCAGAGCTTCATTTTGCAGGATATGTGAGGTGTTTTGCTCTTTGGGTGAGGTGTTTTGTGAATTGTGCTAAATGATTTGCAAAAATGAGCCTTGTTGTCAAAATTGTGCTTTAGCAATTGGAAAAAACTGTAAAGGCACAACAGAACATATTTCTCCTGCTGCATCAGAGAAGAAAACATCATTTATGACGTAGATGACGTCATGCGGTCTGACCCAGGCCAGAGAAATTGGTGGTGATATACTTTTTGCATAACTGGATTTTACTTTGATTTTTATCTGTGTTTGATTTTAATTTTTTTTCACGTAGTGCTATTTTATACAGTAAATGTGAGTAAATGAAAGAGACTTTGTATTTCACCAGTTAGCATACCTGTACCCATCCACATGTGTGGAACACTGTAGTGTTACCAAGTTCAACACATTGTTGGAGGAGAACGGGCATCGCGATTGGGAAGGATGATGGTTTATTACTCAGACTGGAGGCCAGAACGAACGACAGATGGATTTGCCAGCAAGACAGAAAAATAACTTTGTGCCTGGCTGGGATAATATAGTGTATGGACCAGCGGAAGCCGAGAGTCGGGAGCAGTTCCATCTTCCATATACCAGGTGGCAGTGGTCCTTATATGGCAACCTAGAAAGGACACCCGCAGGGTTGCTTGGGAGTTGGAGTCCAGAAGTGCAGCCTTGTCAGGGTTCTGAGGTGCCGATAGAAGGTGCTGTCGGGGGGGATCTTCCTACTTTCTATATGGCCCAGAGGTGCTTCCTGGAAAACAGTGTGGCACCAGAAGCAGTCCCGGGTCTGGCTTAAAAGGGAGTCTGCTGCATCATATCAATCAGTCAGTCGGGAGACAGTGGGGAACAGTCAACAGGAGGATGAGAGGAGGAAGAGTTTATTTATATTGTGTATCACAGCAGATCTTTGGAAGTGTGATTGTCAGAGAGGTGCTATGGATAAATAAATATCTTATTTTATCGTTATAGTCTGTTGCACATTACTGTGTCTTGGGTTTGGGGCTCAGAGGTGCCTATATTTACCCTGAAAAGCGTGTCATTCATGAGTCCTTACTGTAACTGATTTTCAGAGTACGTGTTCTGGATTAATGCTGCTAGGGTGGAGTGGATAGTCTTTGTGTGTGTTTTTGATTGCTTGTTGTCACTTGTGTGAAAAGTTTGGTTTAGATGGAAGTGTCTGTTTTGGGGTTTAATGGTGGCTTTTGACGTATATGTTTGGTGTTTATACAAATGATTTGTTTTTCTATTGTGTTTTAAGATTTGAGAAAACAGTGAAATGTTCAGTGAAATGTGTCCAAGCAATTGAGAAAAACTAATTTCTTATTTTAAGGTTTTCCTTTTTGTCAGTTGAAGATAAATTAATGTCTTAGTGCATTTTTACAGTATCTATTACCCTTGCAATTGTTTATCTGTTTTGTTTAGTTCAAATAAGATTTTTAATAAATATTTCTGCTTTAATTAGGTTTGCTAAGTCAATTACTAATAACTGGCCACATTAGCTCTAAATGAGAATTCTCTCTTACTTTTGTTTTTATGATTTAAGTTGTAAATCATTGCCATTTGTTAATTGTATTTTTACAGGACTTTGATTAGTGGCTTTCATGAATGACTTTGATTAGCCTTGGCACTTACAGTCTTGAATATGCTGTGTTTGCCCGTGACCTTGTTCACTGAATATTTTCCTAAAAATTCGCTGTCCAGCTGGTTCACACAAACATTTTTTCCTCAATGCCCCATGATGCTTGAAAGGACAGTGTGACATCTCACAGCTGTAGCAGCCATGTGCAGAACTTTCACATGCATACTGTAAGTGTATTCTGTCTCACATTTTATGTCACTACCAGATTTGCTTTGCATATGTGTGATTTCATTGCTTCAGACAGATTTGCACTCTGCATGTGTAGCTGACCATAATGAGAATATTATGAAAATACTGAATGAGCAACTGGAAGTGAGTTTGATCTAATCACCAGAGGTTACACCTTCCTTCAAAACTAGCTGCAGTCATCTCTTCTGTTCTCTTTGAGGAGCTGAAAGCTGGCGAGCCGCTGTCTTTGGAGTGAGAAGTCTCGAACTCCCTGTGGAGCAAAACTGTCACAAATTTTCTTTGACCTGAAAGCTACTCTCCATAGGGCTTTGGAGCAGATCAAGCTTTAAGATACACTCTGCCAAGCTCTTTCCCAGTGACTGAGCCCAGTCTAAGAAAACATTATCTCAAAAAGGGAACTTCAGCACCTCTACTCTTGTGCCAGAAAGATCAACATTTTTCCCTGTAAAGTTGCAGAGGGCCTAACAGTGAGCTGAGGAAGGCAGTATCACACCACACTACTCTAAGCCACAGATAAAGGACCACGTAGTAAAGACCAAGAGTGCACTGCAACTCAAGAAGAATACTCCACCTGAACCAGGAACAACAATATTGAACTTCACACAGCACTGGACATCATTCCTAATGCCTTGGCATTGTAAAACTGTTTATCCATGCCGAAATAAATTAGAACTAAATAGCCAGTGAACAGTCAGCCTCTTCTTTGTTACATGTTTGTCTGTCTCGTGTACCTTGCTTCTATGTTAATGTAAATGCAGCTATCATATTTCTATAACCATTGTGTCATTCTGTTTCTTAATTAAGTATGCTACAGTTACCTTGATACAAGTCTAACAGCCAGAGACAATCTCGCACAGCAGAGAAAGGAAAGGAAAATAAAGCCTTACCAAATTATTTAACTCATTGCTGGCATTGCCAAAGGATAAACTAATTAACTGTTTAATTAACAATCAATCAACTCATTTTCTCATATCATACACACTTTCCTACATTTATTTGGCCCCCCATGGGCCATGTAACAGAGACACCTCAGCATTTCCTACAGTTGTATATTCACAGCTGTATTAAGCATTGTATGTGCCATGCTATGTAGCACATATCATGTTGCAACAGACAAATCCCTCCGAGTAAATAATGCTGTGTGGGGACACCACTATACATACATTGTCTGCCTATACTCCTAAATTCAAACAGGGAAGTGCCTTTATGGACTAGCGCAAACCGATATTTGAATCTCAGCGGCTGAAGCTCCAGCCTGCGCACCAGGTCCATATAAGAGAAGGGGACCTGGGCAGAATGCATGTGCAATTAGCCACACAGCAAGGCACTGAGTCAAAACAAACCTTAAAGAGCTCTCCCCTTCCCAGAGTGAGAACACACATGAGACCCTGTGAAATAATAATAATATAAAAAAAAATGAAAGATTTATTACTATTTTCAAAGCTCAGAAACAAACGTTTTGCCAGCTATGTCCAGTGTATTCATGCAGGTTCTTTGTAAATAGTAACAAATTGAATTATTATTATTTCACAGGGTCTCATGTGTTTTTTGACACTGGGAAGGGAATAGGGAGAGCTCTGCACCCCATTCCCTTATATGACCCCATTTGCGTGTGTGTCTCTCTCTCTCTGTATATATACTGTATATTGTCACGCATGTGCGATTAGGGGGCTGCGTAAGGACCTAAACTGTAGCGTGAAAGCACATGCCAGAAGGGTTTGGTGGGGTACTAACCTCTCTCTCTTTTATTCTGCAGAAAGAAAGACGCGCCACCGCCATGAACCTGTCATGTTTACCTGACCACGCAACACCACTTCCGCCTTCCATCTGCCAATTCCTGATGACATCATCAATCCCAGAATCCATCTTGGTTCCATCCCAGCATTCATCTGTCTTCATTTCCGGTCCCTCACCATAAATGTTCCCCCATTCAGCCATTCTGAGCAGTCTCTGTTAGATGAACTACTTCTGTAAAAATCTACTTTGGCTCATTGTTTACAGTATACAGGGCCGGAAAACCCCAAACCATTATGAGTATTTTGTCTCTTTTCTACAATATATATATGTGTGTGTGTATATATGTATATATGTACACTAGCAAAATACCCGCGCTTCGCAGCGGCGAAGTACTGCCTTAAAATTTTTATTAAGAAGACAATTAAACCTTTTTTAAACTGAGGGAAAATATACCAATAATTATTTGTTAAGGATCTCTTTGTATGCCACGTTGTCAGTTCGGCCCTCCAGTTGTAATATGACATAGCTGTAACTGTGCGCTGAGCTTACTCTTGAGCATGCAACGTACAGTTGGCCATGTGAACAGTAATCCTGTTTCAAATCTCACAGCTTGGATTGCTGCTGTCATAATCGGTTTGAGTTTCATGGTTTGTTTCAATTACGACAGTATTTGTAGGACTTGTGTTGAAGAGACATTCAGCATCTGTCAAGCATTGTAAGTATACAACCAGTTTGATTGATAACTTCACATCCAACTTTTGAGAGTTTAAACATTTCTAAACATCAAAGTGTCCACTACTGACATCGTCACCTGTGAATCTAAGATGTTTAAGAGGCATTGGCGGTTGTCCAAAGGTGTAAAATATTTGGCCATTTCAGTACACTTAAGCATTTCACTCTGCTAGTGCTCCTGTGTAGTATAATTATCTCCTGTACTGTCATC
>JANRMT010062817.1:42913463-42938676 GCA_026402145.1 Polypterus bichir lapradei
CGATGAGCTTCAACAGGTAGTCACCTGAAATGGTTTTCACTTCACAGATGTGCCTTATCAGGGTTATTTAGTGGAATTTCTTGCTTTATCAATGGGGTTGGGACCAGCAGTTTTGTTGTGCAGAAGTCAGGTTAGTTGGACGATCATTTATTTTTCAACAGGATAATGACCCCAAACACACCTCCAGGCTGTGTAAGGGCTATTTGACCAAGAAGGAGAGTGATGGAGTGCTGTAAATGGTCATGAAAATAAAGAAAACACATTGAATGAGGAGGTGTGTCCAAACTTTTGGCCTGTACTGTATATATATATATATATATATATATATATATATATATATATATATAGTAATAAGAATGACCAAAAGACATGGAAAAGGTTTGGGGCAGCCACCCATATAATTTTTCCCGGCTGCAAAACTGCGTCAAAATAATAGACATGTTCACACGACTGAGTCCAAAACAGAACTGATTAACTGGAAGCAAGATGGCGGCTTTAAAGGCTAGTGGAGGAAGTGATGTCATCAGGACTGGAACCGGAAGTGACGTCGTCGGCTACCCCAGAGCCGGGCAGGATTTCCCTAGAATAATCTGTAAAAGATCGAGAGTGAGAATTAGTGCACTTTGTACTCAAGCCCTTTAGTTGCCTCCTAAACACGTGTGTGTGTGTATGTATATATATATATTGTGAACCCGGCCCGGACACAGTCAGGCGGACATGTTGTTTTTCGACCACCACACGTTTATTTACACTATTTACAGATATTTTGGTCACACAGACCCGTTAAGCTGGTCACAAAGACCCCATTCAAAGGTCACACAGACCCCAGTCAATGGTCACTCAGACCTGGTCACGTGCACAAACCCCAATACAAAGTCCTGGCCACAATGCCTCTCTTCGGGCCACCTCCACACCTCCTCTGTGCTTCGTCCTTCCTCCTCCCGACTCCAGCCCTGAATAAATGGAGACGGCCCCTTTTATATGGTTCCCGGATGAGCACCAGGTGTTCCCGGCATTCCTCCTCTGGCCACGCCCCAGCGTGGCGGAAGTGCCGGCTGTCCTCCCGGCTGCTCTCCGGGTGCCGTCCTAAATCTTCCCCCCAGCACTTCCTGGTGTGGTGGAAGTGCTGGGGTAACAGGTCCCCAAGGCATTGGGGCGCCTCCTGGCGGTGACCACGGGCCCCTACAGGGTAGGGCTTCCATGCCCTCAACCCGTGGCCCCCAGAGCGGCTAGGAAGGTGGCCCCCACGTGATCCAGGGTGGGCGTAGACCCACATCCGGTCCCTCATGGCGTCCCGGCCGGGTCGTTGCCCCTGGCATCCCTGACAATATATATCTGACCCTTTGGGACCCGTGGCCACCGCCAGGGGGTGATGTAAGCCTCGTGGGACTTGGAAAACTGTCACTTCCGCCACACCAGGCAAGATGGCGGATGAACCTACCAGGGACGCCCAGAGTGCTTCCGGGGCAAAGGGCAGCACTTCCGCCGCACCAGGAAGTGCTGCCGGAAGGCCGTCATCAGCCACCTGGAGCACATCCGGGTAGGAATAAAAGGGGCCGCCCTCTTACACTCAAGGAGCTAGAGTCGGGAGTGGGAGTTGGACAAAGCTCCCAGGAGGAGACAGGTGGCCAAGGACTGAGAGAGAAAGGACTTTATTGGGGTGATTATTGCTTTGTGCATTGTGTGGTGTTTTGGGACTGTGTTTATTATGTTTAATAAACGTGTGGAATTTAGAAAGATGTGGTTTCCGACTGGTGGTGTCCGGGCAAGTCTCACAATATATATATAATTTTTTCAATTGTTGCTAATGTGTGGACATTTGTTGCATTTTGTTTGTGTTTAGGGTTTCTTTTGCATCTTTTGTTCTTGGAGGCATCATGGTGCAGTTAGGACTGCTGCCTCACAGCTCAGGTCACATTTTTGACATTAATAATTGATTATCTAGCCATTAGGGACACTTTACCTCTTTCAGGGCTAATTATTTTTCACCTTTACTCCCAGGGCTAAATATTTTTTCAAAAAACTCAGTTTTCTAAAAAGTACACAAAGCAATGGTTTCTCAATGTAAATCAACATAAAGCACTTATTTATGACAAGTTGTCTATGAGCCTCTACAGCATGTAAATTAACATACTTATTACATACCTGCTTTCTCATCACTCATAAGATGAAAGGCACTTTCTAGAAAAACAAAACAACTATCTGTCTCATTCAGTATCATCAGTATCATTTTCATTTTCCAGATTGCTTGCATCAAAATCAAAGTTTCATAAGTCAGAGTCCGATTCAGCAATAATACGCAAAAAAAATAAATAAATAAACAATACGCATAGAATATTTTGCTTTGCATATTTGATTCGCTCTTTTGCCGGATGTCAGTGCCATTCTAGACATTGTTTACACTATGTTACTCACAGATTTACAGGGTTTTGATGCCAAGTCAACAAGTCTAACAGTCCTTTCTAGCAAAGCGTGTCTACCTGTAATGTAACAGTGAGTTTTCTCTACATTTACAGCTGATTATCGCCCTCTGCCCCTCAACCCCTGCTGTCGAAAAAAGTTGACATCCACCCTAAAAGAGTTAAAGACCATTTCACCATTATAATCCACTCAAAACTATCTCAGACTTCAATTTATTTTTCAGAGTTCAGCGAAGTTCCAGAATATTTCCACGATCTTCACAGTAATATGCAGGTAGGTTTAAGCATGTGTGAACATGACCTGAAATGGATTGACGCCTTGACCAATTCATGAAGTTTCAACTGTGTCAATATTCATCATTTTCTTTTTTGTACTTTAAATGTATATTTCTAACTATTACTGGAAATTTTTTGACCAGAGATTTCATTATTCATCTTCTGAAATGCTACCCACTTACATTTTTATTCCAGAATAATTTACTATAATTGCATCTTTTTCCTCTTGTATAGTAAAGATGTCAATGTGATGTCTACTGTGAGGGTGCTCTCTATGAAACTTCTAAAATAAACATTCATTGGTATAAGTACCTCTTCCATTTGTGATTCTTGCTATTTAGTATGCCAGCAGGTCTAATTTGAAATAATCCACATTTTACACTTGAAATTAGCAGTCAATTTCTTTTTCATATTATTTGCTTTAGTATGGATTACTGTGCCCTTCATGGGTAGCTCAGTTAGTGTCAGAATCGGTTCCCACTCCCTATACCCCTGTAATAAAAACTAGGTTCAGAAAATGAATGATTTGTTTTTAAGAGGTTGAGAAATTCTTTTTAAGTCAAATTCAATACAGTTCTATTTATTTTTAAATCAAATTCTTCTTGGTGAAAGAAGTTCAAAAGTGAATGCAAACGTTACAGATAATAATGAGTTATCTTGAGTTGTTCCTGATAAAATCCCTGTCCCTGTCCCTAAGTAGCATTAGCATTTAGTTAGGGTTGGCTTCTTTGCAAAGTCATTGCACAGCCATAATGGCTACATCTAGTTTGACTTGTCTGGACCTATTTGATATGTGCAATGCATTCTGGTGTTAAAATGGCATGCCTTCCTGTTTAGAAAAGGTGGTTCACCATTTATTCACTCATTTTATTGCCTTGAGATAAAAGCTTACTTAACTTCAGTACCTCCTATCTGTTACTTAAACTAATCTATGGTTTATTGTTTTTTGGTTTACAGCAGTAAGTCTTAGACAACAATTATTTTTAATATTTGTGTCATTTCTTGTGCTAGAGTGTCTCCATGTGCTTGTGACCTACTTTAATCTGTTGATTCTTATATTACAGTAAAACTCCTTGAATATATGGATGAATGCACACAGTCCTCTGCGCAAAGAGTCTTTATCTATAATTGCCTACTGTTTCTCTAGTGGAGTAAAGGAGAAATGTAACATTCAACTAAGACTTTAAGATGCCTCATTTATTAGCAAAACATGGCAAGGTGGATTATTAGACTAAGTAATCATTCATTTTTCTTTCTTCAGATACATACTATACCAGCTTTTTAGGGTTCATTAGTTTTAGACAGATACTTTATTGATCCCAGGAGGCAAACTGAAATTTTCTTATAATTAAAAAGCAACAAGCTGCAAAAGTATAAATCCAAGATAAAAATAGTGATATAAATACTGTATGTTGGTTATCTGGTTAAATTGAACATATTAAATTGGCAAAGAAACACAGTCAAGCTAGAGCATACATGGTAACATCTACCAGCAGTTGGTAAAATAGGTCCCTGATCACACTTACTAGAGCAGCGTGTGCTGAAGGAGCTCCTTGGGCTGACTAGGGCATCATGGGCACAGCAGGAGGGTTTGTTCGTGATAGTTAGCAGCATAGCCACAGTCTTACACTGTGCTGCCATCTCCCAGTTGTCCAGGAATGTGTTCAGAACAAAGTCAGCTTTCTTAATTATCCTGCTTATGGCCTCTATTTTTATGGTACTGTCCTTAAAATGAAAAAGAGCACATTTGAACCTCACAAAACATATACTGAAAACGACTCAGACCACCTCAGGAAATAACTTTGACCCTTGTTGTATATAACTTTGGATTTGCAGCCCAATCCAGGCATACTCCCAGGTTTTTATATATGCGTACGCATATGGGACAGCTAAAGGGCTCTAGTGACTGCAGTTCTACATGTTGGCGCTGTGTCCTAATGATTTTTTCTTCCTCTCTCTTCATACCAGATGATTGATAGCTAGAACACTTCTGATGTCACTTCCGGTGCCTATCCATCTAAGCCCACCTTTTCCTGTGAGAAAGCGGAAGCTCTGCCATCTTTGTCAGTTTTATCCTGAACTCACGTCTGAAAACACATTTCTGTAATTATTGCATGTTTTTCTTTTGCTCTTTGATTCAGTTATACGTGGTTACCAGGCTGGAACCCCAAATCTTTGTCATTGTCATCTCTCTTTTCCTACAAGGCCTACCTGCAAAAACTCAACTTTTATTCCTTAGGTGAAGCCCAGCATCTGGAAAACCTTGCACTACTCTAAGTCAGCCACAATCTTGTTTGTGTTTTGCTAGCATCAAGTGGCAGATACTTCAACCTGCACAATTTAATCATCTGTCAGCCCCAAGCCTGCTGTATTTCTCAATCTCGTCCACTTGTACCTCATGATGGAATCACCTGAGTACTTCTGCCAGTGTCATGTCTCAGAACTGTCCGGTTCATTTGCCACCCCCAAGGTTGCTGAACACAAGTTCATCCCCACATCTCAGTGAGCTCACAAACTTTGATCTGCCTTTCAACTAGTCAATAATCCATGACCATACACCCTCAATGACAGTAGGTTATCTCCCAGCAGTAATCGTTTCATGCTGCTTAAACCATTACAATATTGAAAAGCCATGTGTTAAGATCTAAATTTATTTATTTTTTTAATTTTGTATCCTTTTTGGTCTAAGTTCCTCCATTTCAAGGTTTAGATATATGTAGATTTGACTTCTGTTACTTAAAAAATTGCTGAATGCATATGAAAGAGCATTAAAAATATTACATTACTGTAGCACCATTATTATTTCTTACAGGTGCCTCCATTTTGTGGACAATTTTGTCTACAGTTGCCCAAGAATCACCAGGAGTGTGTGTTGCATGATATTATCCTTCTATATTACAACTATCGATTCTGCAAAGGTTTCTGTAATTGTATCTGAGTCTCTGTTTTCAGTGGGTGCTCCACAACTGAACAGCATATAGGAAGGCTAGAACCCAAAGGCAATTTGGAAGAGTCTAGGGTAAACACCCAGAACACATCTTTATTATTTTAGCCATTATGCACCATTTACTGTATTTATGCAATTCTTCTTCTCCTGTTACTATATAAAATTTTAAGTTATTTTGGTAAATTTTCCCTTTCTGCAAGTATAGTCCTTATACTGTATACCATAAAATCTTAAAGGGATCCCACCTTTTGGATCACGCTGGGTTACCTCTGTATTAAATATTAAAAGGTCACGAATGGTTTGCAAAGTGTCTCATGATGGGCCAGTTAAAGTATTCAGCATTGCTCCCATATGAGTGTCAGCATCGACTTTCCAAAGAGGAATGCCACCACTCAAAAAATTCCCACTAAGACTGTCATGGATGGGTCTCAATGACTCTTTGAAATGAAAGATTGTGTCTCAAGAAAAAAAAGACACCGTTATATGCAGTGTACTGTATGTCCTTATAATTTCAAAGGGCAAAATGACAGCAATACTATAATTAAAAAATTCTTATGTCATAGCAAGGGTCATACATGTTCGCTGTTTGGGTGTTGGCGGTGTTGGGGGGGGGTGGCCACATACAGCTTCTCCTAGGGCAGCAAAAATGCCAGAGCCAGCACTGCTACTGGTTGATTTAAAAAAACGAAACAACCCAGGAGAGACAGAAAGGAGACAAAGCAGTGCCATACTTAATCAATGCCAGCAGCAGCTCCCCACAGGAGCAGTAAGTTCAGTGAATAAAATCCCTCTCGACACATTCATCTTCTGTCACCCAACCGTGCTTCCCCAAAATGTCTACATTTTCAGAGTGTGTTCCTATAGAACAGGTAAAAAAATATGCCATATATATTTCTGAAAATAACAAAATGATTTCAATTGCATCAGTTGCAGACTCCTGTTTGACTTTAAACAAGCTGATGCAATCTGCTCCTCACACCCACAAATTGTCATCAACAGCTGCACTTGTTAGCTTTAAATAAGCTTGAAATATAAATATTCTGTTGGGCTTTTTTAATTGAGTGTGCCAGAAAAACAAACTGACTTTGACACATTCAAGACTGGCATTTGTCCAATATTCACGCTTGATACTGGGTGTTTAACAATATTGGCAGACAGCACTGGAATGGTGGATGAGGGACTGAAGTTATACACCTTTTGAACTGTAAGTGGCATAACACAAATTAATAATTACTTAGATAAAAAATATCATCAAGGGACATGACACATAATTTAAAATGCCACCATATCCACCCTGCCGCAGTCCTTATTTCTCATAAGGCTGATCCATTTTCTTCTGTAAACTGCATCCATCTTTTATTAACTCTCCTTAGAGCAAAAAAAACCCTCCATAAATATGCAACATTCACAGGAAGGTTCTATTTTTGCACGTTAAAAAGCATTAAAGAGTAAACCCCATGTGGCACATAAGTAGAAGAAGGGAAAAGCCAACCTATGAAAGCACTTAAAGTAAGTATAGTTACAAAGAGCTGGTTAAATACAACACATTAGAAAGGGTTATGGGGCACAACGGAAATTATTCTAGACATTTTGTTAAAGTTCTTAAACAATGACTGTTTTTGTTTGCTGTTATATATTTCTTTATTTTTCTGTATCAATAGCTACAGTAATGGATTTTGTGACTGTCTTCATGAAAATAGTGTAAGCTCAAATATTTTTATAATGATAATAGACATCACTTAAGTTAACCAAATTTATAGTATGGCAATATTTTTGTCATAATATAGAAATTCTGATATTTGTGTACCGTTATATAGATAAATTGGCTTGCTTGAAATTACACACCACTGCTTCTTCCATTGTTCCTAAATTTATCATAAGGTTTACTAGGGGGGGGACCAAAAATTCCCAGAGTTGGTCATTTGCACGGGAATTGACAGCAGTTATTGAATATGCTGTGTGACCACCACCAGGGAGAGTCACAGCACCCCAAACCTCAGACACAAGTCCCGGGTATCAATAAAAGGTTTTAGTACTAATAACTACCTTTAAAAAGGCCTCTAATACGATTTTACACAAGCACAATACAACGACCCACTTCTCTCTCCTTTTCCTTTCCTACTGTCCTCCCAGGCAAGCTTTGTCCTGTTCCACCCGACTCCAACTCACTTGGATGAGGCAGAGTGGCTCCTTTTATTTGGCAGATCCCAACAAGGCAGCCCTATGAGACTACAGTTCCCAGCATGCCTTGTGGGTGTCCACGCTGGTAGCACATCCCCGGGGATGCTGCCACTTAGCATGTTGCAGGAGCATGTAGCCCTGCCAGGTTGTATCCCTCTGTCCTTCCATCACACTGGCCTTCCTTGGTCCAACCATGCCAAAACACATGCATACCCACTTCCACACTGGCAGGACAGTCCTTGTCTTCCTTCTTGTGCCTCCTTCTAATTATGTAAATGTATTTTAGGCTGGCTGAGTTCAAAATTATTTAGTAGCAACTTTCCAAACCTTTTTCATTCCAACCTTTGGCATTTTTGAGTTTGCATTAGGTATCTTCTTGGAATTTGCTTATCTATACTAATAAAAGGCAAAGCCCTCACTGACTGACTGACTGACTCACTGACTCACTCACTCACTCACTGACTCACTCATCACTAATTCTCCAACTTCCCGTGTAATTTTGAAATTCTACACATAACGGTCATAACTGGAACCTACTTTCGTCCATATGCTGTAATAGCCTGCAGCTCGATCGCCGTGTGAGGCGGAGTTGCGTCTTGCATCATCACGCCTCCCACGTAATTGAGTGCCTGCCCCTATAAGGTAAATATTCGCGGGTGAAGGACTGTGCTTATCATATTCATAAGTGCAGCTACTGCGGAAACCCTCCCTCAGCGAAAGTGCGAGACAAACTTTTAAGTGCCGGGTCTGAGCTAAAATTAAATAAAGCCGTGGACATCGTAAGATCGCACAAGATATTCGCGAGATACAAGTTTAATGAGAAGACGCAAGTTATAAAGCCTCGATGCTAAAGACCTGGCAAAGTCATGCCTTCTCTGCTGGCCTAAAAAAATATCTGAATCACAAACTGATGTTAATTATATTTTGTCCATGAATACTTATTAAGTATTCCACTATAATTCCAAATAGTCTGTCCGCTTCCTTTCATAGCTTTTCTGATGGTTGTGCTGCTTCCAGACATGTATTTTCGTATTAAAGCATTTAACCAATCACATTTCAGCCATCATTTGTTGCCAGGCAGAGAGGCCTTCACAATCTGTTGTGCAGGCCCTCTAACACAGAATAAATGTCGATTAAACTGTTGCTTCAACCAATCAGATTTTGAGTTGGTGTCAGTATGGCCCACTAGCAGGCGTACGGCAACATCACTGTATTCAGACCCATTGATTGGATAGAAGCCGATATGAGGAACTTTACGAGGTCAAGCGCAAAATCCTCACGCGCGCTACCGCCAACTCCATGGCAGGATTCTGGACAATATTATTTGCCAGACACAGACCAGATTTCAAGACCATGAAAAACTGATGTTTGTCACGCTCCTCGACCCCCAGAAGTTTCGGGAATACAAGATAAATTTCCCGCATGCCGCCTTCTCCAGTTTAACACAAGAGCAACGGAGCAGTTTTTGATCTGTCTCGGCTAAAAACAGAACTGATTGTAATGTATGCCATGGATGATTTTGCAGGAAAATCTCCCACTGATCTCCTTGACTTCCTTCATCAGAAAAATCTGAATGAGAGCATGGGGCAGCTGTTCACATTGGTATATTTGGCGGTGACCATTCCCGTGTACACTGCTTCTGTCGAGCGGACATTTTCAGCCCTAAAGCGAATTAAAACTTATGCCAGAAATACGACAGGGCAGAATCGACTTTCAGCATTACCATCGATGGCGATAGAAAGGGACTTTTTGATGGAACTGAAGCGCACAGATAATCCGTACGACAGAGTAATTGAACTGTTTTTGAGGAAAGATAGGAGGATGGATTTTGTTTACAAATAATCCGAATTTTTTGTCTATTCAATAAAGGCATTTATTGTGGCTACAGGAGTTATCTATCTGCGATGCAGCGGCTCTTTATACTGTATTTCTAGATATTAAGATGGTTTTTATAACCATAAATTAGTTTTTGAGGGGCGGGTTGATTCAGATGGAGCACTACTAAAGGCCTAGGTGTGAGATGCACGGTCCGCCACTGGATCAGATGATACGTAAATTTGATGAACATTACAACCCGAAAATAAACAAAACTGTAGAGAGGTTCAGATTATACTTCTCCCAGTGCGTCTCTCTAAATCCTCCGTGCGGGAACATTATCATAATGGTACGTTTAGCACAAGTTAATACCGGGAATGCCTGTTAAACATCTTACATTCACGAGTAGCGATTTGCGTAGTGAACACTTCGATGAATGAAACCTATTATCTTAAAAACGGTTGACAAACACGGAATGTAACTTCATAACAACACGTCCTCCAAATATGAACCTGATTGAAAGAAATAATGATAATCAAATCCTTGATGACAGCAACACTCATAACAGTGACAAAACAATTACATTGACAATCATGTTACGTTATTTTCAAAATGTTTCCTTTTCTTTTTCATTACTTCATTAACACACTACTTCTCCGCTGCGAAGTGCGGGTATTTTGCTAGTATATATATATATATGACAGAAACACTCAGAACAGTGACAAAACAATTACATTGACAATCATGTTACATTATTTTTAAAATGTTTCCTTTTCTTTTTCATTAATTCTTTAACACACTCCCTTTTTATTTGCTAGTACCAAATAAAAAGAGAAGAGTCAGGAATTTTATATACCTACCAGCAAAATACCCGCGCTTCGCAGCGAGAGAAGAAGTGTGTTAAAAAAGTTATGAAAAAGAAAAGGAAACATTTTAAAAATAACGTAACATTTGCTTTCTATTCATTTGCATAAGCACAGTCCTTCATAAGCAATTATTTAATGTTAGCTCAGACCCGGCACTTAAAAGTTTCTGTCGCACTTTTGCTGAGTTTGTGCCAAATACTATTCTATCCCTGACCATCTCATTTTCGTTTGCATAAGCACAGTCCTTCACCAGCAATTTTAAAAATGCCAGCGGCAGCGTGTCTATAAACTTAATTTAAACTTACGGTTTACACTGTGCTTTGTTTCCGCAGTAGCTGCACTTATGAATATGCTTGTATGCGTCACTCGCTTCATATTCTTTTGCTGCCTTCTCAATTGTGTAATGTGTTTTTTGTTCAGCGCTCTTTGGAGCTCTTCCTTGTTCTCTGCGTACTGCTTTCACAGTCAGTTCACGTGAGCCGCTCTCTTGTGTGATCTTGCGATGTCCACGGCTTTATTTAATGTTAGCTAAGACCCGGCACTTAAAAGTTTCTCGCTACAGCAATTTTAACTCCATTACAAAGTGATCCAAAGTCTCGTTTATGCCTCGTTTCTTCTCATTAAACTTGTATCTCGTGAATATCGTATTCGTCATAGGCATGACAAACGCCAGCGGCAGCGTGTCTATAAACTTAATTTAAACTTACGGTTAACACCGTGCTTTGTTTCCGCAGTAGCTGCACTTATGAATATGCTTGTATGCGTCACTCGCTTCATAATCTTTTGCTGCCTTCTCAATTGTGTAATGCGTTTTTTTTTTTCAGCGCTTTTTGGAGCTCTTCCTTTTTCTCTACGTACTGCGTTCACAGTCAGTTCACATGAGCCACTCTCTTGTGTGATCTTGCGAATATTTACCTTATATGAGCAGGCACTCAATTACGTGGGAGGCGTGATGATGCGGGACGCAACTCTGCCTCACACGGCGACCGAGCTGCAGGCTATGGCCGTATATATGGTCGAAAGTAGGTTCCAGTTATGACCGTTACACGTAGAATTTCGAAATGAAACCTGCCTAACTTTTGTAAGTAAGCTGTAAAGAATGAGCCTGCCAAATTTCAGCCTTCTACCTACACGGGAAGTTGGAGAATTAGTGATGAGTGAGTGAGTGAGTGAGTGAGTGAGTGAGTGAGTCAGTCAGTCAGTCAGTCAGTGAGGGCTTTGCCTTTTATTAGTATAGATACAAATAAAATAATACCCACTGTCTGTCTTTTGAATGTTTTAGCTTTGTTTGATGCTATTTATCTATTTTGCCCACTAAAGCTAATGTTACATTACGTTACTTCTGGTTGTTGGGTATGTCAGACTTGGCATCCCCAGCTGCTGATTTCGTCACCAGACCATGAGAGTCTAAATGACTGAAAAAGGCTGAGCCTATCTGATTTACACACTTAGTGCCAACCTTCCAGCATAGTCATGCTCTCCTCTTTTTGTGAAAGCCAATAAAGTGCTGCATGTTGGAGCCGGTATTGTACAAAGGGTTAACAGATGCAGTGAGTTGGCCTCAATCTGCTCTTTTTTTTCTTTTCTCCATTCCGTCATGGTATGTACAAAACAGACAGACAAGCCTCTCTTCTGTTTGTAATATCCAAAGCACCCACGTTCATTATTCCTTGTCACTGAATTATATGAACTGTATCTCTGGATGAGCTATCATTGGTTGTCAGCTCTGGTGCATATACCTGTAGAGCCCACCCATAGGACTAAAGACAAAATCAAACCTGTTTGACTTTATCGGAGCAATTTGAAGACTAGCTGAAGTGAGTCTGGGTAAGTCACATTATGTTACTGGCCATCATGGGAATCTCATTTCTGCCCTCAGGCAGCATCTTGTCTGTTTGTCTGTCTGTTTGCCAATCATGTAAAGACACCCGAATGGATTTTCACAATATTTTATATGTAGGTAAAGGCTGTATGGCATTTCAAAAATTTCATCAAGGAGGGGGGTCCAGTAGGGGGCAAATCCAAAAATTTTTGATTTTATTTATCTATATGAATAAAATAAAGGATTTTTATTCTACCAAAGCCCTTTCCACAATTACCTCTCCAATAGTAAGCAACAATTCCTCTTCCTTCTCCACCTCTGCAGAGTTTTGCCTGCTGCCTCCCAACTCTGACTCATCTATGTGTGGCAGCATGCTTCCATTACGGCAGACCAGGGAATGTTTCTAAAAAAAAAGCACCATCTACCGATCCCAATGGACCCCTACTGGGCTGCACTTCTGGACTCCATTTACCTAGCACCCCTGTAGGTGTCCTGACTGGATTCTCATACAAGGACCACTGCCACCTAGCACATGGGGGATGGAACCACTCCCAAGTTCCTGCTTGCACTGGTTCATCTATTATTATATAGCAGCAGGGCACAGAGCTACCTTTCTGCCTAGTCAGCCAATCCATCCATTGTTCCTCTTGGGCCTCCTGTCCAGGTAATAACCCATGCTCCTCCCTGGCCGGGATGCCCGTACTCCTCCTACAAAGTATATATAGTAAAGCTGAACCAACTTAAAATCCAGGGTACATGGCTTTTTAAAAATGTAATTGAAAAAGACGATTATAATAGTGGAGAGGAGGTGGGGGCAAAAACTGTATCACTCGAAAATGTATAAATTGATGTTCATGCAGTTTTACATACATATTAGTGTTGATACAACTTAAAATGGAGACTTTAATGTCTTACAAAAGTTCCATCAAGAAATAGGATTGTAACAACAAAACCGTGTTATCATGTCAAAATGAATGATTTGAAATCCAGCTGTTAATTACATGGGCGTACGTGGAAAGTGTCAGGTCAGCCTCACAAAAACAAACAATAATGTCTGTAAGGAAGTCTTAGTATGATTCCAAATATTCCAACATTAGGAGTAAGTACCAAAAATATTACCATCATAACTTTCTCTTTATAAAGTATTTAAACAGCTTTGCAATTAGGAGATATGACACAAGGATATAAGGATAGGAGGAAGTTATACTAGAACAACATTACATTTTTGATGAATGGGAACAAGAGACATCTTAAGATAATACTATGATGATGATGTTGAGTATGCTAATTCCAAGAATGGTTAAATGAGAGCATAGTTATCAGAGAGGTAGAGTACAGTAGATGTACAGTAGATGATGAATGGGACATTTTAATGTTTGCCACCAATGACAAAAGAATTATCAACATTTAATCAGACACTTAAGTATTTGCTTTCTTACCATAAACCTTTATCAATATACGAGGTAACGGCAGGTACTTAGGCTAGTTAACAAGAGAATGTAATAGTCTCATACCCACTTAATCCAGTTCAGGGTTATAGTGGGCCTGATCTTAACCCGGTAGCACAGATTTCAAGATACAAGCTAACTTTGGTCAAGGCTCCAGTCTATCACATGGCACACTCCAACAGAGCCAGTTTGGACTTGCCAGTTCCTAACATACATTAGGAATGTGGGAGGAAAATCAGAGTACATAGAAGTAAAATCCCACAAAGCCATGGGCAGACTCCACGCATGCTATGATGCGCGACTCCAAACAGGTCCTGTGTAATTGTGATCCTAGACGTGTGAATTAGTGGACCATGACATAGACGGGCTTTCAAGTTAGGGATGGTGTTATGATGTATAAAATCTACATCTTATTCTGTATTATATTTTGCTCAATCCCAACAAGATGAATACAGATGTAGGAGGCATTATAATAAAAAAGACATATCCTCTTCCTTATACCTCACTTTTATAACAGTTGTTCATAGCTTAGTGCTAATTTGGTTTACAGCCTGAGAAAGGAAGCCTGAGCTGATATCTCAGGGTATTGATTACTTTACGGTTGGACATCTGGGACATCAATTGGGAAAGGAAAAACTGAGGCAATATCAAAGAACTTTATTACCTGGGGAGCAAAACTCATCCATCATATTGACAGCCAGCCAATCAGGTGCATGTGTTGTGAAACCAAGACATGACATTTCACAATAAATATGCCTTGGTTTGAGACAGAAGAGGAAGAAAAGAGAAGAAGGAGAAGAAGAAAGTACAGAAGGAGAAGAAGAGGAACAGACGAAGACGGCACTGGTCGTCAGAAAGGCATCATGAACATCAATTGCTAAAGCAAATGCCTCCCTGGGACATTCATCCTTGTCATCTCTACCTTTTTTGTAAGCTTTTCCTAAAGGCTATATATATTCAGACTTTCCTATCAGTACCTATTTTTTAGTATTCTTTGTTCCAATGGTATTATTATTATTCTTGTAATAAATACCATGCTGCTTTTAACTTTCTATGCTTTGTCTTAATGTCTAGAGTGATTGAATTAATAAGTTAGATTTCTTTGAGTACCTAGTGTAGCCGGATTTTTGCCATTATTTCTGTGCTGTGAGGTTTATAAGGCAGAGAGTGAGGGCGCCACTCAATAGTTAGGGACAATACAAAAAGAAGGTATTTTTGGCTGATAAATGGCCTATAGTCAAGAGTGCTGAGTCTTTGTATGTTTAAATGTATTCTTGTAGACCAAAAGTAATATTTAGGTCTGAGATATCACTAAAACATCGTATGTTGTTCGTGCCGATAATAAGTAAGTCTCTTGAAGTGCTGAATGACAGGCTGTTATTCCTATAGCATTTGTGTGGTTTAAAGTGATAGGGGTTAATAAGCTTGTGTGTGTCATTCATGGGGCACTGTTGTGGATAGAGTCTGTGTGTATGCGTATAGCTATGTATGTGTGTGTTCATCTTAAAGTGCAACAGTAGACCAACCCGATAACGAACTTGATGAGAACACTTACCCTTGAGGAAACAGGTAAAGGGCAAGTAGAGGGAAATACCACGATAACACAGATGGTTTCTGCCAGACACCTCATACTGTTGGGATAGGCAATGGCTGAATTAGATTATGGGGATGTTTGGGAATGTTATGTATTTAATTTAGGAGAATCTTCAAAACTTACCTAGCAACAACAAAAGGTGATGTTTTTGTTAAGAGTTGAGATCTGTAAATGTGATCATTAATGTGCATTAGAACCCAGAAATGCCAAGGTTAACCCAACATGATAATAATTCATTGTCTAACACATTACCACACACCATGAGGCATTGATTGATACACCCACTTTGCTTGATATTCACCAGCATAAAAGCTTCAATTACATTTCTCACATATCTGCCAAATTCTGAACTCTGCCCAGAATCATTTATAATAAATTAGTTGTCTCTGTAAAGTGAAAGATATAACATAGCATTACTTATAGATTTAACTATAATGTTTTGTTTACATATATAAATCAAAGGGATTTCAGCACAGGCCCACCCTTCAGCAACACCACTCCACACAGAGTATTTGCTTTTGTCTGATTTTTTTTTTATATTATTAGGTAGTGTTATCAAATCATCAACAAAAACTAATGTTAGATATGAGACTCCAAATGAACATATAATTAATTAAATAGTTATTTTAAAAATGAGTCCATGTGTAACAAAGTATTTTCTCCCTTGTCCCAGGCTCATTAATATTTTTTAAAAGGCACACTTTTCTGCTTAGAGCTGTGACATGTTCTATTGGGTCATCACCATGGCTTTATAAGTACATTTTCATATCCAGGTAAGACTATGCTAGGGATTGGTAGCGCTTCAGAATTTCATTTCATCTCCATGATGTAGCATCTCAGTAATAAGACAGCAGTCTGACATACTTAGTATACAGATAGCTAGGGGATTACAGATAACAGGAAATCTTCAGATGTGCAGAGGACCACCATTATTCAGATAAACTGTGTTATGTTCTGAATTTTTAAATACATTAAAGAATAAGTTTGGTATTTTTTAATTTAAAGTTATTTCTTCACAAGTATGGTATGTTGTATTTTCATTTTCCATGCAAAATTGTGTTCTAAAATGGTGGGTTTTCTTAATAAAAAAAAAAAAAATTACATAGTCTGTCCTGGCATTTTATTGTTGAAGCCATGGGGCATGGGGCCCAACCAGAAAACACAAGATTAAAAACTTACCAAATGTATCAACTTCGAAAAAGCAAAAGTTCAGTAATTAGGAAACATGCTTTCCCTGTTTGTGATGTATGTTTATGAGAACATTTTGGATCTGGAAAAAGTAATTAATTGCATATTCTTGGTACCATTTTTCTTGAGGTAAGGATACGTTTTCTGTTCATCTGTATGGTAGCAGCGGCATTCATGGGAGGAGTTCTCACATAAATACACATGTAAAGTGACACATGTGGCTTCAACACTTGTTTGATTTTGTCTTTGTAAATGAAACCATGACCCGGGGAGATGAAAGGAGGAAGACAAGTCCTGTGCTAGAGCACATAGCCAATCTCCTTTTGAAATGGCTGAATCTGATAATATTGGGGTTTTTTTGTTTGAAAATGACATGTATAAGCTATTTTATAATGTGTGTAATTTCAAGATGCAGATCAATGCATGATAACTTTCTTGACTTGAAAAATGGATGTATTTAGTAGGTTTTTAGGCTTTTTTGTTTGTTGGGCCCTGTGCCCAGTGACTTCAATTTTAAAACACCAGGACAGGCTTTTTTTAATTTATAGAAATGCTTAATTTTCTAGCACAACTTCACGGGCCACATGCACATGTAGTGTTCGTGAAGAAATAACTTTGACTAGAAAGATACTGAACTTATCCTTTAACTAATGCTGTCAAATTGCTTGGTAGCTGCATGTGCCAAGTCTGGACGGGGAACCAGTAGCCTGCTTATTTTCCCAAAACTCTCTTTAACATTCATTTTCTAATTCATAAAATAAGCCAAAAATCATTTAAATATGGCATTGCAGGTGCACAGCCCTTATAACTCACAAATTTCCATTTTCTTCCATTTTTCACATATCAACTAGAAAACATATTACAGGACAAAAACTTTCAAAGCCTAACTATCCAGGCTTGGGACAGACATATAGGTTGTAAGAAGAATGGCCATGGGACATTGCAAAGGTTTGGGGCAGCCACCCGTATAATTTTTCCGGCTGCAAAACTGATGCCAAAGCTCAGACATGTTCATACAACAGAGTCCAAAACAGAACTCATCTATTATCCACAAGATGGTGGCTTTAAAGCCCAGTAAGGGAAGTGATGTCATTAGGACTGGAACTGGAAGTGATGTCGTTGGCTGCCCCAGAGCCGGGCGGGATTTCCCTCGAATGGTCTACAAAAGATCGAGAGAGAATCCAGATTGGAATTACATTTATTCAAGCCCTTTAGTTGTCTCCTAAACACGCGTGTGTGACAGGAGGAGACCTGTTGGGTCGGAAGTCCTGCACCGAGAGGTTATGAATGCGCGCAAGAGAGCATCGACGTTGGTGTGGAGAGAACCCTTCCGATGAACAGGCGAGAACTTATAAGGTTGCAGATCAAGGAACCACCTAGTGACTCGAGGGTTGGACACCTTATGCAGGGCCATCCACTGTAAAGGTGCATGGTCCATGACAAGTGTAAACTCCTGACCCAAGAGGTAGTACCTCAACTGTGTAATCTCCCACTTAATCGCAAGGGCCTCTCTTTTCACCACCGCATACCTGGTCTCCCGATCCAGCAGTTTCTGTCTCAGGAACATGACGGGGTGTTCAGCTCCATCAACACTTTGGCTCAGCACTGCATCTAGGCCTGTGTCCAAAGCATCTGTCTGGAGGCTAAAAGGAAGAGAAAAGTCAGGTGCTTTTAAAATAGGTGCTGATGTCAGGGCCCTTTTTAAGTCACTGAATGCAGCTTCTGTCGTATCGGTCCATACCACCATGTTGGGAGCTCTCTTCATTGTTAAATCATTCAAGGGTGCAGCTCTCTCCAACAAGCGTGGTAGAAACCGGCAGTAGCACCCGGCTAAACCAAGAAATGCTTGGACATGCCGCTTGGTTAGCGGACGGGGCCATTTCCAAATGGCATCTATTTTAGAGCACTGTGGCTTCACAGTACCATGACCCACTAGGTAGCCCAAGTATTTGGCTTCTTTCAACCCAAAAAAACATTTTTTTGGATTGATCCAAAGACTGGCTTCACCCAGTGCCCAGAATACTTGCTCAGACATGCTGTAGGTGTTCCTTCCAGGTACTGGAATAGATGACGACATCATCCAGGTAGGCAGCACTATACGTGTTATGGGGCTGGAGCACTTATTCCACCAGACGCTGGAAAGTCGCAGGAGCCCCATGTAACCCGAATGGAAGAACATGATACTGCCAGTGCCCACTAGGGGAGCTAAATGCCGTCTTAACCTTTGCAAAGTCCGTTAAAGGAACCTGCCAGTACCCCTTGGTCATGTTAAGTATGGTCAGATATTCTGCCTGTCCAAGCCTCTCAAGGAGGTCGTCCACTCGAGGCATAGGATATGCATCAAATTGTGAGACCTGATTAAGTCGCCGGAAGTCATTGCAAAGTCTAAAACTTCCGTTAGGCTTACTAACCAAGACTATTGGGCTGGACCAGGGACTATAACTTTCCTCTATGACTCCTAAGACCAGCATGTGCTTGATTTCAAGTTCCACTTCAGACTTCTTTGCCTCAGCAAGAAGATAGGGGAACTCTCAGACTATAACCCTGGGTTCGGTCACAATGTCATGGGCAATCAGAGAGGTCCTTCCAGGTTTTTCGTCTACCACCTCCGGGACGGACGAGATAACTGCTTCGAGTTCTCGCCTCTGTCGGGTATTTAGATTAGAGCTGAAGTTAAGTCTGATGAGCATAGAATGAGCAGGGCTGGCTGGAGAAGGGATCAGGGTCCCTTTCCTTCCATGGTTTCAGCAGATTCACACAATATATCCGGTAGCTCGGCCGACGATTGCGCTGTTTCACCAGATAGTCGACGAGCCCTTTCCTCTCCTTAACTTTGTATGGTCCCTGCCAATAGGCAAGTAGTTTAGAATGGGAGGTGGGAGCCAGTACCATAACCCAATCCCCCGGTTGGAACTCCCGGAGCATCGTGCCACAGTCATAATAGCGGGCTTGTGCTGCATGCACCTCTTCTATGTGACTTTTTAATATGGGTCAAATTTTCTCAAATCTATCGCGTAACTGCGCGATATATTCCAAAATATTAGTCGAGGGAAGAGCCTCTCCTTCCCAACCTTCTTTTATAATGTCCAATGTGCCCTGGGTTTGTCGTCAACATAATAATTCAAAGGGTGAGAACCCCGTCGAGGCTTGTGGGACTTCCCTGTAGGCAAAGAGTACGAGGGGGAGGAGTTGATCTCAATTCCTTCTGTCCCCGCTGACCACTTTGCAAAGCATCTGTTTGAGAGTCTGATTAAACCACTCCACTAGACCATCGGTTTGAGGATGATACACCGCGGTCTTTAAGTGCTTTATTTTAAGTAACTTAGCCGTTTCCCTGAACATCTCCAAGGTAAACGGTGTCCCTTGGTCTGTAAGGACTTCTCTAGGAATGCCAACTCGTGCAAATAAGCCAAAATAATCCACGAGGACTAATGTATACTTATGTCCTTGGGCCGAGGGTTTCAGGGGTCCCACTATATCGACCTCTATTCTTTCGAATGGGACATCTATTAAGGGAAGGGGAACAAGAGGAGCAAGGTCCCTCCTAGGAATTTGCCGCAGCTGACACTCAGGACAAGAGATACAGAAGCATGAACCTCCTCATTAATTCCCGGCCAATAAAATTGGAGCTTGATACGCTCTAATGTTTTCTCGGTGCCCAGGTGGCCTCCTAGGTGGTGGGCGTGCGCTAACTCACAAACTTGTAAAGTCCGTGGGATTAGCACCAACTTCCACACCCCCCTCCCCTCCTGTTCACTGACCCAATATAATAAATCATTTTCCATAACAAAGTGGGGCCCTTGTGGCATGGGCTGATGGGTGCGTTGGCCGTTGACTAGGGTGACTGCATTCTTAGAAAATTTAAGGGAATCATCATTCCATTGTTCCCTTTTAAATGAGGCCGGTGTTTGTCTAAATTGGAAGCTTAACTCTGAGAGAGGGTCTGGTCTGACCTCAAGGGGTGGGGCGTCATCCCGCTCCGCCAAGACGTGGACAGATGACGCAACGGTCTGCGACGGCCCAGGAAGCTCCCCATCATCCTCTTGGCCCTTCATATCTCTCTCTGCCGACTGAGTAAATGGTGTGGAGACAACCTGATATGGAGAATTCCCGTCTGTTACTAGGCCCACATTCAGTTTAGGAGTGGTCAGTAGTACCTTACCGCTTTTACTATCAGACCAGTCCCGCCCGAGAATCACAGCGAAAGGTGGATTTGGGAGGACTGCTACAGTGATTTTTTTAACTGATCCTCCCTGGCTGATGAAACATTGGGCTGATTTATAGAATCAGATATCCCCGTGTACACAGGTTATACTGCTCTTTGTTTTTATCCACTGTTGGAGTAGTACATACCAGCGATCAACAATTGAAATGTTGCTGCCGGAATCAAAAAGGGCTTCCACTTTAAATCCGTTAACAACAACCTCTCCTGTATGAGTCATTGACAAGGGGTTTGAAAGTGCACACAATACACCCCCCTCTCTCCACTTATATTCCGCCTTGCTCCCAAGGGAGGACAGTGCCCACGGAATTGGGGAATCTGCTGCAAACTCCGGTTTATGCCGAGGGGCAGAGGAGGAGGGACATAATCTCCACAGCATCTGCTAAAGGACTGTTCTGCTCTCCAAAATTGCGAGGCTGTCCTAGATGTTTCAATGAGCTCAATGAACTTGTTCACATTGGAAAAGTCTCCCCAGACCGGCTAGGTGAAGTGGTCGGGAAGATTGCTAATTAATGTAAAACAGACTGCCTTTTTTACTGTTTGATAGGTGGAGCACTCAGAGGGCTTTAACCACTTGGCCACTGTTTCCCATATAGCATCAAGCTGCTCTTGGGTAGACCACTCAGGATCTAGCCTCCATGTTTGCAATGACTTCACCTGCTGGTCTGGGAAATCCCCACTTTGCTCTGGGGCCTTGGCCCCTGTGGCGAGGACAGGTCTCTCCTCCGAGAGAGCATAATAAGTCCCCGTCGCTTCCCCCATAGAGACCAGCCCACACCTGTGTGTCCCTTCGACACTTTCCCTATTTAATTTATGTGGCCCAGAATTAGTCAAAGGGAGCAGAGTCTGCATCGGTTCTTTTCGAATTCTGAGGCGAAACCCCCACCCAGAAGCTCGGCCCCGGTACTCTCCCACCTGGTCATGATTCAAGTCCTGTCCCACTTTCTTCTGGGCTTTTATCGTCCTGCCAACTACACCACTGTAAGAAGAATGACCATGAGACATTGCGGAGATTTGGGGCAGCCACCCGTATAATTTTTCCCGGCTGCAAAACTGATGCCAAAGCACAGACATGTTCATACAACAGAGTCCAAAACAGAACTGATCTATTATCAACAAGATGGCGGCTTTTAAAGGTCAGTAAGGGAAGTGATGTCATCAGTGACATTGTTGGCTGCCCCAGAATCGGGCAGGATTTCCCTAGAATGGTCTGCAAAAGATCAAATTAGTGCACTTCGCCACCCCCTGGTCCGACGTGGAATTACATGTATTCAAGCCCTTTAGTTGTCTCCTAAGCATGCGTGTGTGACAAAGTGTGTTAACTTCCATATGGCTTGGTTATCCATCTATCAATCAATTGACCGACTGATCAAAAGTCCGACTAAAACACAAGGAAGTGAAGGGTACTGGTAAGGGGAACTTTTTCAGAAGTTGGTGATCTTAAAAGTGGCTGGGGCTGCTGCTCTTTATATTATAAACTAGCAGACCACGTGCACTTCGGTGCAGTCACAGTAGTTGGAATAATTATGTATCTACATGCGACTTATAGAGCTTCTTTATATACAACATTTTTGGTTTGTCCTCCTGGAGCCAAAATATATACATTTTTTCTATGACTAATTTGTGAGCATGCTACATAAACAATAGAAACGGGAAAAAAGGCAACACCGCTGGGAACAACAGCAAATAAGATAAAGTAAAAGTCTACCAAACACTAAATGAGATAAAGTAAAAAAAGGCAACAGCGCCAGGAACAACAGTAAAAAACAACAGTAAATGAGATAAAGTAAAAGTCTACTAAACACTAAAGTACAAAAACGAAGCAGAAAGTAACAGTAAACCACAACACCGCCGGGAACACTAGCACATCGTGTCTACTAAACACTAAGAAACACTAAGTAGGAACAATAAAGGAAAAAATACTATTCAGTAAGTACTGCGTCTAGTAAACAGTAAATCAGTAAAGGAGAGAGGACTAAACACTAAGGAAAAAGAACAGCAAGACCGCGTCAGCTGCGGAGCTCAGCTCGGAGCGAAATGAAGTGAATGAAATGAAGTGAATGAAATGACGTGAATGGGAGGGGAGATGATCACGTGACTCCCCCACCCGCCTTAACTCTCCATCCCTCCACAAACACACAAACACAGTCTCTCGGATCCCAACTCTCCTTTATATGTATAGATACATGATCTGGATAGGTTATAATCAATAAGCAGTTTAAGATTGCAGATAATACCAAAAGAGGCAGAATGGAAGCTATTCTATAGAATCAGCTAAATAATTATAGTAGGACTTAGACAGAATACAGGCATGGGCAGATTTGTGGTAAATTAAATTTAATCTAAGTAAATGTAGGGCATTGTATGTAAAAAGTAAAAATGTCAGATTTGAATAAACAAATGGAGCTCTGCAAGTTGAAAGTATACCTTAGGAGAATGACCTAGGAGACAAAGTAGACTCATTCCTATCAACATCAAGATATCAAGAAGGCTAATATGGTTATGCTTAACTTATACTGTATAGAACACTAGTGAGGCCTCATCTGGAGTATTGTGTTTAGTTTTGACTCCATATTACAAAAAAGATGTTACTAATCTCGGGAGTGAGAGGAATGAGCTATAAGAAGAGATTGAAGGAGTTGAACTTTTTTAGGTTAAGTAAATAAAAATTAAGTGGTGACATGATTTAAGTGTTTAAAATTATGAAAGAAGTAATACAAAAGAATCCCAATGTTAGTTTAAAAGAAATGCTTCAACAAGAACACAGGGACACAGCTGGAAACTTGTAATGGGCCAACCTCAAGCAAATGTTAGAAAGTTTTTCTTCACACAAAAATCATAAGTACATGGAATAAATGACAAGGAAGTATAGAAGAGGTATGTCTAGGGAGACATTCAGATCTTGACTTGATGATATTTTGGACAATGTGGGTGAATAGGTTGGAAGCTTGATGGAATGAATGGCCTTTTCTCGGCACAGTTGTTAAAGTGTTCTAATGATCTTTACCTATTCCCTGCTGTGTCTTCTCTCCCAAAGTTACACTAAAAAGAGTTCACTTCATAGAAAACAAACATCTTAAAAGAAGCCAAGATGATCTAGGGAGTAGAGAGAAAGAAAGCTATTAATATTTTATTCAAAGAACAAAACACAAGAAATTGAAAAACATACAAATACATGAAAATTCAAAAATATATTCTGGAGAAAATCCATCAGACATGCCAGTCAGTCTCACTCAGACTCACAGAGCTATACGATAAAAAAGCCCCATCTTTAATGGTTCTTTGTGTAGAGTAAAACAACTAATAAAATACGATGGTTCAGCAGGAAAAGCAATTCATTAATGCAAAGGAGCATTAATGGAAAATATGTGCACACTTCAGCTCTCTTAATTCCAAGTATAATGAAGCAAAAAAGGGGGGTCTTCATGTACCCTTGAGCAGGCCCTGGTGACTAGGCATTGGGATGTGGGGTTTCAGATTTGCAGCGTGTGTTTTCCTATTTGCTATTAGGATACCTTTCTTGTTAATCCCATTTTATTTTGCTCTATGTGCTGTGGCTTGCTCCATGCTGTGGCAGATATGAAGCAGGTTTTGAAGTAGCTTAAATCTTCCCCATTCTGTTTGCTTTTAGCCATTTCAATTCAATGTGTGAAATGGGGAATAAAGTAAAAAGATTGAGCAGTGAATGGGGTAAATTTTATTCTGCTAGGTAAGACCTTTTTGTGCAATGAAGAGTATGACATTTCTTAGTTTATGTGCACATGCGCTCACCTCCCATACAGCAAATGCCAAGAAGTACCTGACATGTGAAAGGAAGGACTACACTTAGATGTTGATTGTTCCTTTGCTGAGAAATTCTACATACTTTGAAATGGAAGGACATTCTCACATGCTACTAAAACTCATTTAAAACAGCAGTGAATGCGGTCATATTGAGTCACAAGAATATAAAAATGTGGATACGAATTACTAAATAAAACAGAAAAAAAAATACATGAAAACCACTCATTGTCTCTTGAATGCTTAGATTTGTAAAGCAGTGCTCCTGCAGAAACAGAGACAGAGGGAACTTTTAGGAGCACAAATCCTTCTGTTTTAAATGCATTGTTTTAAAAACTAATATACTGTATATACAGTACAGGCCAAAAGTTTGGACACACCTCCTCATTCAGTGTGTTTTCTTTATTTTCATGACCATTTACAGCACTCCATCACTCTCCTTCTTGGTCAAATAGCCCTTACACAGCCTGGAGGTGTGTTTGGGGTCATTGTCCTGTTGAAAAATAAATGATCGTCCAACTAACCTGACTTCTGCACAACACAACTGCTGGTCCCAACCCCATTGATAAAGCAAGAAATTCCACTAAATAACCCTGATAAGGCACACCTGTGAAGTGAAAACCATTTCAGGTGACTACCTGTTGAAGCTCATCG
>JANRMT010062817.1:42953676-42972453 GCA_026402145.1 Polypterus bichir lapradei
CCTGTCTATCGTAATGGCTGTAACATATGTGATATCGGAGACACTCAATATCTTTAAAATAATATTTAGGTTTTACTGTATATAAACAGTGTGTTTATATACATAATTTCAATGAATCTAACCTAATATCTAAGAGAATACAAAGGGATTATGCTGTATAACGCTGCGGGGAATATTTATAAACAGTGCGGGAGAGTTTATAAGGGCTTAAAATATATAAAAATAATCATACAAACATATGGTTTCTACTTCGCGGATTTTCACCTATCGCGGGGGGGTCTGGAACGCAACCCCCGCGATGGAGGAGGGATTACTGTATAACTATTTAAAGAATTGTTGACATAAAGAATCATATATAATATAAAAAACATTAATTTTACAGCTAATAAGAAGGCAGACAAGCAAAAAACAGGTGGCGGTCCACGCGGTCCAGACCTAACCCCTGCAGAAGAGTTGGCTCTCCAGCAAAATGCCCATCGCCCTGCTTCTGAGGGCATTCCAGGGGGAAGCTCCTCCTCAGAACCAGTGGCAGGATGCAGTGGTCACTTCATTTCAGGTAAAGGATGGTTATTGCATATATATGTCCTCAATGTGTGCCATAGGTATGTTCCATATAGCTCTGTTTTTTTTTTTTTTTGTTGGGTCAGTTGCAGGGAATGTCATATCCCTAGAACTGACCAACGAGATATTGACGAAGGTCAACTATCTGATGAAGACACTGTGTCTGATTATACATCAGGAGGAGAGGTACATTTTCCAAATAATGTTTGATCAAACTCCATTCTGATCAGTCCCATGTACCCCAATCACATTTGGAAATCCTGGGTAATGAGAATGTTAGGCTGATTGTGAGATTCTTTATGTAACTGTGGGTGTTTTTGCCTGTGTATTACCTACCTGCAATGGCATGAAACGCCTCTTTTACTGTCTGCACACGCAGGTGTCCAGGAAACACTATGAAAATCTGAAGGAAATATTTCAGAGCCAAACAGACTTTACGAATTGCCTGGCAAACTGCACTTTTAGACAGATTTTCCGCATCGCCTACAGTATATATAAAAAAAGTGCTGCTTGCAAAAAATCTCAAAGCAATGCATACTGTCTGTGTGGTTGTGAGAGCCCGACTTCGCCTACTTTGACTTCGAATATAAGGTGCTAAGGTGTAAATCTTTGAGGTACAATACTCCCCCTCGGCTAAAGCGGTATCTTTCGAAAAGAATTTCCTCTGGGAGCAATAAAGGATCTAAAAAACCCTCTCTATATGAAATTCTCTTCTTATAATTTGCGCACTGATATCAATTGGTTGCTCATTCATGAACAGTGAAGCCATGACTAAATGAATTCCATGCACGGACACTGATTAAGTGTGAGAGCTAATACTTGGATTTGGATGTGCTGCTATGACAACACATCCAGCAAGAATTTCGAAAAACCGACAGATCCAGGATCATGCCAAATCATCAACAATTACATCAAGGCTAAACGAATAATCCACGTACGAAAAATACCCCCAGGTGAAATACTGCTGCAGATTTTAGTTATTTTGAGGCCTGCAACCATTTCATTTTTATTTTTTTTTTCAGAAATCAAAACAAACACTAACTGAAATGTAATGAGTTTGCTTTACTTTAAGTTAAGGCACATTTATAAATACAATTTAATACCCCTTTGTATTGTATTTTATTTCCTATGCATCCCCTGAGGTATCAGGCTTCAATTCGGCCGTTTTCATGACATAGTAATACAGATGTTGACATCGCTGCACCATCCTGATGCATTCTGTGGTACCATTTTAAGTTCACCTCGTCTGTTCCAGTCTATTTGTGATTTGGACAGTTTTCTGTATTATTTTGCGACTCTGTTTATTGAGGATGTGATCCTTGTATGTTTCCTTGGCTGTCATTTTCAATTTGTTTTACCTTCTAGTTTTGACCTTCTCTTTGTTTTTAAACACATTCTTTCTCCCTTCCTCTCTCTCTCGGCAGACAGTTCAGTTTTACACATTGGTTTACATTTAATTTTGATATGGAATGTCTTTCACAGTGTCACCCTAACTATCATCCATAATAAGCAGTACTATACAGACTATTCATATTTACAAGAAAAAACAACCACAATGACACATTAAAATATACTATCTTTGAAATCAGTACGACAATACACAAAACAATCATGTATACTACTGAGGGAGAGCATTCAAAGTCTTTAACTGGATTTAATATTGTCATTTCAAAAATAAAGCTAATGAAATAATTCAATAGTTGGATTCATTTAATAATATTAACTCAATAAGGCACATTCCATACTGACCATGACATGGCATTCTATAGTAAAGACACATAGTTTGATATGATATTGGTTTGTTCTGGTTGGTAAATAATAAAGAGCAGAAAATGCTGAATTATTTAAGGGTTAAGGGTTTATTTCCTATGCATCCCCTGAGGTAAGGGTTAAGGGTTTGTTTACCTCATATAATCTCCTCTTGTTATTCTCAACAAATAGCCAAAAATAAAATTCTCCTCTAAGCTGCTTTTAAATTACATTTTTGTGGAAAAAAGCCTCTTCTGCATATTGAACTTCTAATTTAGATTTCTTTGGGGCCTGTCATCCTAATTAACATGGTTACAAATTAGAGAACATTGAAAGGCACTTTGCAAAGGCATCAAGTTCAATGATACAGAAATAAGAGCACAACGTTCAGTCAATATGTCTAGCAGTGGGAAAAGGAATTCACTGTCTGAAAAATCAGCCTGGCAAAAATTCATTATCTTTTTATAGAAGAGAAACTTTTAAAGGAGCACATGTGAAACGAACACCCAGTTACATTATACATGCTTAACACTAGAATCCCTGGAGCCTAAAAAAAACTTGTAATCCCAGACCACCTTAAATCCCTTCGCACCTCTCCATCAGTGTCTTTTATTTTGTAAATGTGTCGATCAGCACAAGCAGCAAGCAGCTTGCTATCCCGATCCCCACTCTGCCCCCCAATATGGAACTGAAGTTCTTTCAGCTCAAGTGGTGTGAGGTGCCTGGAGTTGTATAGTGTAAATAATATATCGTTATTTGGAATACATACATTACATGTGTGTTCCGTGTCTACAAAGATCTGTGTAAGTGTAAGATGACATGAAATGCAAGGCAAGAAATGCTGAACACATACCTAAAATAGAAACGTTTTCCATGTTATACTAGATAATGTCGTGAAGAGTATAATGTGTGAAGACTTTAGTCCAAATATCAAATAAACACGTGCGCTTTTATTCAAAAATATAACAAAAGGAAAAAAAAATTCAATTTACATGTTGCTGTTAATGAGTTAAAAACCTCATGCTCACTTTAATAATTTTAATCCTGTAACTGAGCAGGAAGTCTTAACTTTAATTACTAAAATGAAGCCCACTACTTGTTCCCTAGATCCAGTGCCAACAAAACTAGTAAAAAGTGCCATGGATGTTCTTGCGGCGCCTATTCTAACCATTATCAATAGTTAATTACTGTATGGCACAGTACCTGATGCACTAAAAGTGTCAGTCATTAAACCATTACTTAAAAAGTCAGACCTAGACCCACACATACTAAATAATTATAGGCCTATTTCAAATTTACCGTTTCTCTCTAAAATACTAGAAAAAGTAGTCACCAGTCAGCTTCAGTCACACCTTACGCATTGCAATTTATTTGAGAAATTCCAGTCTGGTTTTCGCACTGGTCATAGTACAGAAACTGCACTAACACGGGTTGTAAATGACATTCTGATATCCTCTGATGAAGGAAAGTCCACTGTAATTATATTGTTAGACTTAAGTGCAGCATTTGACACCATTGACCATTCTATTTTACTGCACAGGCTAGAAAACGATGTTGGGCTTACAGGCGCCGTGCTCGCTTGGTTTAGTTCTTATTTATCAAATCAATTCCAATATGTACAGAAATGTGCTGACAGAACTCCATCATTATACACAGAAGTTCAATATGATGTCCCGCAGGGCTCAGTACTGGGACCTTTACTGTTTTCACTTTACATGCTTCCACTGGGATCTCTCATTAGGAAACATAATGTTCATTTTCACTCATATGCAGATGACAGACACCCAGTTATACCTTTCATTTAAATCAAATGAAGTTTCTCCGATGTTGTCTTTAATTAGTTGTGTTAGCGAATTAAAGGAGTGGATGAATGATAACTACTTGTCTTTAAATACAGATGAAACAGAGATGTTAATTGTTGGAGGGAATGACGCGGATCACAACAATATTTTGTCATCATTTAACTCAATTGGAATCCCAATTAATTTTACTGAATCAGCCCGGAATCTAGGAGTTATCTTTGATTCTAGCATGTCATTTAAAGCACATATTACAAAGTTGTCCAAAACATGTTTCTTCCATCTTAAAAAGTTTAGGAAATTAAGGCGCTTTCTAAATAAACAGGATTCTGAGAAATTAATTCATGCATTTATCTCTAGTAGGAATGACTACTGCAATGCGGTGTTCAGTGGCTGTTCAAACTTTTCTTTATACAGCCTCCAGTTAATCCAAAATGTGGCTGCAAGAATTATTACAAGAAGAAGAAAATATGAACACATAACTCCAGTTCTTAAATCCTTACACTGGCTCCCGGTTAAGTTTAGGGCAGATTTCAAAATCCTCCTTTTAACATATAAAGCATTAAATGGCCAAGGTCCGACTTACTTGTCTGAACTTATCATGACTTACAACCCTGAGCGCACATTAAGATCTCAAGATGCTGGTCTGCTTATGATTCCAAGGATTAATAAAATAACAGTGGGAGGTCGAGCTTTTAGTTACAGGGCCCCTAAACTGTGGAATGGTCTTCCCGCTTCTATAAGAGATGCCCCTTCGGTCTCAGCCTTTAAAGCCCAGCTGAAGACTCACTACTTCAGTTTAGCATATCCTGACTAGAGCTGCTGATTAACTGTACAGACTGCATCTATGTTGTTAGTCATTAGCACTAAAACATAAGTAACATGATAGTTATAATTGAATACTAACCCTCACCTATTCTGTTTCTGTTCTCGGTACTCAAATGTGGCAATTGGTGCCACGGCCCATCTGCCAAGTTGTTTGCCTGCCTATGGTAAAGTCATCCCTGATGGAGGATCACAGGAATCGTGGGAAAGAGGGATCCTTTCATCGGATTGGCTGGCCCAGCACTGTTTTAGCCGTGGAATGGCCAAATGGGGGAGGCAGCTTGATGGATGAGGTCTCCAGGACTCTAAAAATATCCAAATCTTATTATGTGATATCATCTACTGTTAAATTCTGCTCCGTACTTCTAAAATTTTTATTTTTATGCTGTATTAAGGATTTGTTCTGTTCTGTGTATTGTATTGTATTGACCCCCTCCTTTTGACACCCACTGCACGCCCAACCTACCTGGAAAGGGGTCTCTCTTTGAACTGCCTTTCCCAAGGTTTCTTCCATTTTTCCCTACAAGGTTTTTTTTTGGGAGTTTTTCTTTGTCTTCTCAGAGAGTCAAGGCTGGGGGGCTGTCAAGAGGCAGGGCCTGTTAAAGCCCATTGCGGCACTTCCTGTGTGATTTTGGGCTATACAAAAATAAACTGTATTGTATTGTATTGTAAATGACATAAGTGACATAAGTTTTCATTGTCATTCAATTCTATATTTGTGTGGTTTTGGCACATTCTCTCTGTGTCTCTGTAGCATTTTTTTTTTTGCAGGTATGCTCTTAAAAATAAAAGCGGCCAAGTGGTTCTTCAGAGGAATGCCATAGGGGAATCCTTTTGATTTCCCAAAAGACCCAACCACATAAATAGTCCAAAAAAACATTTTATTTATTTATTTATATCTGTAACAGGTTCCACACAGTAAATAACTGTGAATAGATGGTAATAGATTGGTGAAATTAAAGGACAGATGGGAAGCCAGCAAGCGAGCCGGAGTTGGGAGGTAGAGGACAGAGCTTACTGGGAGGTGTGCAGGAGAGATTTTGAGAGTTAAATATTATTGTGTTTATTTGTTTATTGTGGCTGTGGTACACAAGGAGCCTTGCACAAAGAAAACAGGAAATGAAAACAACTTCTTGATGCTTTTAACATGTGTGGTCAGTGTCTGTGTGTTGGGTTAAGCGCCATCTAGTGTTACTATATATATATATATATATATATATATATATATATAGTGGCAGATGGCTGGAGGTCCTGCCCAGCCGGGATGCCTGGAAGGACCAGGAGAAGAACAATACCTCCCTTGGGCCACAAGAGGGCAGCCGCCCTGGTCTGCATGGGGGCCGCGGGAACGGAGCTTGGAAGCTCATCCATGTTGGGGCCCGTGGCCACTACCAGGGGGCGCACAGACAATTATGGAGCCCTGGACGTCAGCACTTCTGCCACACCAGGAAGTGCTGCCGGAAGAAGAGTCCAGGTATGCCCAGAGTGCTTCTGGGTGCAAGAGCAGCACTTCCGCCACACCAGGAAGTGCTGCCGGAAGAAGATCAGGAAGCACCTGGAGCACATCTGGGGCGGGATGAAAGGGGCCGCCTCACTCCATTCGAGGAGCCGGAGTCGGGAGGGAGAAGAAGGAGCTTGCGAGAGAGGAGTGGAGGCAGCTGAAGAGAAGTAAAAAGGACTGAGCTGGTAGTTTGTGCACGGTGTTATTGTGTGGTGCAATAAGAGCGCGTGTTTTTGGGACATCTGGAGTCCGTTTCTGTCTGTTGCCAGGCGGATCTTTCACAATATATATATTATAAACAGATTGATTAGGCAGGGCAAAACAGAGAAGTCCCTGTGCTCAGAACAACAACTCACAGAGATCACAGTCCATTGAATATGATACTTACTGAGGAAACCGACTAAAGAGAAGAATAATTCAAGAGAACATAAAAATAATAGGGGAGAACACAATAATGAACAATAAAATGTATGGTACCTTTGGGCCAAAATGCAACAATATAGTCTGCTTTCTGACACTATCTGTGGAGTCTTCCATGCGCTATTCCTCTACCCGAGATGAGTCCTCTTCCTCCTCCTAACTCCAAGCTCACCAGTATCAGAAGTAGGAAGTCCTTTTCATGCCTGAACCCTGAGTATTTCTGGTGGCACACTTGTATAGTGGGGAAGAACTTCAGGGTCATCTGGAATATCTGCCTCTGTGGAGTCCCCATAGTAGCACCCATCATTACTGCCACTGCAGTTGTCCCAGATAACACTGCAGGGATTCCCACTGATCTACCAGCATATGGATACTGCCACTTAAAGGAACTTAAAGGAACACTCCAGATATTCTCATATAAATTGTCTGTTCTGTCCTGGGATTATTCTTCCTAGCGTCACATCAGGGTTCCATAACGCATACATTTTCAGTGCCACCCAGCTTCTCTTTACAACAGTTGAAGTGGATGCATCCCACCTTGTCCTGTCATACATTTCTTCTACAAACAAACTGATGACATGCTTTTAGTGAAGAAAAAAGGATTTATATTGTGTTATGTTCCACATGCACTCAAATGATTTTAAAATTCAGTTTTCCTAATCAACCTTTTTTAGCACATCTATTAATAGAAGCAGAATTTTGCCAATTTAACAAATAACATTTTTTAAAACAGGGAACAATGCCAAATGATGGCTCTGAAATGGCTGCAGCTAATACAAGTAAACTAGGCAATGTTTAGATGCGGCAATGAAAAGGGCAGAAGAAAGCTTCAGGGAAATAAAAGACATCTGCAAAAACAATAAGTCATTATGAATAAACAAGCTCGAGTCATTAGTCCATTTGAGATGTCACTGCAGAAAAGCAGATGCTCAGCCTGCTCAGAAATAAAACTAACACCAACAATAAAGTCATATCATCCAAACTGTTCCAGCACAACAGAGCATTCTTCATGCAATGGCCATTTAAAAAATGCATTTTTATTTTTGCAAGCTAAATTTGGAAATGCTTCCTGACATAAATGAGCATAGATAATGAATAAAAGATTAGTAAGTTTCCTGATGTCTAAATGTGCAACTTGCATTCAAGATACAAATTTTATCTTTAATTATGGTCTAATCATTGAGCAACAAAGTTAGTTTGTGATAGCAGAACAAATATGCACATTGCTTATTCTTGTAATAAAGGGGTATATTGCATCAGAATGCTAAAAAGGGGGTCGCTATATAATACAAGTTTAACACTGGAAACAAGAGAACAGAAGTTGTTGTAAATCAAGATTTACAGTAAGTGTAGACAGTCAGCTCAGCAATGTATAGGTGATTAGGCATCAAAAGACCAGGCAGTTACACTCTGCCTTTCAGGATTCTACTTTATTTATTTGTTGCAACTGCAGAGGGATCACACGGCTCAGGCTCCCCAGAAAGGGAAGAGTACTTGAGGGAAGAATTCATGTGATGGTTGAGCCAAAAATACAGGAGAACCCAGCTTTCCTCCATAATACAGTTGCTGGATGGTTCATGAGAGTATGATAACCCTGTCTACATGTTTTGTAGATTTGAATAAAGCATATATATTTCTTCATTGTTGGGTGTCAGACTCCATCAAGGCTGTGCCTTGTCACCACTCCTTTTTCTGATGTTCATGGAGAAGATATCAAGGCACAGCTGAGATGTGAGCGTGTCCAGTGAGGGAGCATAGGGGTATCACTGTTGCCTTATGCAGATCATGTTGTCGTTTTTCTCTCATCTGACTGTGACTTTCGGCACACACTTAAGTGAATCGCTGCCATGTAAGAAGCAGCTGGGATGAAGATCAGCACCTCTAGTTCTGAAGTTATGGTTCTCTTTCAAAAAAGGGTGGATTACACTTTCCAGGTGAGGTGTTAAACATTTGCCCCTAGACAAGGAGTTCAAATATTTACAGGCAGTGTGGTGTAGTGGTTAAGGCTTTGGACTTCAAACCCTGAGGTTGTGGGTTTAGATCCCACTACTGACACTATGTGACCAAGAGCAAGTCAGCTGACCTGCCTGTGATCCAAATGGAAAGCCAAAAAAATAAATGTAACCAACTGTATCATAAATGTTGTAAGTTGCCTTGGATAAAGGCATTAGCCCAATAAGTAAACGTAAATCTAGGGATCTTGTTTATGAGTGATGGAAAAAGGAGCATGAGACCACAAAGCAGATTGGAGCAGCAGTAGCTGTTTTTCAGTTGACGTACAAGTCTGTGCTGGTGAAGCAAGAGTTAGGTCAAGAGGCAAAACTCTTGGTTTACTGGTCGATCCACATCCCTGTCCTCATCTTTGGTCAAGAGCTGTGACTAATGACTGAAAGAATGAGATAGCAAGTACAAGCAGGCACCAGTGAGGTTTCTTCACAGGGTGGCTGAGCTGACGCTTCGTGATAGGGAGAGAAACTCAGGCCATTTGGAAGAGCCTGAGAGTAGAGTCACGGCTCCTCCAGATCGAGAGTGGCCAGTTGAAGTGGTTTGGGTATGTTGTATGGAAGACACCTGGGCGGCTCCCTCTAAGGCTATTCTGGGCACATCCTAATGGCTGGAGACACAGTGGAAGATTATATCTCTAAGCTGGTTTGGGAAGAGTTTCAGTCTGTAGCTATGGACAGGGCAGCCTGGGCTGACCTGACTGGCCTGCTGTCTCTGCAGCTTTCACCATGAAAAGCTTTGGAGAAGATGAGCTGAGATTTTGTGTTTGCTTTAATTTTCTGGAATCTCCTTTTGAAGTTAATTCACATATGAATCAGTATGTGAGTGTCATGAAAACAAAAGAAATGAAAAATTGTAAGACAGGTTAGAGTTCAAGTTGTAACCCTATTTCATTGCTGTCAGTGAGGTAAATGTAATTAAGCAATGAAACCAAAGTATGGCACTGTAGTTGTGCTTTGTGTTTGGTTAGTCTTTCTGAATGCTTTTGTAGGAACAGACTGGAAAAGGTGTTGTTTGATGGAAGGTTATGATTCTTCTTCGAGGTCACAATTCTATGTTTTAGGGATGGAAGAGGAAAACATATAAATCTGTGTGAAACTCCGAAATCTTTTCCTGTACAACCTGAATTGCTCCTATAGCAGGCACATCATACCCATGTGTTTGAAGATGTGCTGTCACCTCACTATCTGGCAGTCATTAAACATAATTACTCATTCCTAATATGGGCTGGTGCCTTTGCCCATTGCTGATGACTACTTTATGTCTGATGCTGCTTTACCCCTTCACCACCAGCAGCATCACCCTGAATGTACAATATGAGCATAGTAAATTGGTGAATCGGTGAGTTCATTTATTCACTGTTTAATTCTGCTTATTTCATCATGAAATCATTATCCGTGTGCATGTATACTTATAAGGCAATTTATTAGGAAAACTGTAGGTCTTAATACTGGGTAGGCCATTTTTTGCTCTTATAACAGCCTCAGCTCTTCATGGCATTAATTCCACAAGATGTTGGAAACATTCCTTTGAGATTCTGGTCCATGTTGACTCGACTGAATCACGTAGTGTCTGCAGATTTGTCAGCTACATGTTCATGCTGTGAATCTCCTGTTCTACCATACCCCGAATGTCATTTATTGGATTCAGATCCTGTGGATGGGAAGTCCACGGAAGAACATTAAACTAATTGCCATGTTCATGAAGTCCATTTGAGATGACTTTTGTTTTGTAACATGGTGCACTATCATGCTGGAAGTAGCCATTAGAAGATGGGTAAATTGTGGCCATGAAGAGATGCACGTGGTCAGCAACAATGCTCAAATAGGCCATGGCATTCAAGCAATGATTGATTGGTATCACTGACCCAGAGTGTTGTTAGGAAAACATCCCCCACCCCACCAGCCTGGACTGTTGACTCAAGGCAAGTTGGGTGCATGGATTCATTCTGTTGGTGCCAAATTATGACGCTACCATCTGTGTGCCACAGCAGAAATTGTGATTCGTCAGACCAGGCTGCATTTTTTTAGTCTTCAGTTGTCCTGTTTTGACGAGCCTGTGCCCAAGTTTTAGGTGACAAGATTGGAACTCAACATGGTCATCTGCTGTTGTAGTCCATCTGCCTCAAGGTTTGATGTGTTGTACATTCTCAGATGCTTTTCTGTTCATCACAGTTGTACAGAGTGGTTATCTGATTTACTGTAGCCTTTCTGTCAGCTCAAACCAACCTGGCCATTCTCCTCAGATCTTTCTCATCGGCATCCACAGAACTGTCACTCATTGGATGTTTTTTGTTTTTCGTACTGTTCTGAGTAATCTCTAGAGACTGCTGTGTGTGATAATCCCTGGAGATCAACAGTTACAGAAATACTCAAACCAGCCCATCTGGTACCACCAATCATGCCAAGGTTGAAATTGCTGAGATCACATTTTTTTCTCCATTTTGGTGTTTGATGTGAACATGAACTGAAGCTCTCGGCCCATACCTGAATGACTTTCTGCATTGTGCTGCTGCTACATGATTGGCTAATTAGACAACTGCATGGATATGCAGAGGGGACTGGGCGGTCTCATGGTCTGGAATCCCTACAGATTTTATTTTTTTTTTTCTCCAGCCGTCTGGAGTTTTTTTTTGTGTTTTTTCTGTCCCCCCTGGCCATTGGACCTTACTCTTATTCGATGTTAATTAATGCTGATTTATTTTGTTTTCGTATTGTGTTTTTTATTTTTCTATTCTTTATTATGTAAAGCACTTTGAGCTACTGTTTGTATGAATATGTGCTATATAAATAAATGTTGTTGTTGTTGTTGTTGGATATACACATGTACGGGTGCTCCTAATAATCTGATCAATGACTGTATCTTGGCAGCATTAGACACCAGTTACAAATCTTTTCTGGATGAAATGCCAGACCATCACTGAACATACTGCCGGGCTCTATTTTGTTATTATGGGCAGATACTCTTTTTTAATCTTACAGCCTAACAGTAGCGTAGGCTAGTGGGGGCAGCAGGGGCGCCCCGCCCCGGGCAGCACTTTTAGGGGGCGGCAAAGAATTACTGTATATTTTAGTCTTTTAAATTGAAATACCTAAATAAGGGGGCGGTGAAATTTTCCTCCGCCCCGGGCGGCTGACACCCACGCTACGCCACTGCAGCCTAATGCTAGTCCAGCAACATAAACACACACAAAACTCTACTGTTTTGTCTCAGGAAAAAGAGGCAGAGAAAAAAGCAAATTTTTCTTTTTAAATGCAGACTAAAGAGCTACGTAGCCGTTCAATTGGACTGCAGCACAGGCAAAGCCCACCTGTTGTTTTAGTTCCACACTTTCCAGCTACAAAAAGAAGCTGGCAATAAAGGATAGGGAGATGAAAGTTGTGACATCATTTTATTTAATGTTTTTCTGAGCTTCCCATTAAGTTTTTCTTAATGTTACTTCTCCTGGACTGGGTTTTATAATATGCACGGAGAATCAAAATGTTGTTATTGTTTTTAAATTGGGAGAGTTTTTAACAGTATTAAAATAATTATTTATTTTATTTATTTCATTATTTCTGATGCACCCTTAGTTTCTAAAGGGCACCGTTATTTTGGAGCGGTTTGTTGTAGCGTTACTGAGGTAACAATCCAGATATGTGCAGCATGTGATATCTTTAGTATGACAGGATAAAAGGTCAGGGCTGACATCTCATCTCTGTCAGAGATTACAGATAAACTCCCAAAAATGTGGTAGTGAATTTCTTTGTAAAAAAAACTTTCCCAGTAATACAACTTTAGGCAGAGTCTCTTAGCTTTGACTTTTGGTTTATGTTTTGGTTTCATTGATTGTCTCTCTGACTTTGTGGTTGCAGCCCTTACTTTGATTTTTGGTTTGCATCTTTTCTCCTTTTAATGATAGTCTTCCATCTCTAGCAGATCTATACTAATAAAAGGCAAAGCCCTCACTGACTCACTCACTCACTCACTCACTCACTGACTCATCACTAATTCTCCAGCTTCCCGTGTAGGTAGAAGGCTGAAATTTGGCAGGCTCATTCCTTACAGCTCACTTACAAAAGTTAAGCATTTTTCATTTCTAAATTCTACGCATAATGGTCATAACTAGAAGCTGTTTTTCTCCATTTACTGTAATGGAGATGAGCTCGAAAGCCGTGGGGGCGGAGTTTCATGTGACATCATCACGCCTCCCACGTAATCACGCAGTACGTAGAAAACCAGGAAGAGCTCCAAAAAGCGCTGATGAAAACATGCATTATATAATTGAGAAGGCAGCGAAACAATAAGAAGCGAGCGAGTGACATATACAACCATATTCATGAGTGATGTTACTACGGAAACAAAGCACGATGTAAACCTAAACTTTAAATTAAGTTCATAGACACGCTGCCGCTGGCGTTTGTAATTTAGTGCCTGCCCATATAAGGCCGTCCGTCAGCGGCAATCCAATAGAAACACTGCCACTAAATATTCACGGATGAAGGACTGTGCTTATGCAGAGGAAGATGAGATGGTCAGGGTGGTGTTTGGCACAAACTCAGCGAAACTGCAAGAGAAAGTTTTAAGTGCCGGGACTTAGGTAACATTAGATACAGCCATGGACATAGCACGACATGGCACCAGCACAGCTGGGAAACTTCGATGCATGTACACCGAGCGGCTCACGTGAACTGACGCAGTGCACAGACAAAAAGCAAGAGTTCCAAAGAGCGCTGAACAAAAACCGAATTACACAATTGAAAAGGCAGCAAAAAAATATGAAGCGTCTGATACATACAAGAGTATTCATAAGTGCAGCTACTGCGGAAACAAAGCACACGGTGCAAAAAGTCAATGTCCCGCTAAAGGAAGACAGTGTAAAAAAAAAACCCGTGCATGCAGTGTGTCAGGTCTCAGATAAAGAAGAAGACGAGCTGTTTATTGATGCAGTAAGAAACGAATCGTTGAATGAAACCTGTCATCTTTACAACGGTTGACAAACAAGGAATGTAACTTGAACACAACACATCCTACAAATACGGACCTGATTGAAAGAAATAATGATAATCAAATCCTTGATGACAGCAACACTCAATAACACTCACAAAACAATTACTGTATATTGACAGTAATGTTACGTTATTTTTAAAATGTTCCCTTTTCTTTTTCATAACTTCTTTAACACACTACTTCTCTGCTGCGATACGCGGGTATATATATATATATATATATATGTATATATATACCCCGATCTACATACTCGAATAATGGATACTTTATTCGCCATCAATGATTGTTTTGGTAAAGCCATACTCAGTGTATTCATTAGATGAACGGTAAAAAAGTAAGAGCGAGGGGAGGATGACTTATTGAGGCATGCAGGCAAAACCACAATAGCACGCGGGCTCGATGTACTGTAGTGCGCGTCAACTCGATCTGAATTGCGCGATCACATTCGAAAAAATATATCTTTTCAAGTTCTATTTAGTCCATATGTGTCAAACTCAAGGGCCGCGGGCCACATCCGGCCCGGCGTGTAATTATATCCGGCCCGCGAGATCATTTTATATACTGTATTATTGTTATTAATGGCCCGGGTATATGAAGCCCTGGTAACACAATAAACTACAGATCCCATAATGCAGCGCTTCAGCTGCCTTGCCGAACACTTACCGCGTTAATCAAGTCTAGCTTATGATGCTGCAAGTTATTGCGAAGGTAGCCCACACGATGCCGAAGAGAAAAGTTGATTCTGAAAATAGAGCCTTTAAAAACCGATGGGAGGCTGAGTATATGTTTACTGACATTGCCGGTAAACCCGTGTGTCTCATTTGTGGAGCTAATATGGCTGTAATTACAGAATTTAATCTAAGACGGCACTATGAGACAAAACATCAGGATAACCTGAAATACCTGAATGCAATGCAGAAGATACAGAAAGCAGAAGAATTAAAGAAGAATCTGACACTTCAGCAGACGTTTTTACCCGTGCACAATCACAAAGTGATTTCAAGTGAAGCTGCTTTTATGGGAGACACAAATGCACCAGTGCAACTTGCCCCACTTTCCCTGTTGCCAAGTAATGTTGAACCAATTCGGCACAACGGTGTTCCCAAATACGCACTTTGCTGATAAACTGAGCGCACTGCGCACTGAGTTCGCACGGCGCTTTGGTGACTTTGAAGAACAAAAAAACAATTTTGAGTTGTTTCGCAACCCATTTCCCGTCGATGTGGAAACTGCACTTGTGCAGATTCAGATAGAGGTGATTGAGCTGCAGTGTAATGGCACACTGAAGGCAAAGTATGATACTGCACGGCCCGCACAGTTTATTCACTCCATTCCCGCAGAAATGCTCCAGCTCCGTCTACATGCGGCTCGAACCTTGTGCATGTTTGGTAGCACATATCTGTGTGAGAAGCTCTTCTCAGTGATGAAGACTAACAAAACAGCACACAGGAGTCGCCTCACTCATGAGCACCTGCAGTCCATCCTAAGAATCTCCACAACACAGAACCTCACACCAAACATAAACGAACTTGTTGCCAAAAAAAGATGCCAGGCGTCCAGCTCTAAAATGACATATGAGCAAAGACAACTGAATGATTTGATTTGTTATTGCTGAAAGGAACACATTTTATTTATATTTCCAGGTTTTGTTATGCAGCATGTTCATATTTGAATTTGTATAATTTTGACAGGATATATTTTTATGGAGAGCAAAATCTTTTGGGATATTTAAAATCTAAGTTTATTTTTTATATAAAATTACATAAGAGTAAAGAAATTTGAATGTTTGTTCTTTTAACGTTTACTTTATTTCTAACTTGTATAATTTAGACAGGATATATTTTTATGGAGAGCAAAATATTATAAGTTGTTTAAGGTTTGAGTTGATTTATTCAGGAATAATATTCCTGTCTGTTTTTACCATTCCTACCAAAGATATTTCTGTCGACTAAATAAAAATTCCTTCTATTTAAAATTTAAATAGAACTTGAACAAATACGATAGTTCATAATATCCACGCAGACTTGCACGTAAGAGCGGGAGTCATCCGTTTTAACAAACAGCGTATTGCACTGATACGAAATAGCCTGCCCATTTAATTATTTAGGAATGGATAAATAAATTAAGATTTTGTACAAATAATGTGTTTCAGTAATCTTCCTTGATAGATTCTGCCACCCCCAGCAACAGTTGCTCGCACCCCAAAGAGTGTATGTATATATATATATATATATATATATGTGTGTGTGTGTATATATGTAGATATTTATGTATACGTTTATATATGTGTGTGTGTATGTATATATGTATTTGTGTGTATATATGTGTGTGTATGTATGTATGTCTGTATGTATATGTATGTGTATATATGTAGATATACCGTATATATGTATGTATATATGTGTGTGTGTATATATATATGTTTACATGCACAACAGTGACAAAACAATTACATTGACAATCATGTTACATTATTTTCAAAATGTTTCATTTTCTTTTTCATTACTTCTTTAACACACTACTTCTCCGCTGCGAAGCGCGGGTATTTTGCTAGTAAAATAATAAAGCAGAGTCATTAACCCGGAATTTGAAGACTAATGCCAACGACCATAATAATAAACCAGAATCAAAGTCAAAAGGGAATCTGCAAAATTCAAAGCCAAGAACACCCAGATTAACTTCCAAGCTCTTTTTTTAAATACCTACAAATTTAGAAAGTATATACCGGTTACTGGCATATGAAATGCCACAGTGGTGACATCAGTCTGTCCCCATCAGCCACACAACGTGTCATAGTAATGAAATTCCAACATAATGGTACCTGCGGCAAAAACAAAATTGCATTAAGGCAGAACAAAAACATAATTAAAATCATTTTTAGACCTCCTTAGCCTTAACACTAACAAGGCAGTGGAGCACAAAACAGTCCAGCATTAAAGAAAAATAGAACTTGGCTTGACTTTTAATGATAATTTATCTTTTTGAAGTAAATATAATTCATATCTTCTTCTTTTTCTTTGCCCTTTCCCATTTCCATGTGGGGTCATTGTGCCTGATCAGCCTTCTCCATACAGCTCTGTCCTGCACCTCCTCCCTTGTCCTTCATATCTTCTTTTACTTTATCCATTCATCTTCACTTTAGCCTCCCTTGCTTTCTATTCCCCCCAATTCCATTTCCATCACTGTTTTTGCCCACATATTCATTATCTCTCCTTATCACATGTCCATACCACTTCAGTCTACTTTCCTGTGCTTTTTTAAACTTTCTCTCCTCCTTCTGTTGCACCTCTGATCGTCTCATTTCTTATTCTGTCCTTCTTTGTAACTCCACACATCAATCTCCACATCACACATATCTTATATGAGTCTCAGGTCTTGCCTGTCCAGCCATGTCCAGATGCGTTGGTTCAGAAAAAAAAATCAAACATTGAATGGCTCAATGACTTCCAACACAGACCTACTCAGAGTCACCACTAAAACTCAGTTCTTTGGGATGTGGGAGAAAACAGTGAGGAAGTGTAGACAGCAACCAGTGAGGTACTGCAGGTCCGTAGGCCTGTGAGGCAGGTCACCCATGGTTAAGATGACAGAACTGTGCATTTAGGTTTTGTCATGTAAGAACAGTTAGTATGGGCGCCATTGTTTTGTGTTTAATAAGGACTAAGTGGGATTTTGGTCCGTCTTTGACAAATTTGGTTACTTTCTTCTACTTTGAGAAGTTCATGAGGACTAGGTAAATGTCAAAAATTTGTAAATACAGTACATTAAACCATAAAATCATAAAGCATGATTTTGCATGAAGAGAGCCAAGCTGCTGTTCTACAGGGCTTGAGGTTAACACAAATAGATAGATAGTGTCACAGATAGGGGGCGCTACCACTCCCTTGAACATCTGTCCAAGACTCCAGACACCAGATAAAAGTCCACAAGTTGACTTTATTAATCTTCCACAGTGCACAAAGCACCCTCTTCTCCACTATAGTCATTAACAAACCAATCACAATAACAATAAATAATCCTCCACTACCAGATGCGTTGCCACCCTTCCACCCAGCTCAGCTCGCCGTCTGGGAGCTCCCACAGTCCTTTTATTCTCCCTGACCCGGAAGTGTTCCCAGTCCCCAGTCCATGTGATTCTTTATCACTTCCGGGTCAGGTACAAGTCCTTTTCTTCACCCCAGAAGTACGCCACTTCTGTCGTCGCTCTTCCTATGACGCACCTCCGGGTTATAGGGCACATATGACTCTTCGGTCCTCCCTGCAGCTCCCTCTTGCGGCCCCTGTGGTATCCAGCAGGGCTGTATATAAAAACTACATTGTCCATGACTCCCTGCTGGTCTTCGGGGCACCTCCATACTGCAGGGAGGGCTCCATCTGGTGGCCTGGGGGTATTGGCCAGGATGACAAGCCGGCCAAAGACCACAATAGATAGATAGATAGATAGATAGATAGATCGGAGAGAATGACATTTATTTGTCCCAATGGGGGAATTAGCTAATGTGTATGCAAAAAAACACAAAAATTGTATGGATTAAGAGACTAAATGTGTGTCCCTAATATATATCACTATAACAAAAGTACATAATAACCAAATAAAATCTGCTTTACCTGTACTCTGTAATGACAATTCCACTTCTTAATACCTTTGTTGTGATGTTTCAACTACAGAATGAATCAAAAAATGTGAATAAAATGGGGAACCCACATTGTATAATACTCTCATTAAGCTATCCATAACTTAAATAAAGGAAGAACTTAAATAGTATTGGTTAGAAGGGTTGTTTAATACTTAAGTCATAACAATAATAATAGCTTTATCTAGCATAAATAGATCAGTTATGGGTAAGAAGAGTAATTGTTTAAGTTTATAAAAATGATAGAAGTTATCAATATTATACAATAAACAGTAGATACATAAACACACACAGG
>JANRMT010062817.1:42990932-43029092 GCA_026402145.1 Polypterus bichir lapradei
GTACATTGGTTTTGGTTAGCTCAGGGAAGTCACCTACCAAATTTCGTGAAGATGGGGCCGTAAATAAGAAAGTTCAACATGGCGGACGTTGTTGACCGTTATGACCGTTATGCGTAGAATTTCGAAATGAAACCTGCTTAACTTTTGTAAGTAAGCTGTAAGGAATGGGCCTGCCAAATTTCAGCCTTCTACCTACACGGGAAGTTGGAGAATTAGTGACATTGGAAAGTTCAATATGGCGGCTGACAGTGGCGTCATACCACCGAAATAAGTATGCACATTGGTTTCGGTTAGCGCAGGGAAGTCACCTACCAAATTTCGTGAAGATGGGGTCAGCCTTCTACCTACACGGGAAGTTTGAAAATTGGTGACGTTGGAAAGTTCAATATGGCAGCCGACAGTGGCGTCATACCATCGAAATAAGTACATACATCGGTTTCGGTTAGCGCAGGGAAGCCGCCTACCAAATTTCGTGAAGATGGGGCCATAAATAAGAAAGTTCAACATGGCGGACGTTGTCGACCGTTATCGACCGTTATGACCGTTACGTGTAGAATTTCGAAATGAAACCTGCTTAACTTTTGTAAGTAAGCTGTAAGGAATGAGCCTGCCAAATTTCAGCTTTCTACCTACATGGGAAGTTGGAGAATTAGTGATGAGTCAGTCAGTCAGTCAGTCAGTCAGTCAGTCAGTGAGTGAGTGAGGGCTTTGCCTTTTATTATTATAGATTACACTGTGCATTCTACCGGGGTATGCCTCAGTCCACGCGCGATTAGCCGTCACCCCCGCACTGGCATTTCACACCATTTCAAATTAAAGTATTTTTCAGGTGTAGCGTCGCTAATACTGTATCGATTTTGGAGAATGACACGGCGTTTAAAAGCTCATTTTACAATACATCCACATGTATGCCTTATTGTAACTTTTGGAAATTGTTTTATTTTGAATTTTCACGTCACCGATACATCGTTTTTGCCATCTAGTATGTTTCTCGCTCTTTGTTGTTGTTCAGAGAGACTCCAGCCTAATGCAAATGCATGGATACAATCACTGGCGCTGGCGGCAGCAGCTTTTAATTAGTAACTCAAAATCAGGATGCGTCCTATAAACAGGTACACAGGTTTTTCCATGGTTATTAGGGTCAAAAATCCACTGCGTCCTATACATGGTATCGTCCTATATGCGGGTATTTACGGTACTATGTACTGTACACCCATGTGTTTGTCACTCAGTGATGTGACACGCATTACTCTGGGCATGTTTTTAGAGAAATGGTCAATAAGAAAAAGAAATTAAAACTCCCAGCTTTGCTTGGTATTCTTAAAGACTATCTTTTAGACTTAAGAATCAACAAAAGAATTGATTCAATAAGCTGGTTAAGTTTCCAAATGGTACTAAACTAGGAGGAAGGGCAGAAAACCTAGAATTAGCTAATTTGTTACAAGGGACTTGAGCAGTATACAGGTTTGGGTAGGTTTGTGGCAGATGAAATTTAATGTAAGTAAATGTAAAGTACTTCACTTTGAATGTACAAATGTTAGATCTAAATACACCATGAGATATACGTGAAACTTAAAAGTACCCCGTATTAGAAGGATTTAGGAGTAGTAGTGGACTCATCACTGTCTACATCCAGACAGTGTTCAGAAGTAATCAAGAAGGCTAAGAGGATGTTAGGTTAAAAATCATGATTTGAGGTTATTCTTAAGTTGTATGCTAGAGGGCTGGCTCTGAAGCTAGGGATCTGCACCGGTAATCGGAAGGTTGTCTGTTCGAGTCCCACAAATGCCAGAGGTGACCCTACCCCTTTTGGCCGTACAGCAAGTCACTTAACCTGCAATTGCTTAGTCCTGGGTATGACGTTAATCTGCATCCAGCCCTGCAAGCAGGTCCTCCAATTAACAGGGAAAACTTGGGGGTTGGTGGCAGGATTGGCACTCGAGCCACTGTAAAAAACCTCACACTGTTCAGTGTGGTACCGAGGTGTCACCCGCTGCAATCGGGTCCCAATCTAGCTGGTTTGTTGTGTGGTGGGTGCGGCAGCGGGCTATCAGCGCATGCCTTCAACCTCCTTCCCTCTCTCTTAAGTTATATAACACACTAGTGAGGCCACAAATGGTATACTATGTTCTGTTTTAGTCTTCGTTTTACAAAAAGAGAAATAGCATAGCTGGAGAGAATCCAGACAAAGTGACTAAGCTGATTTTGGGACTGAGAGGTATGAGATATGAGGAGAAATTGTAGGAGTTGAACCTTTTCAGTTTAAGCCAACAAGGATTAAGAGGTGACATGACTGAAGTGTTGTTACTTTAAAATAAATTGTTCAATAAGAACACAGGGATGTGGTTAAAAGCTTTAGGGCAGATTTCACGCAAATGTTTTCCTTCATGCAAAGAACCATAGACACATGCTGTAGAATAAATTAGCAAGCAGAGTGGTGCAGAGAAAAGCTTTAGGGACCTTCAAGTCTCGACTTGAAGAGAGAGGGAAAGAGTGAACAGGAGACCAGGAGGTCAAGGCTAGAGGCCACAAGACATCTCAGGTGACAGGAAGCAGTTGTGTAGCCACTAGCTAGAGAAGCCTGGGATATTACTCATTGATGGGCTAACACAGGGAGAAATAGCAGAAGTCTTGTAACCACCCCTATAGCGCAGACCATTTCAGCATCTGGCAGGCCAAAAAGCCTGACTTGTAGACACAAACCTTTAGGGTAACTGAAGGCTTACGAGTGCAAGAACACAAGGCTTATTTAGCAAAAATGAGCCCTTCAATTTGACAAAGGTGACCAAAGGATTGGGATTAAAACAGCTTGACATTCAAGAGAATACTCAGTCTGGACTTGTAGAAGAGTTTGGGACGTTAACCATCATGGGAGCAGATACCGCAGTCAAGTGAAAGAAAGAGAGATAGAAGGACAGGAATTAAGAAGCTGCATGCTTCATTGAACTTTGGACGTGTTAAGCTACTCACCTATACAGGTAGGCCCAGAAAGATTGAAGGGTTTTGATTTTTTATCTTTATTTAAACTTTGTTTTTTCCATGTGTTCATCCCTTTTTCATTTCTTTCTTCATTAATGAATTTGGTCTTGCTAACCTTTATGCCTCATTGATATTATTCTGCTTGAAGAGGAGCAACCACATGTGCCTTCCTATCACAATGTTCTGATTTAATAATTTACCTACAAAATCAGTCTGTCCATCGAGATAATGATGAATCTTAAGTTGAACATTGCTACAGAAAGATTCAGTAGGGGAAATGATGATCCAGATTTACCATGTTAACCAGAGGAATGCCTAAAATGGTTTTACTTTATAGTTTCAGCACTAGGTCACAAGTCATAGTAATCTGCTGCTCCAGATGCTTCAGTACCAACAACAACTGCATGACAAATTACCATTCACTACTTTGATTTATCTACCGTGTTAATGACAAATATGGTTATAACTATCATTTGAGCCCTTCAGTGACAGGTGTCTGGTCACACTTACAGGTAATCTCACTTAAACACTGTTAACATATCCGACTACGCCACCCAGTTTTATTAAGAGACTGGGAACTCTTGAGATTTACAGATAATAGCACACAGCGTTCTTTAAATTGGGCGGTGAGTAAACACACAATGAAAGACACAACAATAATTTCAGGAAAAGCAACAGTAGCTTCTATTACACAAGACAATAATAAGTACATTAAAAAGAGAAATGAACATAAACAAAATCTAACAATACCAGGAATAAAATTCCTTTTTTAGAAAGGAAAGCACACAGTCCACACTCTAAAAGTCCATTAAAAACAAGGATTGGAGGATACAACCTTTAGTGGTGCAGAGTCCAGTTTGCGCACTGTTACCCCAACAACTACTGTAATCTTCCAACTGTCCACGGATGCACTCTGTTCACCGGACACTTGTTTCCCAACAGAAGTTTTATCAAAATCGTGGAATCCCTGTCAGCATCTCGTCATCGTTCCGTTTTGTCCACTCTCGTCTCCTTGTGTTGCGTTGATCTAGGCACGCCTCATTTCTCGTCTGCCAGCTTTCATGCGGCTTCTCCCTCTGTCGCTGGACCCACAACTGGTGTCTCCTTGTGGAGCTGTCTCTTCCTCCCTGGAAGTAAGTGTTGCCGTCCTTGTGCCTCACGTCGTGCCAGCCACGTACCCTCGCCTGCCTGCGAGCCCCTGTGCTCTGCCTGAGTGTCTTGGCAGCGTTCTCAGTTGACTGTCCCTTTCCTTGCCTTCTCCTGCCCAGAAGTTTAAATCTCCTTCAGTCCCTGCCATTACCAGTTCTGGACAATCGGATTAAACAATGGTTCATCTAAATTTCCTGGGTTTAACAAATGATGAAAACACAAGTTAACAAAATGTATTGTTACCAACCATGAATAAGTACAGATCTGCTGATTAGAAACCACTAGTGTCAGACATGTAACCTCCAAGTCAGGTAAATACAAACATCCTCCAAGGAAGGAGCAGGTCTGTCATCACAACTTTGTATTGTTTGTATACTCAACCAGCCAAACTTCAAAGCGGTGACTCCACACAATCAGCAACTGGATTACCCAGGAACTGGAAAAAAAGGTCCCCTTCTGACACTTCTGTACTTGTACATTATCGATGACATACTTGTATCGACATGTCACTGACTTGAGATGGCCTTAATCCCTAAGGCTGAATTGAATATGTAAACCGCTGATCTACAATGCATGCTAACTGCATGGCAAAAGAAAAAACAAAGCTTTATATGAATTCATGTATATCCATCCATCCACTTTCCAAAACCCACTGATTCTGAACACGGGGGTCTGCTGGAGCCAATCACAGCCAACACAGGGCACAAGGCTGGAACCAATCCCAGGCAGGGTGCCAACCCACCACAGGACACACACACACACACACTAGGGCCAATTTAGAATCGTCAGTGCGCCTAACCTGCATGTCCTTGGACTGTGGGAGGAAACCCACGCAGACACGGGGAGAACATACAAACTCCACGCAGGGAGGACCCAGGAAGCGAACCCGGGTCTCCTAACTGCGAGGCAGCAGCGCTACCACTGCGCCACCGTGCTGCCCATTCATGTATATAGTATAGTAAAATATTTTAAGTTTTAAAGTTAAATCAAGCTAAATTGTACCAGTTAGACGTTGACTCTGCCTATGCAGTCACACTTTTGCTGGTGTGTAGAATCATAGACCTCTTCTGATTATAATCAGACATAATCAAGTCACTACAGTGGTTTTCTGCTGTAACTCCTGGAAGAGCTCTCAGCATACTTACCTGAGATAAAAACCTTATCTGAAATGTTTACACGCCAGTGCTCCTCTACACCTCTATAAATTTGCACAGGTAAAGCTGTCATAATCTCTGGCCTGAAATAACATATCTTTTCTATATGTGCACTTTTCTGTGCACTTCACTATTGCATACACCTCCAGAGGAGTCAGGATAGAACAACGATAGACATGAGCCCACCTATCTCTTTAACACTTAAACTCTACATTATGATTTATACTGTACGCACATATGCTAAATAGGTTGGCTTATAACGCAGTTGCAAACAGCATTATTTGTATTTAACTGCAGAGCACTTTACTACAGAATCGATTCAGTACCAGCTTTCCTTTGTTTATGCTCTACTAAAGCATCAAAAACCATTACCAGTAGAAGTTGTTTCATCAAATCAACAGCATTTTTGCAAATAGTATACTTTTAAAAAAAGTTATACAGTAGCCAAGAGAGGCATAGGCACCAATGACGGCCTAGCAGCTCAGCTCATTACACTCTCTTGTTGTCTCTGCCAATGCCAGATCTTGGTTGGGCATCTCACAGAGTTGAAGGCTGTAGGCAAGCTGTAATGATGCTCTTACAATCTACTTAATGCAGCAAGTGTCTCCACGTAGGATGCCTGAACATTCCCTATTAAATGGGCTTAAATTCCTGTATTCTACATGTTTACCTTATTTATTATTGCTTAAAATGCTGTTTACTTCCATTATTATTGACTAAAATACATGACCAGATCAAACAATAGTCCCATTGGTCAGTCCATTATATTTTCCTCCCTTTGGTGGTTTGATATTGCTCCTTTCCGTCTCTCTAGCTTGTTATCTGGTCATTCCAAGGATGATGTAGCTTGTTATCTTCCCATATCAAGGATGGTGTGGTCAACTCTCATTTTATTAAGCCCATCAGGTAAGCAAGTGTGTCCTCAACTCCCTTCTCAGAGAATGCAGTCTTTTTAAGTGCTTTTTTTCCTCCTGTATCTTTTGTTCCACTTCAAGCTTTATGCAGAGCATCAAGGCGAGACACCTTTGCTCGTTTCCAATTCAATACACTGCGGCATACAGAAAATAAAAGTGAGCCTGTAACTTAATATGAACATCACCACATTATGTAATGAGGTCTCCACTATTACCTCTTGATGCTTAGATAAATTTAGAAAATGATTTAGTAGGGATGGTGCCAAAGAAGAGACTTGTAGTTTCATGAGTTACACGTATGTGAGGTATATACAATTCCACCATTGTCTCTGATACCAACCAGTGTTCTATAAGAGCAGTGGCACAAATAAAGTGGATAAAGAGGGTATGTTGCCCGGGGGCCCATAAATAGCCTTGCTGTTCTTCCCTCGACAGCAGAGAAAAGTACAGCGGCCACCCCACCCTCGATCGCTGCAGACTGAGGTACAGGACTCTGTATTCATGGGTCCCCTCCCCAGATCACTGCAGACTAAAGTACGTCTCTCTGTTTGTAAAGAGGGGCAGTCATAAGTACCCCTTGTTCAGCAGGTGTGAAAGAAATCTTTTTATACCCACTTCAAAACAGCTTGTTGAGCCCGTGGATATTAGTAACTTATTTATTCACTTAATGAATACTTGGGACAAAATAACTCAGTAGTAAAGGATAACATAAATTAAAGCTACATTTCATCTGTAGTGTGTGAGAAATGAACATGTCCACTGAAGGAATATTATGTTTTTAATAACTGTGCATGTAAGCAGTTTCAATAGCCTCTTTTTGTTCTGGCTGGTCTCTCCCTGGTGCCACGTGTCATACTGAAAATTTAACAAGAGTACCTTGAAAAGCTGTTGAAATAAAGAAAATCCAAGGGTAGTACTGTATTTGGGGATGGAGCCCCTAATGAAGTGCTTTTACTAAGAATAAGGAGGGAGGGAGGAAGTAAAGGAAGCACTGAAAAGAAAGAATAAGGGAAAGGCAACAGGACTGGGTGAAATACCGATGGAAGTGTAGAAACGTTTAGGGGAAGAGGAAGGGGATTTGTTGTCAGATCTAATGCAGAAGATCTATGAACAGCAGATAATACAAGAGAAGTGGAGCAACAGTGTGATTGTACCCATTTATAAGGGGAAGGGAGATTTTCAGGATTGTGGAAAATACCAACTGGTCCATACATTTTGGAACAAACATGTGAGTGATATCTAAGAAAGTAGGGGAAAGTAGTCTGAGTGGTATGGACATGTGATGAGGAGAGCCAATGAATATTCAGGTAAAAGAGTGATGGAAATGGCAGTCCCGGAGAAGAGAAAGTGAGGGTGGCCAAAGCTGGATGGATAAAGTAAAAGAAGGTTTGACTGAGGAGGTGTAGGACTGAACTCTATGGAGAAGGTTGATCAGGTATATAAACACCACAGAGAAGTGGGAAAAGAAGAAAAGGGCATATAAGAGTGTTCTCTTTTGCCATTAAGGGATTGCAATTACACACAAAAAGAATAATCTGAACCTGCCACCAATGCCAGTAACAGTTAGACAAAGACACATAAAAATGATATTTTCACATTGATTGAAAGAATCATACAACCCGGGTAAGTAGCTCTTCATGTAGTCCCACTAGCCACATATGACACATTTCTAAGTAGTCCAGTTTATATATTCCTAATTGAAAATGTGTCCACTGGCTGATAGAGCTCCATGAAAGTGTCCATTTCAGTTTTTAAAACCAGCAGCAGAGAGAATGAAACTCCTTACAAGTGTCTGTCAGGTTACAGAAAGAACTGAAAAGTGTCAATTTATTCACCAAGCAGCAACTCAGCGGAGCTTTTTGCAAAAGTGTCAGAAAAGCAGCATCAGAGAGAGTGACTTAGAAAGGGAGAACTTTCAGAAGAATGTCTGAATGTCCCTTCATGCTAAAACTAGGCACACTCGCACAAAAAACGCCTGACTTACTTCCTTTCAGCTCCGTTAGCTGAGCATGATGGTATTTTACAGTCTTCTTAAAACACAAAAACTGTTACTGAGTCATTATCACAAGCTCAGTGCTTTTGTCCTTTGGGAATCAAAAGCTGTACAGTCTAATTACGCTCTGCTTCACCTTTCAGCTTCACTCATGTGCAGCTTGATAAGACTTTCAAACCTGAGATCTCCCAGCTGAAAAGGTTAAAGTATCCTGTATACAAGAACTATTAATTACTTTCTGTTATGTAATAAGACCACAGCACCCAAAACAGTTACTGGTAGTTACTGAAGGAACTCCATTTTGATTGAATAATGCAAAGTAATGTAAAGACCGTGTCACGCACGCACGAGTAGGGGACCGCGGACAGACCTTAATACGTTCGGGAGGACATTCGCCAGCAGGGAATGGCGGGGTACTAACCTTTCTCCTTTTATTTCTTACAGAAGAAAAGACGCACCGCCGCCATAAGCCTCCCTCCTACAGCTTCCGTGAGTACGCTACTTCCGCCCTTCCTCCGTCCACTACTCATGACGTCGTCATCAATCCCATCTTCCACCACGGCTCCTTCCCAGCATTCCTCCACTTCCGGCCCCTCCTCCATAAAATGTCCACCGACGCCATCTGTTGTTGTCATGCACTCTGGAATATTTTTTTCATGTACATTGACCTGTTTAATATTATTGTGGATCATAATTCAGTATACGGGGCCGGAAACCCCAAACCTTTATGCTGTCTCTTGATTTCTCTTTTACAACAGTATACTCCTTGTGCTCTGGCATCTAATATACTGTATTTACTTGTCTACCTACTAACCTACTACCAAATCACCCACTAGCCTTCAATGTATTAAAGCCAACTGTGTAAGTAGAACACAACTGAGCAAGCACACTTGATATCCCTGGGAAATATACTTTTATTCAGTTCATAAGTAATTTTGGGTAGTATACCAGTGAATTTGTTAGAATTGCTGCATCAGAGTTCTAGAAAATTAGTAAGCTTGATCACTCTGCTTGTGGAGTTGAACTCAAACTTAAACCTCAGGTTTATTGGCAGGCAACGTAGTTTCTAAGACTTTCAGCATAAAGGTTGATCTCACACCGGGCAGCCAGCCCACAAACTGTACTGGCAGGCTTCAGCCTGTCCAGGGCCCAAAAATTACAAAAAAGCTTTTAAAGCTAAAGATGTTCCAAAATATACCACAATACCCGTGGTTATGATTGGCTTCTTCTCTTTATAGATTTTGTGTGTGTGTGTTTTTTTTTTTTAATCCAAAGAATTAAATTTACCGGAATGTGAATTTTTGGAGTTATCATTTGAAAGTTTTATATTTTTTTCACATTAATCTGCAGTGCTATTTTTGTTTTTGTATCACCATTGCCATCTTCCCGGATTAGTGTTTCTGTTACTTTGACAAAGCTCCCATCATCCACCTGGAGATTGAGATTGGTGACATCATCAGTTAAACAGTATTTAGGGAGTCCCACGAGATTCCATTCTAGCCAAGATCTGAATTTAAAACGTGTTATATGTGGTTATTTTTGTTTAGTTGCTTCTTGACTACCAATTCCCTGCTTGTTTAAAATGTACTCTGAATTTTTGGTTAGTGAATCAGATTGGTGAAATATTGTTTTAGATCTTTTTGGTTTTTGACTCTGGCACATATTTTTGACCACATCTTATTCTCCCAGTTCTATTCTCAAAAAAATTGTGTATATCTCATGGAGATCAGGGCCCCTGTCATGTGAAAGAACCACAGTGAACCATTTGATGAACAAGTAGGTAAAGAATCTTTATAGAAAAGAGGGTTTTTTTTATAATAAAAAAGAGCAAAAATGACATAAGGCAAGTCACAACGAACAAATCCTAGTCCAAAGTAATTGTAAACCCAAGACAGAAGCAAAAATTCAAAAGCCAGAAAAAGACAGTACTCACAAAATAATGCACTTTTCCAGATACTTGCAATTAATTGCTAAAGGCCCTGCTCCCAAACCTCAAATATAAAGGCTGAGGGCGGTCCTTAAGCAGTGACATCAGTGTGGCTCCGCCTCTTTAGATTCCATCCACAAAACACTGAACATAAGAGAATGCATCATACATAGATACTAACAAATAGATAAACACAACAATATTAACAAAATATGCATAATTATGATAAAAACATAAACAATAATACTTTCGAATAAACAAAGATGACACAGAAAAGGAAAACAAACATACGCCAGCATACACTCTGCCTGAAGCATAACAACAATGATCTGGTGCCATATATAGAGCTGGTTCCTGCCTTTTTCCTGTTGCTGGGGGGATTTGTACCCAGTCTCCCTGAATTCAGAATGGATGATTAATCCTTTAACCCTAAAGTATGACACAAGTAGTACCTTAAGGCTTTAAACTTTATACTCTGGGTAAAAAGAAAATAATATTTATTGTAATTTAAAGAAGCCTGTATTTTAAAAATAGATCAAATTTGAAAACACAACCCTGTTTTAATGCATCCAGTTTTTGCTTTGTTTTAAGAGTGTTATAATCTTAGTTGGCTTATGCAAATTATTAAATACAAAATCATAAAATAATAAAAAATAGCATAAGTGCACTTATGGTCAAGATGCCCCCAAGATTAACTTTACTGCTTGCTTTTTCTCAAGGGAGATCTTTAACAGTTTCCAACTGGTTGTGGTGCCCAAACTGAGGCGATCGCTAAACTTTACTAGATCCATGTCGTGGGAACTTCTAGCACTAAAATATTTGCTTTCGCCAATGACATTTGCCAGCAACATGAAAAATGAACTCCAGGAGTTGCCTGGCAGGAAAGTTTAGGGTCTCATGGCAAAGCTTGTCTGTGAAGAATTGTAGGTACTAATAATTGAGCCCTGGCCAAAAGCAGTGTAGTGCTACCAACAGAGACGTCCAGATATCCAAGTTAGATAAGAGTCATCTTAGACATTGAGATGTACAAATAACTCACTGGCTCAATGGAAAGATCATTCACTTGTTTGAGCCATGTAATTCAAGCAAAAAGAATTGCAATTAAATAACACATCAATTTTGTTGAACATTCACCCAACCATTCATCATTTGTGTTGACATTCTGTCTATAAGTGGAGGAGGCAGATATTAAATTAAAGAAACCTGAACATGAGATGCATTTATTAATCAAGCCAAGATTTCACATGAAACATCGGCCCTTTTGTCAAAACCCAAAAACAGTAGCCAAAATTCAAAAAGTGAAAGCACAGCGGTCTTTTAACAGTAAGCGAAAAACAAAAATGGCCACAGCAAAGACTAGAATTTTTATTTGCAGTCTGAGATAAGCAGGATGTGCATGGTGCTCACCTCTATACCATTATGAGGGCGATGTCATGCTCCACATTCCTCTTGACGTTCTCCTGTTCTTTGATTATTCCAACTCATTATAATAACTATTCATGGTGGCTCTAAAATCTGTACTAACCCGTACTCTCTCTTCTGTTTCCTTTTCCGGTGTCCTTTTGGTCATCTACTCAAAGCACCGTGATGTTCCAACAATGATGGATGGATTAAAAGCCAGAAGTCTGTATGACCATCAACATCAAGTGACTCCGTGAGAACCCTAACTACAAAGAGGACTATTTCATTTCTGTTAGGTAGAATGCCCAGAGGGGACTGGGTGGTCCCCTGGCCTGGAACCCCTGCAGATTTTATTTTTTTTCTCCAGCGTCTGGAGTTTTTTTTTCTGTTTTTTCTGTCCACCCCGGCCATCGGACTTTACTCCTTTTCTATGTTAACTAATGTTGTCTTATTTTAATTTCTTATTTTGTCTTTTATTTTTCTTTTCTTCATTATGTAAAGCACTTTGAGCTACTTTTTGTATGAAAATGTGCTATATAAATAAATGTTGTTGTTGTTGATGAAAGTACCTCTGCACATACTGGTAAACTATTTCAACAGTGGTTTCACGAATGTCAAGATGAACACAATTGCCATCCATAGCTTCCCTAATCACCTAAACTAATTCTTTATTTATTTGTCACATACTGTACATAGTTATACAGGACAACACGCAGTGAAATGCATCTTTTCGCATTCCCCTTGGGGTCGGAGTGCAGGGTCAGCCATTGTACAGCGCCCTGGCTGAAGTGCAGGTTTCCATATTTGTCATTTCCTCAAAGAGCTGCTTTCTTCTTTTTCTGAGGAGCAGTGCAGTATCCACCTCCACACACTTCAGGACTTGTATGGCGGCATTACAGGAAGAACTGGAGCTGTCCTGAAGGCAAACAATAGCCTCACACCTTATTAGGTTCTTGATATGCATTTATTGTTATGTGTTTGCATTATTTTATCTATCCATATGAAATCACACTGTAGTAAAGGAACATCATTTTTTATGTACAAGTTAGTTTTCTTGTTTATTTAAAGAAAGCTTTATTTTTGTATTCTCATATTGACTCCATCTCTCCATTTTTATATTTACCTACTGTCATTATATTTCACTTTGCCAGATTCCAACCAAACAACAGCAAAAACAAATCAAGACACAGTTAACTTGGCAGCATAACTTTAGGCTGCATGAGGAAACAGGAAATTGTCAGAATTCATATTCAAGCCTTGAAAGTCCACCACTGGGTGGTTACCACAGTGCAGCCATGCTGTGGCAGTATGCCGGTGTCCTTCCGAGTGCAATGCATTCAGCAGCCTTTGTCCTTTTTTGTTGACAATTACTAAAGTTATTAATTGATTAATGTTAAGATTTGACTTCTATCTTGTTACTACAGATGTTTAACTAGATTTAAATCCATTTAAAACTGCATTTGAGACAACCTGCCAACTTGAGAGATGTCATGGGGTGAGTATAGAGGATCTGAGAATGTAAGAGGCTCTGACCACGGGAAATGGAATAAACTAAATATTCCCATACTTGGCTGGTATGTAGCACTGCGATCACTGCCACCTAAGGAGTTATCTTACATCTTATGGAGTAACAGCTTATCTGAGGATAGAAATGGCAAAGGTCCAGTAAGGTGGAAAGGTTTTCAATCTGACCTGCCTCTGTATAATGAGGAATGATTGTTTGGTTTCAAATATGTTGAATAAATTGTCACATCTAATGGTGAGACACTTATGAGTTCAGGTACTGTGGCATTTTAAGTACTGCAGAAAGTGGCTTATACTTCTTACTTCTGATGCTATTTAATGCTTGACGGGTTTCATCTGATATGAACAGACAGAGTGGAAAAAGCAGGAGGGGGACTGCACATCTATGGGAATGGCCCGTGGTAAAAAGAGAGTATCCAGATATTGAAATACTGATTACATTGGCCCACATTACCACTTAGGGAGTAAATGAGGACTGCAAAGAAGCAGAAATGAAGAGTTGCGGCACCAGTCACCGTTAAATGGACACAAACAAAAAACGGCTGCGTAAATAAGGCTTTGGTGTCCCTCGTGACGCTTTAAGAGATAACTGCCCTGGCAGACTTGTGTCTCCTTCATGCTCTGGTCAACAATGACAAAGACTCCTGGCATCAGGTGGTATTTAAGCAGGTGAAGATGTAAGATTATCTTGGCTATGGCCGTAAATGACGGGCCCTCAGGATAGTTCTTCTCCATTCTACGGCAAATGGAAATTGTGTTATGGCGCTTTTCCACTGCATAGTACGGCACAGCACGGTTCCGTACAGCTCACCTTGGTTCGGCTCAGTTCGGCTCGGTTTGCGTTTCGACTGCAGTTTAGTACCGCTTTAGAGTGGGCGGGATTATTCACGTGTCGTTATAGTTGCGCCGCCTCTACATTTTTTTTAACTTGTCCCTACACTATTTGTAAGTCCGATGGTAGCCGTGTGCGCCCAAGAGCTTAGCGACTTCCTGAAAAACTTTTTCATTCCGCGTCGCCCCATCCAGCTCTCGCTGGATCCGCTCCTCGGCTACCAACGAGAGGAACGTCTGTACTTCCTCAATAGACCACGAAACAGCCATTTTTGGTTAAAACAAAAAATGGTGCGTCCGAACCTTCGCTGGCTGTGCTAAAAATCTAGCGGGTCTGTTGTGTCTCGTGTCGCAAGTTCAGTGACGCAGTAATGACGATTTTCTCCGGCCAATCAGTGACCAGCAGAGTTTACACGTCACGTTTTGGTAACGGTTCGGCGTGCTTGGAACCTCGGCTGAGGTGGTACTAAAAAAAGGACCAGGTACCAGGTACTGTTCCCAGTGGAAAACCCTTCAAAAGTGAGCTGAACTGAACCGTGTCGTGCCGTACTATGCAGTGGAAAAGCGCCTTTAGTTTGGGTGTTATATTTAAAGTCTTTCCCAGATTTTTTCTCAACCCCATGCTTGCGTGTCTGACAGGAGATAAGTTATATTTTCCTGGTTAATGTTTATTAACTCAGGAACAGTAATTGTTCAATCTGCTACCAACACTCTAATGATGATGCATTATTCTGACCCTAGAATGCCAGTAACTTCGACCAGGGAACTTTGTAAGGAATAAACATCTATCAGTATGTTCCATTTATGGACACAATGAGTTGAACCTGCTCCATTCAAATGCTGATGCTTTTAAATGTAAACCTGTGGTACATCTGGGCAGATCTGACCACATCTTACTGCCACCTACAAGTCTGTTATTGACAACAATAGCTCTCTCATTATCCAAGCCAGAAGTTCTTGTACATCCATCCATCCATTATCCAATCTGCTATATCCTAAATACAGGGTCTCAGGGGTCTGCTGGAGCCAATCCCAGCCAACACAGGGAGCAAGGCAGGAAACAAACCCTGGGCAGGGCACCAACCCACCGCAGGGCGCAGTTCTTGTACAGTTTGTTATACTTATATTTTTACTTGAGCTTCTATAAACTTTTTGTCTTGGGGACAAATAAAATATTATCTATCTGTCTATCTATGGTAGCACAGTGGTACTGCTCTCTGACGGTTGCAGAGACTTCACATGCAGATTTATTCTTTTCTAGATTTCCATGTAGCTTTCCTCTACTGTAGCTCCTCTGGGACCGTCTCCCCATTCAGAAGATGTTCATATGAGGCTGACTCTGAAATGGCACAGTGAAAGTCGATGGAGGTGTGTGTATGAGAGAGTGTGCCTTGTAATCAAAAGCTGGTGTTTGTGTTTAAAAATGGATGGATGGACAACCAAGCTATTCTTCTGTATAAAAAAAGTACAGCATATTATAAACTATATTGACACACAATTAAGCAAAATAAATTGCTTGATAATATCGTATCACTGGTAGGATTTCAGTTTATTCAATACTTTTTTTGTGTTACTGTTGAAAATAAAAATCATTTATATTTTCATTAATTTATTTCCAACTGTTTTACTAAGACATATATATATATTTAAAACATAAAAATGTCTTAAGACTTCTTTTGGCAGAATGCAGTTTCTGATTTAAAAATTCCTTCTTTGACAGATTACCATAAATGTCTTTTTCACTAAATCCTAGGATTAGAAACTTTACAGAAGAGTGCCAATAAATTCTGAATCCATTCAACTTGGCGCACGACTGAACCTGCCACTTCTAATTTAGAAATTAAATTGAAAGGCAAATACGTGCATCTAAAGGGCCCAACATATTTGCACAATTTTAGAAACCTTGCACCATTAAATGAAGAATAAACACAATCTTTCCAAAATATAGCAAACTGTTTTATTGAGATGCACCATGTATGCTTGTATATTCCATCAGGTTGTTGTTTAAAGCCCCAATAAGCAGACATTGCGTGGAAAGGCACAAAAGCAGCTGAGACCCCAGTAGGGTAAAGGTTAGAAGAATCAGACCGCGATATGGATCTAATTAGAGTTTGTACAAAAATAAAATGGTGGGTCATTGTATATGTGCATTTTACCAGCAATTAATGTCAATTGCTTGAAATGATTTTGACTGGCATGCTAAAAAAGGAAGCAATTAATGCTTTATTTTTGTCTAAATGTTTTACACTCAGCATAGACATCAACATGCAACAGTTCCTTTCATGACTGTGACCCAGCACTTAACATAAAAAGGCAAATTTAGCCCTGCATTTACTAAATACAATGAGAACAAATAATGTGCTCCAGTATTCCGCTCTAGTCTAACAAGTAAACACCCAAAGTTAACATGTTAACGCTTTCCTATCCTTTCCCGTTCATTTCTTGTTATAAAATATTTAATATTTAGCGTACATTTTGTTTGTCACCTCTCTTCATTTTTTGGAGATTACAGCTGGGGTCGCACAGTGGTCAGGGTCTCACAGCTTCCACGTTTGAATTCTAACTTGGAAACTTTCTGTGTGACAGTTGCATGTTCTGCCTACGTGGTGATTGCATGTCCTCATGCTTTTGCTGTTTTCCATGCATTTTCCAGGCAGGAACTGGTTTTGTGCAGGACCAGGATGCCATTCAGGGTTAGTCCCTACTGTGAGCTGAAGTAAACAGGTTCAGTGATGGACATCTGAGATCATAGCTTTGATTAGGACATGTATAATCATTTATATTTATTATGTTAATTTTATATACATTTGTATATTTAAGATTATTTTATCAAAATGATCTCAATATTTCTAAAAAAGATTAATTCAATTCAATTTAATTCAGTTTATTTTTGCATAGTGTTCCTTCATGAGTGTAACAAATTGACAGGCAAATGCAATTTCAAACTTTATAGATTACTAATTACGGATAAAGACACAAGTTTATATGAACACAGTGGAAAAAAAGTGCACCAAACTGAACAATATGAATGAAACCCGACTCAAGGCCTGACTCGATGACCAGATAGATAAACAGATAGATGACTAGACAGATACATAAAGAATACTTTGTCCCCAAGGGAAAATTAAAACTTCACAGAAGATCAAGAAAAATATAAATATTATAACAAACAACAAACCCCCCAAACATACACAAGCCCTTCTGTTCTGGCTGCTGCTGTCAATAACAGGATTGTAGGTGGCGGTAAGATGTGGCCAGATCTGCCCAGATGTACCATGGATTTTAGCTGAATTGAGCAGGTCCAGCGTGTTGTATCCATAAATGGGAAATGCTAATAGAAGTTTGTTCCTTCTGAAGTTTCCTGATTGAAGTCACCAGGATTCTTATGTCCGAATGATTCATCATTAAAGTGTTGGTAACAGACGACTCATTTCTGTTTCTGAGTTAATAAAATTTAACAAGCATAATGTAACTTATCTCTTTAGACAATAACACGGTTGAATTCAATCAGTATTTCAATGTCTAGATTACACATTTTCGTTCTAACTATAATGTTTTCACTTTTTCACCGATGCTCATTCACATAGATGTTCAGTCGGGTGAAACCTGTCTAGCATTAAAATAGCTTCTAAAGTAAGATGTTTAAGCTGGTTTCCCATAGTACCCAAAATACCACAGTATCTGAATGGGCCATGACTTGCCATGAGATATGACAGTCCATCCTATTAGTTTAAAAGCAATGGACATTCCTCATTATATGGAGGCAGACCAGATCTGAAACCTTTCCACCTTATTTTTATCCTGGTTCCGGATCTTCAACCTTCTCTTCTTTAGATGAGCTCCTTCTCCAGTGAGGTGTAACAGAGCTCCTTAGTCACTAATGATCACAGTGCTCCCAATTTAAGAGTTCTAAGAGTCTCGTGCATTCTGTGATGTTGTAGTCATAAGGTGGCCTTCAGATCGTGAATTGCTCACCCTGTGACTTCTCTCAAGTACGCAGATTGTCTGAAAGGCAGTTGAGACAAGCTGAGCTTGAGCTTGTGTTTGCAATGACAGTAGTATGTCTTCAATTTAAAAATACATTTATAGTGACAAACTAGATACCAGATCACATTTAATTTTAACATTGAGCTTTAGTAAAAGACTGCAGCCTGCGCAACGCTTCAAACTAGAATTTCTAAATAGTGACTTTTCAAAATGTGAGGACACATTGACCTTATATAGTGACCATATGAGAAACCAAGTCATATTGACCATATACAGTACATGCTGAAGATACAGTATAAGATGCAAGGACACACCATCTCAGTGGTCTTCTATTCATGACTTGTAGGCACGTGCTTGCTGTCACTCCTCTCCGTGTAAACGTTCTCTTGAACACTTTTTATATTGTCATGCATTCTCATATTTTATTGAGAATTATCATTTCCAGCACTTTCAGTCTGAATTTTGAGTCAACTAACACCATAACTCTTTTTTTCTGTTGAATTTAACATCCTTGTTGCTTTCTGAAAGGGCATAAGCACAATGAAAATGGTTAAGCCTTCTGTATATAACGTGTCTAAGTATTATTATTGTTGTTTTCAGTTTTATTTACAAAGCTAGTGTGACATTTCTCCAGGTAGGCAGGTAGTATGATGGAAGCTTTTTTATTGTCGTGTATCCAGTATTATCCAAAACAACTGCAACAGTATTTTTAACACCTATGATTAGCTTATATACAGTACATGCATAAGTCAGTCAGTCATTATCCAACCTGCTATATCCTAACACAGGGTCATGGGGGGTCTGCTGGAGCCAATCAACGCCAACACAGGGCGCAAGGCAGGAACAAATCTTGGGCAAGGTGCTAGCCCACTGCAGAGCACATGCACACACACACCAAACACACACTAGGGACAATTTAGGATTGCCAGTCCACCTAACCTGCATGTCTTTGGACTGTTGGAGGAAACTGGAGCACCCGGAGGAAACCCATGCAGATATGGGGAGGACATGCAAACTCCACACAGGAAGGACCCGGGAAGCGAACGCGGGTCTCCTTACTGCAAGGCAGCAGCGCTACTACGATGCCACCGTGCCACTACATGCATACATGTGGGTGTTTATTTATTTATTTTATTTATATCTATATATCTATCTATCTATTAAAAAAGAGCTTCTTTAAAAATCCCCTGGGTTCAAATATAGTTGTTCTGTCTATCTATCTAGCTTACGTTTTAACAATACACTAAGGTCTAAAGCATACATTAAGCTGTGCTAAATGGGCCAAAAGCAGAAGAAACAAGTGAAGTGTTGGTGAGTATTCCACGTTTAATAACAGACAACATAAGGTTGTTTGTGAGTGTAGTGTTGGGCTATTCAGATGCAGTTTTGGTCAGAAGAAAATGTATTCCATGCAGTAGCCCTAAACAAAACAAAAAATAAAAAAATGTAAAACGTTAAAAGATTAACTGACATAAAATGAAAACAATAAAGTTTAAATTTCTACCCACATAAAAACCCCAAACTGTAACATGATGGTTTACATTCCCAAGTGACATAATAAATAGACACATCAATCCAATCACTACACTACTAGGATACTACTGATCCAAAGCTGTACAAAAATTGATAATACATCAAAATACGACCCATTCAATGACTAAACTGACGTAATCCAAAGCTTTGGGGAGCTACAGCCTCTTCATGGAGCACTGGGCTGAGGCCAGGAGCCAAGGCCAGACATGACATCAGTCCATTACAGGCCACGTGCACACACTTACTGTGTAACAGGCCAGTTTAGAGCCGTCAGTTAATGTGCATGGCTGTGGGACAGAAAAATGGAGTACGAACAAAAAAGTCCACTCAGACACACGAAATCCACAAGGACAGTGACCGGGCTAGGATTTGAAGCCAGTGTCTTAGAGACCGCCATGCTCTCTGTTAAAACTGCAGCCGTTAATTGTTTCTTAAAGATTATAAATCTGTTAAATGATCTGTTAACATTAATAACTGGCCTTTTGAGAACACAGTATTGGTTTAATTTTTGTTACAATTGTGTTTCAATAATCCTTTAATTCATTAATTTTCCATTACAACTACAAGCCTCACGTAGATTCAAGTGGAGTAAATGATTACGTTTTCAAAAGATTATTTTAAAGAAAGGAAGTTGTGAAGCCTTCACACTTTTCAATCATTATTTTGTGTTTTATTTTTGTCATTAATTTAGACCACTCTGCAGACATCTGTTTTTCACTTTGACATTAAAGAGTCTTGGACTGCTGATCAGTGTCAGGAAAGCCAAATTAAATCCATTTTTGTATAAAAGTAAAATGTGCAAATACTTTTTATAGGGACAGTAGATGTAAGGATTTCTGATCCATATATCTTATTAAGAGTCGACAGCTCCTGGAGAGCTGCTGTCTGTTGTGATTAATGGGCTGTTCAGTAACGTTCATGCAGTACAGTATGTGATGTTCTGCTGAGCCTCCGTTCTCCATTTCATGGTCCCTTGGAGCTGAGCCTGCGCCTGTCCTCTAAGAGTTAGGTGGCTCGAGGTCATCGTTGCTCACAGCCATGCGCATATCCACACTCGAGATATAACACCACCCATCTTAAAGCTGTGATGTTTCAATTGAATGTAGGATTTTCCAAAGCAGATTTCATTTTCAGAATAACTGTTTCAACTACTATGCTTAAAGCAGTGAAATTCCAGCGTGAATTTAAAACATCTGTATAAAAGAGATGAGGAAAGCAGAAACCCAAAATACTTGCATGATAGGTTTATGGCCTGACAAATACGATGAAAGATGTTTCTGTGTTAATTAAAATCATAAGATCCTTACATCTGGAATGATAATACCTTTACTGTTAGCAGTAACTGTGTCTCCACATTAAGAAGGAACAGCCAAGTACAATAAACATTCATGAAGACAAAATCCTGTAAAGATTTACAGAAGTTGCATTTTGTTTATTGCATAGAAAGATTTCATAAACAAAGCTGTATATAAATTCTAATCTACTGTATTAAACCAGAATAACACAGGCAAGGAAAAGTCCAAATTTCAAAAGGGTGTGATTTATTACACATAAAAAACAGGGTTGGGTGAATACAAATTAATTAATAAGTAACAAACCATACATTTCCTGCCTCCGAGTGTCAGACTAGTCAAGAGTCAGTCCCTTGGCACTGTTTGCCCACTTTAGAGGCTCGGCCATTCCTGACAGTAAGTTTTTCTCCTCCTGGCAGTTCTCTCGCACTTCAGATGTTTGTGTCTCAGTTTTTTAACCCCTTTATCTACAAGGTCGTCCCTGAAGGTACTCTCACGTTTAGGGACACCCTTATACTGAAACCGCCACAGGGCTACTGGACCTCCCTAACGGGGAGCAGGACCACATCTCTCTGACTGTGAGTTTTATGACTTTGAATCTCCTTGTTTTAACCTCAGCCCATTTTTTTGACTATGCTTTTTTTTTCTCTTTGATTTCACGGCCTATTACGAATATTATTCTGTCTTGTTTCACCCGTGGCAGAACAGCAGTGAATAAAAAATTACGCCTTGTGATTGACTAAAATATCGGATCTGCTGAAATGGCATTTGATAAAGAGTAAGAGTGATTTATCTGATCTCATCCAACTTGTGTTGGTCGAGCAAACCACTCATCTTAAAATCGTAAAATTGTAAAAAAAACAAAACAACATTCAGAAAATCCCACTGTTTTTCTTCTATCAATGCAAAAAAATCAAACTGGTTTGAAAACAGCATAGCAAGAGAGCAGACATAACCTCAGAATGCACAAGTGTGAGCAGACCACGTCCAGGAATGTGAATGATGAAACCCTCTGTCAGGATTAGTTGAGACTCTATCTTGAAGTGTGTCTCGTTTTATTATTCCAATGTGATTTCTTTTTCCGTTTAATTGCTTTTTGTTAACATTTACTTATTATTGTGATTAACTTAGTTTTATTTCTCATTTGTTATTTCATTTATTTGTTAATGTTACTTGTTCTTGGGGTGGTGGGGTCACTAATTAATTTATAGCCCACTGATTGATTTACTCCAGGCAATTTAAGACATCGTCTGCCACAGCCACGTTGCAGTGGCATTAGTTGGTTCTCATGCTTCTCTTACAAGAGCCCTTTGCGTTTATGAAATGTGTGAACTTCTGACCTTTGCATACATTTGTTAGGATTTTATCTTTCTTTTGCAGTGTTTTTCATTTTTTATAAATCTTGTCACCCCCCATTTTCTCAAGTCTGATTTCTGCTTCCAGTTTTTATTTTATTTGTAATTTTTCCCTGGTTCCTCTTTCTGTAATTATATATGAAGGAGTTTCAGGTGTTACCTAAAAGCCCCATTTAAGGTACCTGCTATCATAAATAAACTTTTGTGTTTGGTACTGAATTACAGTTTTTTATTATGGAGGACCCATTTCATGAGGTTTTGAGCTGCTTTATATTTACTTAAAGAATAAAGTTTAATTCTTGTTTTACCTTTCCTGTTTTTTATAATGTGGCACACAGTTCCATGTCACGTGACTGAGAGGGGCACTTCAAGTTCATCCCTCGGCGGATAACATCTACCTAAAACCTTTCCAGAATGCCGTAGTTAGTTTATTTCTCCAGTAGGCCTAGCGCCAGGTTTTGTTTTGGTTTTGGACTTCATTTTGTTTCTAACTTCTCTTTCGATTTGCCCTTGTGTCTTGTTTGCTGATCATTTTCCATCTTTTCAGTTCTGACCTTTGCTCATCCCACCGTATAAGTCTGCCTAAGGTGACATCTCCTTATGTGACACAGTCACTTCTAAGGGGGGCTGTCTCTGTCTCTACACCTGATGTCTTTGTTTCATGGCTGAGGGATTTGCTTTTCTTTGCTTTCGTGCTTCCCTTTTTTTCTTCCCTTTGCAGGTTTGCTGTTGTTTGACCGTTTTCGTTTCTGAATTTCTAGTTTTCACCTTTTGGTTTTTGTGTGGTTTGGAGTTTTGTGGATCTGGATTTGACTTTTGTAGAATTGCCATTGTTTTAATTTGGATTTGGTTGCATTTAGTTTTGAGTCTTTTGGATTTCGTGCTTTTTTGAAAGTATGAACTGTTAGTGTCCTTTGGAATTCTCATTCCTTTGTTGCTTTTAGTATTTTCTTATTTAATTTAATAGGTTAAATGAAATATGAATTGTTATTTGAACCAGGGGTGTTGACACTTCCCTTTTCCCTCTTTTGGGGCTTTGCCTATTTAGGCTTTTTGGAGTGTTTTAGGATTTCAGACGTTTTTGAGCGTGTGGGTCTCAGGCCTTTCCAAAAGCAATTCCAGTTTTTTTGGCATTGGTCTGGCCTGGATACGTAACAAAATCAGAGTTCAATTATTACTTCTTATTTCATTTATTTTTTTCTGGTTACATTTTGAGTTTTTTGTAGTTGTTTTTATTCTTTTTTCCAATTATTAATGTTAATTCATTTTGTTTTATGAACTTTTAAAATGGAATTTTGAATTCAATTAAATAAATTAAGCAATTAAAGCTTGGACAACGTGTTTTGGCCTTCCTGTTTAACTATAATTCAGTTAAACAGATAACAATTGTGACGTGTAGATTACAGAACTTTTCAATAACACGACCCACATCTCCGAGTCATCAGCTCCATTTCCGTTTAATGGCGAGCTGACTATTTTCTTATAAACTCCTGGTCTAGCCAGCTGTTCTAGACTTGGCTTTATTACGACTGGTCTTTTTTTATTTGCAATTCTTTTGTTCCTTCTTTTCTCCTTCACTTCAGGAGATTTGTTTTTCACATTGGAAACTGTCAAACTGCATTATTTTAATAACTGTGCTGACATATTACTTTCCCCCCTCTCTATTATTGGAAGCACAAAAATGGTTTCTCATCTTCATATTCAATTCAGTTTAACAGTGCCATCAACTTGCAGTCGCCGCTGGCTCAGACATTCAAAGGGGTTATTAGCAGTCTCTGTAGGCTTCCATCTGGCTGACATCCACCAGTCCTATTTGGCTCTTAGTCACTCCTGCTCTTTTAGTCCTCTTAACATGAAATGTAGCAAGAACCTGAAACACCTCTTCTCTGGTGATATCCATCTTTTCCACTGGGTTTACTGCTCTTTGGCAACGACAATGTCATCTTCCAAATACTCCAGTATCCAAACTGGATTGTGTCTTTTCCTGGAGCAGCCCCCTAAGCTCATCTGTCACAGGTCTGGTGTGAGATTTTACCCAATAAAACATTATTATGAGATAATGGATGAATCAACAAAGAAAAGGTGAAACAACAAATCATAGCACAGGCAATTAAACAATACAAATAAATCAGACAATTTATAAAGTGCAAAGCAAATTGAAGCGCCTTAATGTTTTTGGGAAATTCCTTTGCTTCTTGTGTTCCACTGAGCTTCATTGTTATTAAGAATAAACCTTTTATTTTATAAAGATTCATTGTTTGCCCTTATTAACTAGCCAGGGTCCGATGGTTATGTCCCCCTCTAGTGGCTGTTTTTTGAAAAGAGAATTTGGAACTTATTGGGGTTTATGTGTTTTGGGAATCCTAACTCCACAACAACAATACAATTTCAAAGCTTGCAACTGGATGAATACTTTTTCGAGGTTCTGCTTGTTAGGATGTCCCTCACTCACAATGGCTGATTAAATTTCCTGGTCTCACTCGAAGTATTGCTTACTTTGCCTGCTGAAATCCACAAGTGTCTCTCTTTTGTAGCTTGCCACTACTCTTACTGAAAGTTGCGTGTGCAGACTAATGCTAAAGTGATTATGATCTGAAATCTGGATACAATGAGGCTATTAGAAATAAACTGGATACATTAGGATTAAAAGTCAAGACGGAGGTAAAAAGCTTAGGGGTAATTGTTGACTGTAATCTGAATTTTAAATCGCATATTAATCAGATCACTAGGACAGCATTTTTTCACTTAAGAAACATAAGTAAAGTTAGACCTCTTATATCACTGAAAGATGCTGAGAAATTAGTTCACGCGTTTGTTTTCAGTCGACTAGATTACTGTAACGCACTCCTCTCAGGACTACCCAAGAAAGACATAAATCATTTGCAACTAGTGCAGAATGCAGCTGCTAGAATCCTAACTAGGAAAAGAAAATCCGAACACATTTCTCCAGTTCTGATGTCACTACACTGGTTACCTGTGTCATTCAGGATTGACTTTAAAATTCTGCTTATGGTTTATAAAGCCTTAAATAATCTCGCCCCTTCTTATATATCGGAGTGTCTGACACCTTATATTCCAAATCGTAACCTCAGATCCTCAAATGAGTGTCTCCTTAGAATTCCAAGAGCAAAACTTAAAAGAAGTGGTGAGGCGGCCTTCTGCTGTTATGCACCTAAAATCTGGAATAGCCTGCCAATAGGAATTCGTCAGGCTGATACGGTGGAGCACTTTAAAACACTGCTGAAAACACATTACTTTAACATGGCCTTTCTATATCTTCAATTTAACTTAATTTAACTTAATCCTGATACTCTGTATGTTCAATTTCCTCATAATAACTATTCAGGGTAGCTCTACAACCCGTACTGACCCCTACTCTCTTCTCTGTTTCTTTTTCCGGTTTCTTTGTGGTGGTGGCCTGCGCCACCTCCACCTACTCAAAGCTTCATGATGCTCCAACAATGATGGATGGACTAAAAGGCAGAATTCTACGTGACCATCATCATCAAGCCTTTCCGTGAGAACCCTAAATCCAAAGAGGACTGTTTCATTTATGTTAGGTAGATTGCCCAGAGGGGACTGGGCGGTCTCATGGTCTGGAATCCCTACAGATTTTATTTTTTTTTCTCCAGCCATCTGGAGTTTTTATTTTGTTTTTTCTGTCCCCCCTGGCCATTGGACCTTACTCTTATTCGATGTTAATTAATGCTGATTTATTTTGTTTTCGTATTGTGTTTTTTATTTTTCTATTCTTTATTATGTAAAGCACTTTGAGCTACTGTTTGTATGAAAATGTGTTATATAAATAAATGTTGTTGTTGTTGAAAAAAGTAAAATTAGAGAATGGCAAAAAATTATTTTCTTAAACGATGTTAAATTATACATATTGATAAAACTTGATTAATTTGTTCCCAGGGGGAAATTTGGCTGTTTTACAGAAGCTCTTTAAATAGATAAAATAAATAAATCCATCCATCCATTATCCAACCCGCTATATCCTAACTACAGGGTCACGGGGGTCTGCTGGAGCCAATCCCAGCCAACACAGGGTGCAAGGCAGAAAACAAACCCCGGGCAGGGCACCAGCCAACCACAGGGCACACACACACACACCAAGCACACTCTAGGGACAATTTAGAATCGCCACTGCACCTAACCTGCATGTCTTTGGACTGTGGGAGGAAACCCACGCAGACACGGGGAGAACATGCAAACTCCACGTTGGGAAGACCCGGGAAGAGAACCCAGGTCTCCTAACTGCGAGGCAGCAGCGCTACCACTGTGCCTTTCAAAATAAATAAATAGATAAATAAATAAAAATGCACAAACACTTTGGTCTGAGCACAAACCAGAATGACTATAAAAGCAAGCAAATTGAAGAGAAAGAAAAACGTAGAAAATGGCATCCTTAGTCGCAATGAGTTATTGGGCAGGCGTCTTGCTGTTTGTATAAATGAGCCCCAGTAGAGTTTCTTGACACACTTCTGCTGAATGATTCGTTGGCTGAAAGTCCTCAGTGATAGTGTGTCAGAGAGAGGATGAGCAGCATTGTTCATAATGGCACTCAGTTTTGTTTTAATTCTCTCCTTCACCATGACCTGCAGGGTTTCCAGAGTGTTTCCCATAATTGAGCTTGCCCTTTTAATTAACTTGTTGATCTGGTGGGCCTGTCTTTAAATGATGTTACCAGTCCAATACACCACAGAGTAAAAAATCACACTGGTCATCATAGAGTTATAGAAGACATGAAGGGATGTCAATTCCCACATTAAAGGAACACAGTCTCCTAAGGAGAAAGAGTCTGCTCTGCCCTTTCTTATATAGTTCCTATGTCTTCTGATACCAGTCCAACCTGTCATTAAACTGAACTCCCAAGTACTTGCAGGAGTGGGCCACCTCTACATCCACTCGTTGAACAGTGACTGGATACAGAGGCTCTTTGGTGTGGAAAAAGCCAATTACCAGTGCCTTGAATTTGCTGGTGTTAAGTTGCAGACAATTCTCTTTACAACAAGACAAAAACGTTTCCACATGACTCCTATACTCTGTATCACCCCATAAGCGCAGAATTCTGCAAGTGACATGACGTGGTGTTATATTTGAAGTCAGAGTTGTAGAGAGTGAAGAGAAAAGAAGGCAGGACTGTTCCTTGTGGTGTTCCAGTGTTGCTCATATGATCCATATCAGAGACACAGTCCTTGAGTCTCACAAACTGTGGTCTGCCTGACAGACAGGCTATTACCCAGGACACCACAGGCTCATCTGTCTGCATATCTCCGAGCTTACCCCTAAACAGGGATGCTTGAATAGTATTGAAAGTGCTGAAGAAATCAAAAAACATAATCCTCAAGGTGCTGCCAGCTGTGCCCAGGTGAGGATAGGCCTTGTGGAGCAGATGGATCATTGCATCTTCCACTCCTTCTTTGTCTGATAGGCAAACTGCAGTGGGTCCAGATGGTCCACCACAAAAGGACTGGCAAAAGGTCTTCATGATGTGAGACGTTAGTGCCACTGGTTTGTAGTCATTTTTGGAACAGGAACAAAGCAGGATGTTTTCCACAGCAGTGGCACTTTCTGGAACATTAGGAACAGACTGAACAAGTAACAGAGGAAACCACAAAGTTGGGCAGGATAGGCCTTAAGATCTCCAGGACTGACTGAATCTGGTCCCATAGCTTTTTCTGTGTGTAACATCCTCAGTTGTCTACTTACTTAATCTTCAGTTATGGACAGTTCACACTGATAATCAGAGGTGGACTTGTCACTGGCTATTCCAGTTGATGTAGTAGAGATGGTGTGGGGAGACTGGTCATTGGAAGAAGGTGGTAGTGGGAGGGAAAATCTTTTAAAATATCGGCTCATGGTGTTAGCTTTGTCCACATCCCCTTCTAGCACCTGAACCCTGGATTGTTTGAGTCTTGTAATTATGCCCAGTCCATTCCAGACATCTTTCATGTTATTTTAAGTAGGTTTGTTTGCTATTTTCCTTCACTCAGCTTTGTCTTTAGCACACACTCTACGTCCTTTAGAGCCTCTTTTTCTCATTTAGGAGACCTCTTAGCTTCTTAGTAATAAAGGGTTTGTTGTTAAGAAAGCAACGCACTGTCTTCGTGGGTACCACTGTGTCGACACAGAAGTTAATATTGTCTGTGATGCAGTGAGTGCCCATGAACATCATTTCCTAGTCTGTCACTTGGAAGCAGTCATTCAGAGCCATTTCACCGTCCAGGCTCCACTTCCTCACTACTCTGGTGGTAACAGGATGCTGTTTAATAATGGGGTTGGTCCGGTCAAGACCAGAATGGTTGAAGAATTAAAACAGCAAAACCAAAGGGCAAGAGCAAACATGAAGTCAGTGAACAAAACCAGGGTCAAAGCCAGCAACAATTGAACCTACTGTAACAGTAGGTGGACATGAAAAGAAAGCCAACAATTACTAAGAATTCAGGTTTTTATCTAACAGAATATTCTGCCAGGTATACCAGTCACACTGCACATTTCCATATTTCAACTGTAATAGCAGAGTGGCCTCAATAATTATGAAAATAAAGAAGTTTAGAATGACCAGGACTCTTTCTAAAGCTGGTTATTCAGCCAAATTGAGTAACCAGACAAGAAGGGTCATGGTCAGGGAGTTGACCAAAAACCCAATGGTCACACTAACTGAGCTTCAGAAGTCATCTGCTGAGATGGGAGAACATTTTGGAAGTTACAACCATCTCAGTAGTACTACATCCATCAGATGTTTATGGTAGAGTGGCTAGGCGGAAGTCAAACTTGAGTAAAAGGAGTATGACAACCCATTTAGAGTTTGCCAAATGGTATTTAAAGGAGCAAAGATTCTCTGGTCTAATTAGAGAAAAAATTTAACTGTTTTGGACAGAAATCCAAGCACTGTGTCTGGTGAAGACCAGGCACTGCTCATTACCTGCCTAATACCATCTGTATGGTGAAGCCTAGTGGTTGCAGCATCATGTCATTGAGATGTTTCTCAGTGTCAGGGACAGGGAGACTGGTGAGAATTGAGGGAAGGAAGAATGCAGTCAAATATTAGAGGTCCTTGAAGAAAATCTACTCCAGATTACACGTGACCTCAGACAGGAGGAAGGTTGAACTTTCAGCATGACAATGAGCCGACATGACAACACTGGAGTGGCTTTGGGACAAGTCTCTGACTGTCCACGAGTTTCCCAATCACAGCACAGACTTAAACTTCCTAGAACATCTGTGGAGAGACGTGAAGATGGCAGACACTTCCCATCCATTCTAAAGTAGCCTGAGAGGATCTGATAGGAAGAATGGGATGAACTTCCCAAATTTAGGTGTACAAGGCTTGTGAATACTTACCAAGAGACCTGCAGCTGGAATTGAAGCTTGAATTGAGCTGCCAAAGGGGCTTCTGCAAAGTACTGAATTAAGGGTCCGAATACTTATATGAACGACAGCTTTCAGTTCTTGATTTTTAACAAACTTGCAGACTTTTCTGAAAGTATGTTTTCACTTTGTCATTATGGGATATTGACTGTAGGTTGATGGATAAAGGCAAACCAAAAGGGCAATTTAAAATAAGACCTACAGCACAATAAAATATGCAGAAAATAAAGGGGTCTGAGTACTTTCTTAATTCACTGAATTTATAGCAGCTTCTTAAGCCAAGCTCTAGTAAATTGTACTTCATTTTATTTTTGCCTTCCGAAATGTATCAATGTTCTACATAACCTGAATGCTACTAAATGAAGGATGGATCTATATAGTCTAATTTTAAGCAGCTTTTTTCAGCAAAAGCACCCAGTTCTTGATTGATTTCTTGAAGACTTCTCATTTGTCATGTGGAAGCCTTCCCAGACTTGTGCCCACCAGGAATCATTTAATTTCTGTCAGCTTAGGTAAAAAGGAGGCTCCGACCTGCAAGAGTGTTTTTTGGGTGGAGCAGTGGTTAAACCTACTGCCTGGGTTCAAATCCCACATATGATCACTAACACCTTCTCACCTTATCTGAATGGTTTTTTTCCACCAGATTTTCCTTTAATATTAAATTCTGAGTTTGCCCTTTGATATTGCGGGTTTGTGTGTGGGTTCTGCAAAGAGCTGGCATCCCTCCCATATCTGTTTGAATCCTACCTGGCAGGTAGAAAGTTTTTTGTTAGTTGTGGCAATTATACTTCAAAGACACATGATATTCTAAATGGTGTTCCACAAGGCTCTATCCTGGGTCCGCTGCTCTTTTTGATTTACATGCTTCCGTTAGGTCAGATTATCTTGGGGCATAACGTGAGCTACCACAGCTATGCTGATGACATGCAGCTGTATTTATCAATAGCGCCTGATGACCCCGACCTGTGTTTCACTAACACAGTGTCTTACTTGTGTTTCTGAGCAGATGAGTAGTAATTTTCTCAAACTAAATAAGGAGAAATCAGAAATCTTAGATATTGTCAAAAATGAATATAATGAGGATATTAGAAATGAACTTGATCTATTAGGCTTGAAAGTTAAGACAGAGGTAAAGAATTTAGGGGAAATTATTGACTCTGACCTGAGTTTTAAATCACATATTAATCAGATTACTAGGACAGCATTTTTTCACTTAAGAGATATAGCAAAAGTTGGATCTCTTAAAAGTATGCAAGATGCTGAAAAATTAGTTTATGCTTTTGTTTTCAGTCAGCTATATTACTGTAATGCATCCCTCTCAGGACGACCCAAAAAAGACATCAATCGGTTGCAACGAGTGTAGAATGCAGCTGCTAGAATCCTAACTAGGAAAAGAAAATATGGGCACATCTCTCAAGTTCTGAAGTCATTACAATGGTTACCTGTGCCATTTAGAATTGACTTTAAAATGCTGTTTATGGTTTACAAAGCCTTGAATATTCTCACTCCATCTTATATATCTGAGTGTCTGACATCTTACACTCCATATCTCAACCTTAAACTTAAAAAAAGTGGTGAGGCGGCCTTCTGCTGTTATGCACCTGAAATATGGAATAGCCTGCCAATAGAAATTCGCCAGGCTAATACGGTGGAACACTTTAAAAAACTGCTAAAAACTCATTATTTTAACATGGCTTTCTCACAGCTTCATTTTAGTGTAACCCTGATATTCTGTATATTCATTTAACTATTGTTTTTATCATGGCTCCACAATTTCTCTGCTGTTCTCTTTTTTCTGTGGTGCTGATCTGCGCCAGCACCACCCGATCAAAGCACCAGAGGTCCACGTGACCATCATCATCTAATCTTCCACGTGGAGCCTGAAAACAATGAGGACTGACTGAGATCATTTATGTTGGGTAGAATGCCTAGAGGGGGCTGGACGGCCTCGTGGCCTTGGAACCCCTGCAGATTTTGTTTTTGTTTTTTTTTTTCTCCAGCCCTCTGGAGTTTGTCTTTTTTTTGTTTTTTTTTCTGTCCTCCCTGGCCATCGGACTTTACTTTATTCTTTGTTAATTAGTATTGCCTAATTTTTATATATTGTTTCTTTTTTTTTCTTCATCCTGTAAAGCTACATAATTTATATGATCGCGTGCTATATAAATAAATGTTGTTGTTGCTTCCTGCCTGGTACCTGGTAATGCTGGGATAAGCTCTGGACCCCATGACCCTGAATTGGCTTAAGAGGGGTAGTGTTTTGGCTTTGGACTAGAGAACAGCACATGACACTTGTTGTTATTTGGTTTATTTTTTATATATAGCTCAATGGCTGCATACTGTATGCTTTTAATTCTACTTAAGCTTTTACAATAAATTATGACTTTATCTCAGTTTTGGCTTTAGTTTTCAAGTTGTCCCAAAGTACTGTTATAACTTTAGGCATGTTTATGTTATAGGCATGAAGCACTTTTTAAGTTTTTGGCTCATTTTGGTCTTTGGTCAAAAATGAAAAAGAGATTTTGTTCTGTCTCTATGTTCTGTGTAGTGAGACAGCTAACATTACTCACTTTAATGCTGCAATCAATGTCTAATTATTCACAGATGTCTGTTTATATTTAAATATATTTTGTTGACACTTATTTATTTTTATACAGTGTGCTTCCAAGCCCAGAATTCTGTTAACATTTCGAAAGTTAGCATAGTAAAAAAAACACTACAAAATATGCAAGAACACCCTAAAACAAAGTGACCAAGTGATATACGGAGGATTCAGAAAGTATCCAGGCCCTCGTATAATTATAATTTGAAGTGAGAAATCTGCCATTTTGCTCATCAGTCTACACTTACAAATCAAAAACTAAAACCTCTCATTTACTGTATACAAGTATTCAGACCCTTTGCTATGGAACTCCAAATTGTAGTCAGGTGCATTCTGTTTGTTAAATTCTCCTTGAGATGTTTTTGCAGCTTTATTGGTGTCTACCTGTGGCAAATTGAGCTGATTTCACATTGTTTAGAAAGTATATAAGGTCACACAATTCACAAAAGTCAAGCCATGAAGTCCAAAGAACTCTCTATTGATCAGCTTGTGGTGAGGCATAGATTAGGGCAAGACTCTTCCTAGAGTTGGACTGGCCAAACTGAGCCAACGGGCAAGAAAAGACTTTGTCAGGAAGGTGGCCAAGAACCCAATGGTCATTCTAACTGAGCTTCATAAGTCATTTGCTGAGATAGGAGAGCTTGTCAGAAGGACAACCATCTCAGCAGCACCACATCAATCTGGAGCTTAGGGAAGAGAAGCAAGATGGAAGCCACTCTTGTAAAAGGTACAGTGAACCCTCATTTATCACAGTTAATCCGTTCCAGACTCTACCGTGATAAATGAATTTTCGCGAAGTAGGATTCTTTATTTATAAATTTAATATTTTCGCAGTTAGAGTATAGAAAATCTGTTTACAACCTTCTAAATACGTTTTTTAACATTATTAGAGCCCTCTAGACATGAAATAACACCCTTTAGTCACCATTACACTCGTATTACCCAATATATTAGACAAAATAAGAGAAAATAAGACATATTGGATGTTACAAATATCATATTACTAGGCGCACTCTCCTTTTAAGGCGACCGACTTTTATCCTCAATTTGTGTGCGCTCCATGTGTAAATCAGGCATGTCAGTGTAGGGAATGAGAACATCAAAGTGCCCATTCATAACATCTCCCGAAAACCAAAGTTTTTTTTTTATCCTCTCAAGTGTCTGTCCAAAGTCGTACAATGTCAGCCAGAATCTGTACCGCTAAAGACGGAGTTTCATGCACTAAATAAGCTATAGATGAGAATAAGCAAGCATCATCTCCCCTAATATTTACTACGCGGTGAGGCATTTGTACTCCATCAACATTAATTATTTCCAGAGACATAATTTTGTCTATTTTTCCAGCGCATCGTGCACAAAAGCAAGGGAATGATGAGAGCACCAGAATTCTGCTCACATCGCATCGCTTCGTACCTCAAGCCGCAAGTAGTAAGTCTGTAATAAGCGGAATACCGCTACACTTTGCACTCACGGGACGGAAGGACAATCCCGAACGCTTTTATATAGTAGATTATTGTACTGTACATTTAATTGCACACAACCACTAACCTATGAAGGCACGACCTCAGTAGGAAAGTCTTCAGAGGTGGTGCAGTATCTTCAGCAGGTGCGTTGTTGTCTTCAGTGAAGAAGTACTAAGAGTAGGCAGTGGGTGTCTGGGTGCGCGGCTGAAGAACATCTTGATAGGCAGTTGCTGGCGCTGTCTTTTCATATGCGTGAGGAGGCTTTTGTAGGGTATTGCCATCTTTAATCATATCCAAGAGTTTCACCTTCTCCTGGATAGTAAGCATCTTCCTCCGGCGCTTAGTTTTATTGTCAGAAGGCGTAGAAAAAGCAGCACGTTTAGAAGCCATCGTAGGGCTTAGATAAAAGTTCTCAAAAAACGCATGCGTAGTGACGTAAGCGTGTATGAGAAAAAAATCGCGATAGAGTGAAGCTGCAAAAGTCGAAGCGTGATATAGCGAGGGATCACTGTATATGACAGTTTAAAAGACTCTGAGAGCATGAGCGAAAAGATTCTCTGCTCTGATGAGACAATAACAGCTATTTGGGTAAAACTCCTAACACTATGTCTGCCGAAGGCCAGGCAGTGCTTATCATCTGTCTAAAATGGGGAGGCATGGTGGTGGCAGCATCCAGCTACGAGGAAAGAATGAATGCAGCTAAGTACAGAGAGTCCTTGAAGAAAACCTACTCCAGAGTGCATGCCACCTCAAACTGGGGAGATGGTCTCAGCACAACAATGACTTGGAGCATACAGTCAGGGCAATGCTGAAGAGTCTTATGGTCAAGTCTCTGACTGTCCTTGAGTGGCCCAACCAAAGCTCAGACTTAAACCCCTTAGGGTCTCTGTGGAGATAACTCAAGATGGCAGTTTACAGACAGGAGGATCTGCCAGGAAGAATGGAAACTACCCAAATGGAGGTGTGTAAAGCTTACAGAGACGCCCAAGCAGACTCAAAGTTGTAACTGCTGCCAAAGGGGCTTCTATAAACTACTGAATTAAGGGTCTGAATACTCACATAAATGAGAGTTTTAATTTTTAATAAATTTACTGAATTTACTGAAAAGTGGTTTTCTATTTGTCATTATAGGTTATAGAGTGTATACTGATGGGCAAAAACTGCAAATGTATTTATGTAAAAATAAATCTGTAATACAATAAAGTGTGCAGAAAGTGAAGTGGTCTGCATACTTTCTGAATCCACTATATATATACGTAGTTTAATAGAGTACTGAGTCACAAACTGAAAATGCCCAGAAAAGAAAAGATGAGAGACCCTCAACCATATCTCAGTTAGACATCTGAGCAGACAGAGTCCTCCTTTGGTTTGACTGACTATGAGCAAACACCTGAATTTGTGTCCAGTGACAGCAGTGTGAGGAGTGAAGAGAGCCTGGTTACATTGGAGCCATTAGCCAAATTCATTAAGGAGACGTGCTGTGAGACGTTTCTCAAAGAAGAGGCTGAGATTCTGTGAGAGAGCGTGAAGAGCAACTCAGATGGAGCGAGCCCATGACAAAGAGAGAGAAGAGGCCTGATTAGCCACTTGAGCTGACATGAGTTCTGCTTTTGCTCAAGATGGTAACACGTTGGTTATGGACCTGAGTTTGCATCCTAGGAGCCCAGTGTGCATATTCTGTGTGGGGACTGCCACCAGACTGATGTAAACCTCATTTCTGTAGTAAAACCAAAAAAGTAATATATGAGGGGGGACCCAAAAATAATGAGAATTTTTTTTTAAATCATATATTTCTCTGAACATTTCCAAAATGTAATAACCCTCAAAATACTCTCCCTGAGACACAATGCACTTGTCCCACCGCTTTTTCCATTGTTCAAAACTGTTCTGAAAGTCTTGCAAAGTGATAGCCTTCAGTGCCAGTGTTGTTTGCTTCTTTGCCTGCTTTACATCCTGAAAATGCTTTCCTTTAAGGTCCATTCTTGAAAATGAGAAAAAAAATTGCAGGGTGCAAGCTCCGGGGGGTTGGGGGGGGGTGTCGTCATCCTGTTTTTCGTGAGAAACTGCCACACACTCAGTGCTGTGATCGCTGTCTTAATGCAGAAGGCACTCGCCTGATCACCACAATCCAGGCTGTTTTCTCCACACTGCATCCCACAATCGTTTGATCACTTCAAGGACGCCGCTTGGCCAAATGATGCAGAGGGCAGTCTAGTACACGCACCTAGCAGCAAACATCAGAACTAATGGCCCCCAGCCTCCAGAAAAAAATTCTCTTTATTTTTGGGTCCCCACTCGTATATTTTTTTTTGACTCCATATTTTCAACATTATACCCCTGAGAGGCTGAATCAATAGCTAACGTCAACACCGTGAATCCTCGTTACTACTTTAAGGGTCATTTTTTGAATTTAGCTAGGTTAGCTGGTTGCCCCCAAAATAGCTTTCCTCCAAGGTTATGACATCCACTGGAGCTATGATTGATTCATATCATATCATCAGACATCACCAACATCTTCTTTGGCCTCCCTGATCTCCTCCATTTCCACCTTGTTGCACTTCTTGTCCCAATCACGCTCTACTTTTCTCTCCATATGCCCAAACCTCCATAGTCATTTTCTTCTTAGCATTACACCTATAGCTTCCACACCAAATCTATCTTGTAACTCAACATTCATCTTTTTGTTACTCCATGACACTCCTCCCATCCATCTAATCCTTTCTCATCTGTGTTCTTTCCAGCTTTGCTTCATGTTCTGCTTTCATTGGCCATGTTTCTCTCCCACGGAGCATACTACTCCTCACTGCTTTCATAAACATTTTTCTTCAGTGTCAGAGAGTCTTCTTTGGAAGATGGCCACACCGAATCATCAATCGTAAGTGAACTGGTAACCTTATGGTGTAAAAATGTAAGACAATTTGTTTCAGCAGACTTTAAAATCCCAGTAACTGCTACATCTAACTGCTTTGTGTCAAGCCAGAGTCAGTTTAATTTTTTTTTGTTGGCTCTTTGGAAGCATCAGGATATTCTAATGAGACTGTAACTACATTTTTCAGCTCATCAAAAAGAACAGCATGGACACTTGTGGTGGTATCATAATCACCTGATAGTGTCAGAATATTTCAAGAATGATGTGACAGGAAAAAGAATACATACAGGTACACTCCAAGGCATTCTTCAGCTCCAAACTTCTACCTGAAAGACCTCTCAGCACGTTTGCACGATGTGGGAGTACAGCAGCAGCAGCTGGAAAGGTGGTACATTTTTGAATAGTTTCTACATGTCTGGCTTCAAGCTGGACAAGAGGGTGCCCTGGCAAGCGTTACTACAAATTGGCAGAGAATGACTGGCAGAAGGCCGCAATTGTGAGAGAAGAAATGTGGAGTTATTCTGGGTAAAGCCTGCTTTCATAACCAATTCTGAAGAAGTCAGCAGTGAGGCAAATTTAGAGACTTCTACAGTCTTCACAGTATAGAGAGTTGCAGTTTCATCTTATGCTACTAGCTTAATTGTCCATAAGGGCAAAATGCGGTGGTGCTGTAAGAATTATGTTTTTGGACTTCTCTAGCTTCTTTAACACCATCCGACCTCAGCTCCTTAGGGACAAGCTGACAGAGATGGGAGTAGATTCACACCTGGTGGCATGGATCGTGGACTATCTTACAGACAGACCTCAGTATGTGCATCTCAGGAACTGCAGGTCTGACATTGTGGTCAGCAACACAGGAGCGCCGCAGGGGACTGTACTTTCTCCGGTCCTGTTCAGCCTATATACATCAGACTTCCAATACAACTCGGAGTCCTGCCATTTGCAAAAGTTCACTGACGACACTGCTGTCATGGGCTGCATCAGGAGTGGGCAGGAGGAGGAGTATAGGAAGCTAATCAAGGACTTTATTAAATGGTGCAACTCGAACCACTTACACCTGAACACCAGCAAGACCAAGGAACTGGTGGTGGATTTTAGGAGGCCCAGGCCCCTCATGGACCCCGTGATCATCAGAGGTGACTGTGTGCAGAGAGTGCAGACCTATAAATACCTGGGAGTGCTGCTGGATGATAGATTGGACTGGACTGCCAATACTGATGCTCTGTGCAAGAAAGGTCAGAGCCGACTATACTTCCTTAGAAGACTGGCGTACTTCAACATCTGCAATAAGATGCTGCAGATGTTCTATCAGACGGTTGTGGCGAGTGCCCTCTTCTACGCGGTGGTGTGCTGGGGAGGCAGCATAAAGAAGAGGGACGTCTCACGCCTGGACAAACTGGTGAGGAAGGCAGGCTCTATTGTTGGCACAGAGCTGGACAGTTTGACATCCGTGGCGGAGCGACGGGCGCTGAGCAGGCTCCTGTCAATCATGAAGAATCCACTGCATTTACTGAACAGGATCATCTCCAGACAGAGAAGCAGCTTCAGCGACAGACTGCTGTCACTGTCCTGCTCCACTGACAGACTGAGGAGATCTTTCCTCCCCCACACTATGCGACTCTTCAGTTCCACCCAGGGGGGGTAAACGTTAACATTTTACAAAGGTATTGTCTGTTATACCTGCATTTTTATCACTCTTTAATTTAATATTGTTCTTTATCAGTATGCTGCTGCTGGAGTATGTGAATTTCCCCTTGGGATTAATAAAGTATCTATCTATCTATCTATCTATCTATCTATCTATCTATCTATCTAT
>JANRMT010062817.1:43029102-43107872 GCA_026402145.1 Polypterus bichir lapradei
TATCTATCTATCTATCTATCTATCTATCTATCTATCTATCTATCTATCTATGCCCACAAGGGGCATGGCCACAATGCACAAGGTATTTGTATCTCCAAGTAGAAGTAAATCCACAAGTTCATTTCTTCAGGACAGTTTTTTCCACTTAGTGCAGTTGCATTGAACACTCTGTCATTTGGATGCCATCAACACTGTAGCAGTTTCTTCAGCACAGATTCACTTAATGAGGGCTTCTGATAAGGATGACAAATTGTATGGTGACAACATTGATTTTTCAACCATGACTTAAAGAATTTGACAGGTCACTTGTATATCCAAAAGTGGCACATTGTTCTGCCTTTCTCATATAATGGATCGCTGCACACAAATAATGTCTCTGTCCTGACCACAATTCCTTTGATTTACTCCATCAACCGATCAGTTCTTTATTTCTTTGTCTACATATTCAGTAGGAATTAGCATAACACTACTAAACATATCCACACCACAATATTAATTAATATATTACAATATTAATCAATCCATCTATTTTATATCACTTGAAAAAGCATTTCACCTCACGGTGTAAACAGCAAAATTTCAATGACAGTGACTAAGTTGTTGCCAATAAAAAAGGCTGTCCATGAAAGAGGTGTGATAGCAGAGCAAAGGAAATGTGCCATAGTTTATTTTTTGTGACAAAATCTTTATTAATGTTTATTGAGACAATGTTTAGGGTATATAGAAATAGCTATTCAACGATAATATTCAATTAGAGAAAAGTAAAGAAGCAATGAAAGAAGAGCAGAAATTACCCAACATTGTGAATTGAACAAATGAAAAAAAAAATATAAACCAACAATGTCCAGTCACCGCCAGGAGAGCAGCAAGACCCAAACAGTGACACCCGGGGAACAGAAATTTAAGAATTGCGGTGGCAATGAAGATCATGTGCCATCTGTCTTCAGATTGACGGCACCTTGAGGTGCTATTTAGTAATGTTTGGTGCAGAGGACCCATTAATCCTCGCTGCCGAATGCTCAAGAAGAGTCAGGTGGAACCAGCAAAACTTTCTAAAGAGGAAAAGAAGGATGAACAGTTAATTTCCAGTGAGAGAACAGAACTGACTCGGCAGTAATCATGCCCAGAGAGAACAACCTTCAATGTGGCGGAGCGGGACGAAAAAGAATAGAGAAAGATTTATAGGGTCACAAACTGAGATTTTTAAGGTGAAGAACAGATAGATAGATAGATAGATAGATAGATAGATAGATAGATAGATAGATAGATAGATAGATAGATAGATAGATAGATACTTTATTAATCCCAAGGGGAAATTCACATACTCCAGCAGCAGCATACTGATAAAGAACAATATTAAATTAAAGAGTGATAAAAATGCAGGTATAACAGACAATAACTTTGCATAATGTTGACATTTACCCCCTGGGTGGAATTGAATAGTCGTATATTGTGGAAAAGGAACGATCTCCTCAGTCTGTCGATGGAGCAGGATGGTGACAGCAGTCTTTCGCTGAAGCTGCTCCTCTGTTGAGATGATCCTGTTCAGTGGATGCAGTGGATTCTCCATGATTGACAGGAGCCTGCTCAGCACCCCTCACTCTGCCACAGATGTCAAACTGTCCAGCTCCATGCCTACAATAGAGCCTGCCTTCCTCACCAGTTTGTCCAGGCGTGAGACATCCCTCTTCTTTATGCTGCCTCCCCAGCACACCACCGCGTAGAAGAGGACGCTCGCCACAACCGTCTGACAGAACATCTGCAGCATCTTATTGAGAAGTTTCAAAGGAAGGCAGTTATATTTATTAAGTATGGCACTGGAGAAAATGAGTGAAATGATTCATGTGAAATTGAATTTGCAGCAAAGCTGCATGTTTTGAGTCACAATAAATTCACAAAACAAATTGTGCTTCGCTTCTAGTGAAATGTGCGATTGATACAAAGAAAAAAGTTATTTGGTTCTGTGAGTAAATGTTTGCATACATCAATACTGTGTGTGTCTGCCTGTTATTTAGTATTTAAATGAAGATCAGTAGTGATCACCAGACTCATTTCCTGTCACATGTAGACATTTTGTTGAGCCGCCAGACGTATTCTTGGAGTTTGATTCCCACTTTGTTAATTATGATGACAATCTTGATGATCACAACCCTAAAGATGCATCAGAGACAGAAAAGAAATTTGAAACTCTGTGGCACTTGGAGAGTGTGCAGGAATCAAGTGTTATGAGCTTGGAGTTCAACGCATTGAAGATCCCACAATTCCTGGTGAAAAACCCAATGCAGGAGGGCATATCGTCAAACCCCTGCTACAGATACGAACAAACACAGAATCTTTAAACAATAAAAATATTTATTTTCTCAACAAAATGATCTTCAACAAGAATGAAGCTCTGTGCAGCACAGAAGACAAAAGGAGTTGCCTAAAACAATAAGACAATCCAAGCAAACAATGTCCAAATGCACACTCCAGTGGTGAAGTCATAAAAGAGAGCAAAAAGGTCAAAAAATGAAGAGATCACAAGCAAATGACTCAAGTGAACTCACCGACTCCGCAGCGCATCCAAATGAACCCTCACCCTTCTAGGACTAAGGGCACTCTCAGGCTGTGATGGGCAGGTGGTCCCACCTCTTAGGGCACAAGGCACACAACAAAGGCTTAGATACACAGACAATATAAAAAGCAAAGAATAATGCAATTAATAAACACAAGCAAGATTAGCAGAAGGAAAAGAATCCAAAATGGAGAGAGTAGACATAAAACAAGAATCTGAACTCCAGCCAGTGGAGGAATCCTGGCTGACACATAACATCTAGAAACAGGACAGGACTTTTGCTGGATACTGTAATTATGGGAGCGGAGGTGGTGGAAGCAGCTAGCTTCCTGTGTAGTGATGGTGCAATTTAGTGTGGAAAATATGAACATGTCACATTTTTCTTTTAAATGAACTGAATTCTGTGGTGATACAGTATGAACAAGAGGCAAAAATACAATTGAATTTACTGAAGTGTGACAGATCAATATGCATTATGCAGCTTCAGAGAAGAACACACGTGAACTTGAATGTGTCATCTCATCACTAGATGAGAGGTCCAATAGAAGGGAGTCTGGAGGATGATGACAGTGAACACAAAATGTACTACAATTTCAGAGGTCAATAAAAAATGGTGGGTCCGGTGTCTCATTTTAAGAGAAGAGCATCAGAAAATGGATGATAGAAAGCATACATTTGCTGGTAGGAATGCGGCATGATTGTTGCAGCCTCAGATGGTCTCAGGCTATTGTGGGATTCATAGGAAGAAGAGTTGGGGCAGAAACTTCAGGGCTAAGTGACTTACATGGTCTTGAGTGTGATTTAGAGTGTTAAAGGAAGGGCATAGAAGGGCCTTCTTGAGAAGTCATGTGGGTCATGATACATTTGTTAATGTGATCACTTGGAAACATCTGGACTTTTTGGAGGAAAACCATTGAGGAGAGACTTGCAGGTAAAGTATAGAATTCGGCTGAGCGCATGCAGTCATAGCGCTGTTTGTCAAATCATTCTTTACTACTGTACTCTCCCTTTGCCAGTTACCGCAGAAATTCTCAAATGAACGTCTGTTTCATTTCTCCCATTGCATGTCTTCCAAATCACATGTTAGTGCTTGTTCAAAATTTTTCAACAAACTCTTGGCAAAATGTCACTACAAATAAATTAGAAATGAAAAAACTCACAGTGATGCAGTCCGATCGTAAGTTCTCAAAAGCAGAGTGTAGGAGATAACATTGTTGCCGCACAGTTCCAGGAGGCCGAGTTTGATTTTCAGCCCAGTGTCTGTTTCTTTGAAGTGTTTTCCCATATCCCGTAGGTGTTTGCCAGGTACTCAAGTCTCCGTTGGGTTGATTGGTAACTCTCATCTGGCCCGCTATTAATGGTGTCGGAGGGCAGGTAAGAATGTCCCAGATAAGCCATGATAGTGTCACAAATCCTTTGTGTCCTTATGGTGAAGTGCATTAGGGGTCCATGGCGGTACATGATTTTGAGCAATAAACACAGTGAGTGCGCGCCGCTGGAAAGCCATGTGGCCACAGAAAATGATCCGATTGCTCGTTAATGTGCAGGCCCGATTGGCTCATCTGTTCTTTATCGACACCCGGTGGGTGGTTATGCCAAGCACCTGCACCCACAGAGCATAAAGGAGTCTGCCCAGGATAGTCCAGGAGGATCAAGTAAGAAAAGAGAAAAGGAAGTGAAAGCAAGAGTGATGACTGGAAGAGCAAGAAGTGAGATCGGGAGTGAGAGCCAGGCAGCATGGTGGACTGGAGGAGGCCCTTTGGTAGCAGAACGGGTCCCTGAGCATCAAGGGAATGATAGCAACCGATTGACTTTGAGGCTTGTCCTGCAGACCCTTACAGATGGTGGTGGGATGATGGAGCCGGGATTTGGGCGTCCCAGCAGTCGCTAGCTGAGGTGGCTGGGATGAAAGCTGTTTAATGGAGGACCGCGCTTGGTGGTGTGACAACCCCGCTGGGCAGACTTGAGCGGGAGAAGCACTGAGGCATACTGGGGAGACAGAAATAATCCCGGCTTTAAGTTTGTGTTCTTTTGGGTTATTTTATTCATTGATTTTAAACTCCTAAAGAAGAGCACTGGTTTTTATGGATTATTTATTTGTTGATTTATAGCTGGAGATTGCACTACAATACTTATTTATTGGTATAAAAATAAGCTGCACAACGTACCTTTTGATATGCCAATCGTGTTGTTCATGTGTCCTCATTGCGCTTGTCGATCTCGTTCATGACTATCAAGAAGATGCCAAGGCTGTAGGCACCCAGACATCACAGTCCTGTACGCCAACTGGACGAGGTGTTTGTTTTAAATTGAATTAGTTTGTACTTGAATATACTCTGTGAGTCAATTGTGAAATATCCTAATAGTTAGAAAGCATCCCACATTACAGGCAATGAATAAATAAATAATGCTTTTCAGTTTCTTGCTTTTTGCTGCACTCAAACATTGGTAATTGATGTAAAATATCTACAACAAAACTACAAAAACCTGTGCTAGAGCAAATATGTATAGCTGAATAAACTATTCTCAAATGTGCTCAATCCAATTGAAAGTCGCAGTGGGCAGGAACCAATGATGGCAGCACCTGGCACAAGGCAGGAGTCAGCAATGGATGGAGCGCCAGGCCATTTAGGCCGGGGACCACTCAGAGACAGTGTGGGAGGAAAGCCAATGCAGACACGAGGAGAACAAGCAACCTGCACACAGACAATGAGCAGGCCTAGGATTTGCACCTAGGGAACGTCATCCATGATGCAACAGTGCTAACCATTGCAAATATTTATAACCATAATTAATACTCATCATTCCTGTGCTGACATCAGGGTAACATACTATTGAACACAAAGACATTTTATTTTAAATAAACTTTCATTTCATTTACTTTCCTGAGACGGCAGATGAAAGTGTTGTGACACAAAGACAAAGTGTGAGTTTAATTATATTTAAAAAATAAGACTGTGGTAAAACAAGGTTGCTAAAACGTTCAGGCCTGACCTGATCATTTACAGTAGTGCACAGCATGGGATCAGACAAAAATGTTCCAACATTTCAGTGCCAAGGGAAACATCTAAGATGCACATGGGCTGGAAACAGAGCATCAATCAAGTGCAGCAAAGTTTGAAAGAAAATGGACAATGCATCTGATTTCACAGGGTGCTCTGTCATGTTTTCAAGGGGATGGGAGACTTATGAACTTTTGAGCATTTGCAGAAAAATAAATAAATAAGTTGGACAGAATTATTAAATGTTATATATTAAAGCGATTGTCCAAATTAAAACCAGTTAACAGAATGTTAGATGCAGAGGAATCCAAACATCTGTTCCAGAGTTCATACATGAAAGGGCCAGAGCCAGCTTTATTTTGTGAGGCGCTTCAGGTGCCGAGGTTTGGGACAACGTTGGTTTTTGTGCACCTCATCCTCTCCTCAGGACACCCTGGTCGGCTCATGGAGAACCTGCAGCAGCACCATGGCTGAATCTCCCATGGTGCTATCGGAGATCTTTTTACCAGCTACCACTAGATGCTACACCATAATGTCTGGCTGCTTTATATTCTTCTAGCATTTTGGCATTTCTTTATCAATTTGCGCCTTTATTTATATCATATGTTCCAACGTGAGCACATTCTATAAAGTTGTCAGCTGCTGTAACATTGTAATTTCCCTTTGGAGTAAAACAAATAGCTATAGCACTTACAAAAGAAGTATTTACTCCCTTTGAAGTTTTCACATTTTATTGTTGTACAACATTGAATCACAGTGGATTTACAAGCTAAGCTCAGTTATAGGACACGCTCTGGACCCCCTGAAGATCGAAACAGAGGAGAAAATTTAAACAAAGCTGAGTGCCATTATGAGCAATGCAGCACATCCTCTCTCTGACACACCAACAATGAGGACTTTTAGTTTAGAAACACAACTGGGGCTCCTTTATACCAACAGCAGTACGTCTGCATGATGTGTCACTGAGACTGGGACAGCTAGCCAGAAGTTGCCTTTCTTTCTTTTGAATTTTCTTGCTTATAGTAATTCCAGTGTATGTTCAGACCAAAGTGTGTGTGCATACTTATTTATTTATTTACTTATCTATTTATGTATTTATTTATTTAAAGAGCTGCTGTAAAAGGCCAAGTTTCTATCATTTTAATTCCTACTGTAGTTGATACACATGTACCGGTTTCTGTTTTTAGTTGGCCCTTATGGGAGTTAACAAATAAGAACAAACATTATAATAGAGCTACTACAACATTAATAGAGAGGAAATCCAGAATGTGAAAGTTTACATTTTCTTAAACAACTGCTTATCTAAAATCTTTAGTGCAAAGTGAAGTGACTTTCTGAGTAAAATGACTTATAAAAAGACAGTGTCTTTGTCTTTGCAAGTCAGGTTGCTCTAAATGGTTTCCTCTCTGTGCTTATGATATGATCACATAAGTGATAACTAAAGGCAGCACTGCAGCTGCTGCCTCACAAGACGGTGCTGTTAAAGTACTTTGTTCCTTCCTTTTTCTGCGCTTTGAGCTTATAAAGCATCTTGACAGATAACACATAACCTTCTTATATAATACTTGAGTGCTACATACAGTAAAGGGGATTTCACAAGGACGAACTCTAAAAGGGCAGATACTGCTATTACAAATCCTGTTTGAGGGAAAAGGTAGGATGACTGACATCCATCCATCCATCCATCCATCCATCCATCCATTCATTGTCCAACCCGCTATATCCTAACTACAGGGTCATGGGGGTCTGCTGGAGCCAATCCTAGCCAACACAGGGCACAAGGCAGGAAACAAACCCTGGGCAGGGAGCCAGCCCACCGCAGGGCACACACACACACCCAGCACACACTAGGGACAATCTATATATATAATTCACTAAGGGCACGCAAGACAGAGCAACTCTAAGACCATGGGATATGCTCGACAGAGCCCTGCCCGCCAACTCTAACCCTCCTACCGCATAATGGGATACCATCCTCCCGAGTCCATCGTTGCTCTCGAGGCACGCAACAACTCACCAAACACAGCCTCAGTCACTTTTGTCTGTGCAAAAATCCACATGCACCTCTGAGCCACATTGACTTTACACCGCACGCAAGAGAGAGAGCCACGATCGCCAACTGACAGAGCCCCGCCCGCCAACTGTAACTAAGGGCAAACAAGACAGAGAGCGCATGCAAGACAGAGAGCCACACCCACCAACACTAAGACCATGGGATACGCACGCATTTAGTGTATAACTGGATATAAATAATTGTATGTAAGCGATTCGCCAAAATCTGTTGTATGTAAATGATACTGTTTAAAACGTTATTGTTTTTTCATCAGAAAACCCGGTTTCCACGTCTACCTGTATGAGTTTAAAGGCACTTTTACCACTCTCAATAGGGCAGACGCGCCGACTTATCGTGTCGACTGAGCAACACAGTGAATGCGGCGTCTATCTATATATGTCTATGTTTTCCATAGCCTGCTACAGGAAGGTACTCTCTCGACCACTGGCATTGGTTTCGCTCCTTGCTATTTTCGTTATACTGCGACGGTGGTTTCCTAAGCCTTTGTTATACTGAATTCCTTTCTCACCGTTTTCCGTTCCTATCCTTACACCACCGTATGATACGGCGGGCTTCGGCTAGTTTAGTGAAATTACTGACTGATTGACATGCAATGCAAAATTAACCTAAATGTATTACAGAAGCTGCTTTAATTTCCCTAACAAAAAAGACAAGCATATCTCATGGAACTAAATAAGAACACAACAGAATGAGAAAAGAAGGTGGCTCATAGAAAGGAAAGACGATTAATAGTGAAGCATTTAAATACGAAAGATCTTCGCAAATGTTTGTGTGAGGGACAAACTGTTGAATAACACATCTGAAACTTATGATTTATATAAAACAAGACCAATCATACTGTTTATTAAGCGCAGATGGGTGCAACTCTTTCACATTTAAATATCCAGTTAGCTTCCCTTTGATTGGTGACAAACTTGCAGAGCTGCCATTTCTATTCAGAAGATGTTCTGATGCAGCGTCCATTCTGCAAGCCTCATTATTACAGATTCATACAAGCATCTCACTTTATTCCTTATTTTACCATTTTAGTTATTTTGTTGATTTAAATTTTAAAAATGTGTATTCTGTTCTTGGGATGGACTTATTATTGTGTTGTAAGTTAATTTTTACTCCATCACCCTGAACTGGGTTAAACTGGTTTGAAACCTGAGGAGTTGATAGTGGGATGTTAGATTTCACCTGCAATGCATACATACAGATAGATAGATAGATAGATAGATAGATAGATAGATAGATAGATAGATAGATAGATAACTTTATTTATCATTGGGGGGAATATAGATGGTAAGTATTTATTATTTTATCTTATATATTATATAAACGTCTATGCGTGGAAGTGTGTGAGTCTGTCCGGCCTGGAAGTGAGAGGTGGAGTCGGGGTAAGGGCTCCACCACCGAGGAAACACAGTCACTTAGCCACTAATGCACAAACGAGGCCAGCATGTCGGCAAAACAAAACATCAGAAGAAAGACACAGTCACTTAGCTGCTAATACACAAACGATGTGAGCACATCGGCAAAACAAACCTCCTAGGAGAGAGATGCCCAGAGTAGTTCCTTCCAATTACCTGACATCTCTACATTTCAGTTTTTTTCTCTGACAATTTCAATAGTTTCTAGGACCCCGGGCTTTTTACAGCACAGGCTTACACAGCTAGTACTAGGGGTGGGGATCGATCTGTTCTTAATTTTTCTCTTTGTAAAAACTTGATTGCTTTGTATGGATTGTAATAAAATTAATAAAAAATAAATAATACACAGCTAGTACTGCATAAATGCAAAGAATATTGTGTAGCTTGGTATTTTGTAAGATATTTCAGGGATTTTTAATTCAAAGAAACATTTAATTTGGGACTTGCTTTTATAGGAAAATGTATTTCTAGATTACTTAACTGAACATAAGATCAATACAATATAATACAATACAATTTATTTTTGTATAGCCCAAAATCACACAAGAAATGCCACGATGGGCTTTAACAGGCCCTGCCTCTTGACAGCCCCCCAGCCTTGACTCTCTAAGAAGACCCAAAAAAAACCCTAGTAGGGAAAAAATGGAGGAAACCTTGGGAAAGGCAGAGAGACCCCTTTCCAGGTAGGCTGGGCGTGCAGTGGGGGTCAAAGAGAAGCGGGTCAATACAATACAATACAATACACAGATCAGAACAGAACACAGATAATCCACAATACAGTATAACAGTGAAATAAAAATCTTACAGGTATAAGTAAAATAGCATTTCCATTATTGTCAGTATAAAGAGAGACCATAAAGGTGGGCCTCCACAGCACCATTTCTTTTACGTCTGCTCCATATACAGTACCTCCAACTCAGACTGTAAATTGCTTTTGCTCAGTCCTGGTGTGGCCCCGAAATGTGACAACACTTACATGAGCAAGTAGACAGGTAATAAAAATTGGTAATAAATATGTGAACTGACCTAGCCAGGTGATTCGATAAGCACTGGGGTACATCATTTATTCTTTGTCACCCAGAGCTGCACAGTTGTGTGTGTCTCACTGCTGGTTTCTAATTTGATTTTATTTTTTGTTTGGGCCTCATGTGGTCTTTATTCATTAAATCACAATGCTGTTAGTTGAAGTCCGTAGATGTCGAGATACTGTAAAGCATGCCTACCAAAGTTGGATTTTCAGGTGACACAAGAGCACAGCTTTGTATTTTAAAGATTCTTTTTAGACCACAAGCCAATCCAGCAGCATTCCTGTTCACGGTATATGCAGAGTGATTTTCATGAGCAATGTGTAATTCGGAAATTCTAAAACAGCAGCTGGCTGGGGCGTTGGTGCATAAAATAGCAGGAGAAAGTACCATCTTCCTTTTCAACCTCATAGTTAGGAGGTCCTGTGTTTAATTATACATTTTTATAACATAAGTAGGTTTAAAAACTGAATATGATTTAATTTACAGTTTCTTCAGAAAGTTTTCCGACCCCTTCACCTTTTACACATTTTGATATGCTGCTACATGATGCTAAAGTCATCTAAATTAATTTTTTCATGCATATCAACCAATAGTCAATACCAGAGAATGACAAAACAAAAACAGGATTTTAGATAATTTTGCAAATGTATTAAAAACAAAACACTGAAATATCAGCTTGACACAAGTGTTCAGACCCTCTGCTTTGACACATCCGATTGTATTGATCATCATTGAGATGTTTCTATACGTTGTTTGGAACCCCACCTGTGATACAATACGATACAATACAATTTATTTTTGTATAGCCTAAAATCACACAAGAAGTGCCGCAGTGGGCTTTAACAGGCCCTGCCTCTGGACAGCACCCCAGCCTTGACTCTCTAAGAAGACAATAAAAAACTTCCAAAAAAGCACACAATCATATAAGCGCATGGGAAATAACCGCATGTGGAAGAATACGCATACAGTAAAGTGCACATGTGGAAAAAAGCACACGGCGGCAACATATAACTATTACAAATATAAAATATACACCACCTATACTGCTAAACATTTTTTTATTATAGTAAAATATAAATGATTAACACACCGTAATTAACAGTATTATTGTAAATTAGCTATTCTCCTCAAGTAAGACAATTTGTCCTCAGTTTCGTTATATTTTTCTACAGAGCTGGCACCAAGCACATAAAGTTGTCTGTATTTCCTTTTGATAGGCTCCAGTCTGTTAGCTTGGCTGTTCACTAAAGTGAATTTATGGCATGCTAAATCCCTCCACAATCCGTCGAAAAGCATCCATATGCTCGGATGACTGCAATGAAATAGGGAGTTTAAGGCATTGTGGAACCCTTCGCTGCTTTCTGGTTGGCTCATGTACGATGTCTCCATTCTTTGTTTTCATTAAGGAATGGCACTTTATTGATCGATTTTCACGGCACCTCCAAGTATCTATTCCATTTGTTGTGCGAAAACGCAGATATTCAAATACCTCATAACTGAGAATTTGCTTGCCTTTCTGACTGGTCGAAAACACCATCTCGCTTATTCAAAAAAAAAAAATGTCAACTAGCCTTGCAGGAAAGTTAGGGAAGATTAAAGAAAACTCTAATAAATTAAAACATACAAGCTTATAAATACGTTTAGTGAACAATTATACAATTTCATTTATTGAGATGTATAATAAAATTTTTTTTTGTTCTTTGCATATACGCCTTTGCCTTTCGCGCATTTTTCCATGTGTTCATTTATCAACATGCAGTTTTTTCCGTGTGCGCATTTTTCCGTGTGCGCTGTTTTCCTGTGCGCTTCTTTCCGGTCACCAAAAACCCTAGTAGGGAAAAGATGGAAGAAACCTTGGGAAAGGCAGTTCAAAGAGAGACCCCTGTCCAGGTAGGCTGGGCGTGCATTGGGTGTCAAAAAGAAAGGGGTCAATACAATACAATACACAGAACAGAACAAATCCTCAATACAGTATACAAATAAAATTATTACAAGTACGGAACAGAATTTAACAGTAGATGATATCACATAATATGATTTGGATTTGTTTAGAGTCCTGGAGACCTCAGCCATCAAGCTGCCTCCCCCATTTAGCCATTCCACAGCTGAAATAGCACTAATCTTATGAATGTACCCCTCTTTCTCACAATTCCTGCGATCCTCCATCAGGGATGACTTTACCTTAGGCAGGCAAAACAACTTGGCAGGTGGGCCGTGGCACCAAGTGCCACATTTGAGTACCGAGAAGAGAAACAGAATAGGTGAGGGTTAGTATCCAATTATAACTATCATGTTACTTATGTTTTAGTGCTAATGACTAACAACAGAGATGCAGTCTGTACAGTTAATCAGCAGCTCTAGTCAGGGTGTGCTAAACTGAAGTAGTGAGTCTTCAGTCGGGATCTGAAAGCTGAGACCAAAGGGGCATCTCTTATAGTAACAGGCAGACCACTCCACAGTTTAGGGGCCCTGTAACTAAAGTTCGACCTCCCACTGTTATTTTATTAATTCTTGGCTTCCTAAGCAAACCGGCATCTTGAGATCTTAATGTGTGCTCTGGTTTGTAAGTCATGATAAGTTCAGACAAGTAAGCCAGACCTTGGCCATTTAAGGCTTTATATGTTTCTCAGAATCCTGTTTATTTAGAAAGCGCCTTAATTTCCCAACATTTTTAAGATGGAAGAAACATTATTTTGGCAACTTTATAATGTGCACTTTAAATGACATGCTAGAGTCAAAGAGAACTCCTAGATTGATTAGACATAATTAGGAAAGACACACATCTGTCCATAGTAGGCCACACAGTTGACAATTGTGTCAGAGCAACAACCATCAAGCCATGAGCTCAAAGGAACTGCCTGCAGAGACAGGATTGTGTTGAGGCAAAGATTTGGAGAAGACTAGAAAGCATTCCTGCAGCGTTGAAGGTTCCCAAGAGCACATTAGCTCCCATAATTCTTAAATGGAAGAAGTTTGGAGAGATCACAACTCTTTCTAGAGCTGAGCTCCTTTATCTGTTGATCGATGTCAAAAAAGCCAAATTAAATGTGGTTTGATTCAATGGTGTGTAACAATGAAAATGTGAAAGCTTCCAAGAGGGTGAATACTTTTTGTAGGCACCGTAAATACTATAAGGCTGAACGCTGAAATTGCCCAAACCCACTTATTCCACTTCAGGGATGTGAGGGCCAGAGCCTTCCTCGGCAGTGTTGGCCGCCTGTCCATCACAATGCCCACCCATAGATGCCCACACTCACTAATGTCGTGCCAGTTCAGAGGCATCAGTTTATCTATTCAGATACAGAGAGAGAACATACAAGTGCTGACTTTTAATATCCACTGTATACATACTGTGCAATACTTAATCATTTCATTAAAAACACTCCGTTTAGGGTAATGTTGTGTACAGCAGTTTTAAAAATGCTAAATTAATAGCAAAATGAAGCAGTGCTTTCATGACATTAGACAGTGAAAAGCACTTGGACTCTGCTGAAACATGTGTATGTGATTAAAGGAATGGCATAGATGTATGAGGCAGACTGGCCATGAAAGCTCCAAAACAAGGTAACAAATTATCTAGGAAGACGTCAAAGGGAGAAGTTATTAAGGCCACATTGTGCAGAAGCCTGTTGTTAATAATAAAAATATTCTCAAACCTCAAAATTAAAAGGATTCATGAAAATGGCCAGAATTGCTACTCTCAGAGAAATGTTTCATTCATCAATATGGCTGTCAAATGAGCTCTGACTCCCCATAGCCCTGGTCAGGAAAATGCATCTCAAGAGATCTGATCGTTTTCTGAGGCTGACGATTATACCGATGCATTTTAAGTTCAAATTCTAGTTTATTGTAATATAGTTGTCTAGTTTACAGTGCATAATATTGTGTAGTGTACTGTACAGTGCAATACAATTTTTATTTGATGCTCTCCCACAGACTAGTGACAGGAGTACAACAGACACAGCAAACAATGCATAAGACTCAATAAATAAAATAAAACATCGAAGAGAGATATCAGGTAGACTCCGGCACTTGCCACTGAGTTGCTGTTGAAGACTTTTGCATCCCGTAGATAAAAACTGTTGTGAGGAGTAGCAGCGTTGTAACTGAGGAGTTAGGAATGGGGCTGTGCAGGATGGCCGAGGTCTTTAATTATACGGTGTAAGACGCTAGTGGTCGCTGTTGCCCCTTTAAACCCAACAGACAGGCACTCAGGACGCAGAGTAAAAGCATGAAGAAGTACTTTAATTCTGTTTTCTTCTTCCACAGTGCTTCCAAGCACCACAACCACCATAAACACAACTAACAAGCAAAATAATAATCACTAATCTCTCCTCCACACCTCCCAGAAAGCTCTGGCACACTCCTCCCGACCCTGGCTTCCTTGCTGGGTCTCCAGCAGTCCTTTATATAGTCCTTGACCCGGAAGTGTTTTTGTCCTTCCGTCCATGTGACTTTCTAGCACTTCCGGGTCAGATGGAGAATTTGCTTTTTCTTCAGCCAGGAAGTACCTTGGGGCTTCTGTCCCCGTAACTTTGGAGTACTTCTGGGCTATATAGGCAGTAAAACCTCCCAGGTCCCCCTGCAGCGTCTGCTGGCGGAAACCATGGTCCCCAGCAGGGCTGTGTAGCCAAACTCCAGATCCCATGGTGCCCTACGGGAATCCGGGGCACTGCTATGCTGCAGGGAAGTCACCATCTAACTTCTTGGGGGAGGCGTTGACCCAAAACAGCTGCCTTCCCCCCTCCATCCAGTCTTTGGGCGTCCCAGCCGAGTTGAGCTGCCGGCCGTCCGTCACAACAGTTTACCTTTCTGAGGCAGTGTGTGTTATGTTCTGTATGTCCTGAAACGTGACTAAGGTTATGGCAGGGTTAGGCCAGTTTGGGTATTTTTAATAGTTATGAGGTTTGAATATTATATATCCTAAAAATGCGTAAATCTGAAAGGTTATTATCTATTCAATTACTAATCTTCTAAACTTATTTGTAGGCTCTGGGGAAACCTACTGGCTCATTCCTATTTGACTGATTCATTTATTGTCCTACATGCGTATTTGTTTTTTGAAGCAATTTATTTCCTTATATGGGTGCTGCCATCTGAGGGTGCCACGTTAAGGGGCACACGCTCGATCCACCAAGGTTGTAGAAGTATGATGTCTGCTGTAGGACCAAAAAGTGCCACTGTGCTGTCCCATGCACAAAAAATATATTATGATTATTTTCATGGCTCTATGTTGTTTTTTGCCTTATGTATATGTTATTGCTGTACTTTAATGATTATTTTTACCCTATTTGTATCAATTGAATTCCTAATTCCTTTTACTCCAAACATTTCAAATATTCTCCTAGTGTTATCTTCAAGTTCTACATTCACTGATCTTTTTGGCCACACACACCAGAAGGTGCACTTAATGGCATTTACAATAACTGATTATTCTATCATGTGGTACTGTTTTGGAAGATAGGAGTTGATATGAATACCCAAAGAGATGGACCAAAGCTACATACGAGAGGCTGATATCAGTGCGTTGCCTCACCCACCACACAGCGGACCTCCCGGATTGGGACCCGAGTATAGCATGCAATGGGTGACACCTCAGCCCCACACTGGAACGCTGACAGGTTTTTTGCGGTGGCTGGACAGCCAATCCTGCCAAAACCCCCAAGTTTTCCCTGCAAGTCGGAGGGCCTGCCAGCAGGGCTGTATGCAGGTTAACGTCCTACTCGGGATGAAGCGATTGCAGGTTAAGGGCCCAACGGCTTAGAGTCATTTCTGCCGTTTATGGGATTCGACCTTTTGATTGTTGGGCAGATCCCTACACTCAGGGCCACCACCCCACCCAAAAGTTAGGTACACTTGTAAAAAAAATGTTTTCAAATTCATTTATTATATCCCTGTTTTTTACTGCTTAAGACATCATAAGGCATGTGCTACTTTTCTTACTCCCACCTATTAGCCTGTTACTAGACGGCAACCCGTAACCAGCAGTCTTATGCCCCCCGTAACTGTGACTGCTGTTCTTTATCTTTGCCCAAGTCTGTTGTTTTCTTTCTGTTTAGTAATTCTTGTGTGTATATGTGTTGTAATATTTATGTTGTGTGGTAGCCAGCCCGGGACACCCAGGAGGACCGGAAAAGGGCTTACGCCCACCTTAGACCACGTGGGGGCGACCTCCCTGGTTGCTATGGGGACCACGGGTACAGAGCTTAGAAGCTCAACCCTGTAGGGGCCCGTGGTCACCACCAGGGGGTGCCCGGATGCCTTGGGAGCCCTGGACCTCAGCACTTCCGCCACACCTGGAAGTGCTGGGGGGAAGAGGAGCAGGGACACCCAGAGTGCTTCCGGGGATGCAGCTGGCACTTCCGCCACACTGGGGCATGTCGGTGGGAGATTGCCGGAGCACACCTGGAGCACATCCGGGTGCTTATAAAAGGGGCTGCCTCCCTTCAGGTGATGACTTGAGTCGGGTGGAAGAAGGACGAGGTCAGGGAGGAGAGACGAGGAGGCGGCCTGAAGAGAAGGCATTATGTTGTGGCCAGGACTTTTGGGGACTTTTGGGGTTCGAGCACTTGGACTGTAAATATGGAGCACTTTGTGAATAAACGTGTGTGGGGTGATTACAATGTGTCTGCCTGTCTGTGTCTGGGCCGAGCTCCACAGTTGTTATTTCTTTATTGATCTTCTGTAAAAAGTTAAATTCCCCTTTGGAACAAAACTGGTGCTACAGTATCTAATGAACTCTAATAATATGGTATCTTGCCAGCATAAATGCACTAATACATCCATAAAAAGTACAGAGCAAAAGTGTAATAGGTGTTACCATTTTGAACGTTTAATAACCAAGTTAAACAATATAAGGCATGTTTTTGGTGGAAATACATTATGATTTGTGTCACAGCAATACTTAAATCAGTTCATAATTACTGTAAACCCTAAATAAGTAAATATACTAAAATATGTACCAGGAAAATAAAGACAATGAAAAGCCAACATGCGTAAGTGAAGAGCAGTGTCCTAATCTGCTTAAACAATCACGGGATACATAAAACATAAGGAGTTGAGCTTGGAGGACACCATTCAGTGCCACCCGACTGACTCCATATCTGTGGAGACGAGAAGTTCACTCAGTGGTCAAGACAGTGAGTGAGTGGTGGAAAAAGGCCACAAGAAGTTCCAGTCATCGTCACATTGGACATTGGACATTGACTTTTCTCTAATCAGTAGCCTGTCACACCCCCTTCACAGCAGGACCTCACGGAGCAGCAAGATTAGTCCGGTGGGTCTTGAGATCTCCTCAGAGGTTAGGAATGAAAAAAAAAACATGCGCATTGCTGCTCAGGACACTGTTGGCGTTTCACTCCAAGGAAATGATATGAAACAGCTCAACTTTTATCAGGTAAATTTATTTCTCTTGGAGAAAAATATGTTTCTTATTGCTGAAGGTGTTTTAGCTGCGCATATGAAACCTGTAAACACAACATTCAGAATGATTTGTAATAAATATAATTGCAGTGGTATCTGAGATATTCCTAGCATGTGTTTCTAGGAATGCCAGATATGAAAATTAAAATAGATAAGTTTAATTAATCAATGTGACACTTTCAGCAAACTCTTCACATAACTAATGCATTATTTAAGACGTACTACCAGAAATAAAATTCTGGATTAGGCATGTTTAAAAAATGACATAAGATAAAGAATTTAGCTAAGAAAATATTATCTAGCACTAGTCCTGATTCTCCGTGATCTGAAAGAAAAGGAATTCAGATAGAAATGTGCATAAAATCTCATTACAACATAAGTATTTTTTAAGATTTCTTTTACATGAATGTATTAAAATACATTTTCATGTAATTAAAAATGGATCAGACCTGAGGAATTGCTGACGGTTGGCTGTAGTCACTCCTGGACAAACTGAAGGATTGCCTGTCCAACTTTTTCCCAGTGAATTGGAAACACACATGAAATTAAACAAGAACGTATTTTGATCTCCTCACCTTTTCACGTTTTGTTATGTCGCAGCCTTGTACTAAAATCATTTAATTTTTCCCCACATCATTCATAATTCAATACCCCTATATGACAAAGTGACAACAGCATTTCAGAATTTTTTGAAAATTTGTTAAAAATCAAAATCTGAAATATCACATTGACAGAAGTATTCAGACCCTGTGCTATGACACTTGACTCAGGTACCTCACATTCTATTAATCAGCGTTGAGATGTTTCTACACCGTGTTTGGAGCCCACCTGTGGTCAGTTCAATTGACTGGACCCAATTAGGAAAGGCACAGAGCTGTCTATAGAAGGTCCGACAGCTGACAATGTGCATCAGAGCAAAAACCAAGCCATTAGGTCGAAAAGGGAATTGCCTGCCTGCACTGCTTAGATACATGTTTGAGTCAATGCCAGTATGATAATGCATGATCTAGTGAGAGAAATATTGAGCAACCACATAGCATGCAGTCAGCTGACAAGAACTGAACAGATGTTATAGGAATACGTTTAGTTTTAATCAGGTTGAAATCTAGTAAGCTTAGTTCAGCTGTTTTAATGGTGGTAGCGCAGAGCTGTCATTTCTGCCTCACGGAGCCAGTTACTTCATGGAGTTTGCATGTTCTCCCAGTGTATTTACAGACTGACTGGTGTCAGTGAGTTTCTCAGTTCTTAGTTCTTTAATTACTATATCGTCAGCAAAACCAAATAATCATACAGTAAAACATTCAATAATGTTTGTGGTGCTTCAGTCTCTTTCCTCATTTTTGGACAACAAAACAACATTTATTTATATAGCACATTTTCATACAAACGATGTAGCTCAAAGTCCTTTACAAGATGAAGAAAGAAATAAGAAAAAATATAAAAGTTAGGCAATACTAATTAACAAAGAATAAAGTAAGGTCCAATGACCAGGGAGGACAGAAAAAAAAAAAAAAAAAAAAAAACTCCAGAGGGCTGGAAAAAAAAACAAAACCTGCAGGGGTTCCGAGGACACAAGACCGCCCAGACCCCACTAGGCATCCTACCCAACAGTCCTCATGGTTTTCAGACTTCACATGGAAGAATTAGATGACGATGGTAATGTGGACCTCTGGCCTTCAATCCATCAATGTAGGGACATCATGGTGCTTTGATCAGGTGGTGGTGACACAGATCACCACCACAGAAAACCAGAAAGAGAAGAGCAGAGAAAGTAGGGGTTAGTACAGATTGTGGAGCCACAAAAAAAAGATAATTAAATTCATATACTGTACAGGCTATCCGGGTTACACTAAAATGAAGTTATGAGACAGCCATGTTAAAGTTAGGTGTTTTTAGCAGTTTTTTAAAGTGCTCCACTGTATTAGCCTGGTGAATTCCTATTGGCAGGCTATTCCAGATTTTAGGTGCATAACAGCAGAAGGCCGTCTCATTGCTTCTTTCAAGTTTTGCTTTTGGAATTCTAAGGGGACACTCATTTGAAGATCTAAGGTTACGATTTGGAGTGTAAGGTGAAAGTCATTCTGAAATATAAGATGGCGCGAGATTATTTATATATATGCTTTGTAAACCATAAGCAGTATTTTAAAGTCAATTCTGAATGACACAGGTAACCAGTGTAGTGACATCAGAACTGGGGTGATGTGCTCGGATTTTCTTTTCCTAGTTAAGATTCTAGCAGCTGCATTCTGCACTCGTTGAAACCGATTTATGTCTTTTTTGGGTGGTCCTGAGAGGAGTGCGTTACAGTAATTAGTCGACTGAAAACAAAAGTGTGAACTTTTGCATGACATGGCACAGAAACTGTGATGTGCAGGAGGCTTGTCTCTTTCAGAAATCTAAGGATTTTATTAAAAACCAGTAACGGCGCATTGCATGATAACGTGCAGTGAATACACTTGACTTGAGCATTCATAGTTCTCTTATTCTTTCTCTGTGTGTTTAGCATACATTTGCTCAGAGGTTGATGCGCTTGCTGCTTCCTGGTCAGCTCTTCTTTTCTCCACCCTACGGCCCGCTGCTTCTCTTCTTTCGTCCGGATCTTTTCGCGTTAAATCTGATTAAGTTAGTTTTTGTGTTGCAATTAGTACGTTTTCTTTCATTTTTCAATTAAGCTGGCACTTGAGGCAGATTGAAGACTTAAGAATGATTTAAGATATGAAGAGGTTGGGGAAGTGACGGTGAAGGTAGTATGGATGAGAACGGCGCCCATACACATGCGCCACATGGCCGCTCTGCTGACCGCTGCTGAGAGTTGATTCTATAATAAAATAAAATAAAAATAAAAAGAGGAATAACCTTGGAGGTCAATCATCACCCTGAAAGCGGATAGTAGACGTCATGTAGTACAGTATATGTGTACCAAATTTCAGGTCAATAGTTCAAACGGTTTGCAAGCTACAGGTGATTTAAATCCTGGACAGAAAAACCGACAGCCACGGTAGCGTATTATATAAGAAGACTAGCTGTGCTCCCATTTAAGACAAGTTGAAATCTAAGTAACCAACGTAGACCTCAGCATTAATGCTTGCAGTGCACCATGCAATGTATATGTCTTAGTTATTTGCCATTTGGTATGGGATTAGTAAAAGCTGTGTTAACTTTTATGATGCACCATCTGTTGGAATGACAAACTTAATGCATTTTATTACTGAAAATGCTAGTGATGAGCCATTTTTTGGAATGGCAGACATACCAACCAGACAGACACACAGACACTTATCCTTTTATTATTTTTATTTGTACAAAGTACAATGAAACTCTTATGTGCACTTTTCATGATGCAGCCACTTGGTGTGAATCTCGCTCTGTAGGCTATGTAAAATAACACCAAATGTAATTTACAAAAAAGTAGACACCATTTAGGAAAAATGGACATGTGCTTTGAGCATGCATCTGTCTGTTCTTACAAGCCATGGCAGAATGTAACTGCTGAAGAAACAAAAGTAGGATTAGCAAAGTATAGCTTGCCAAAGATGGGGGGGGGGGGGGGGCCATTTGGATGGGCAATTGTCAAAACTCCACCCGTGATGCCCCCTGTGAGCAGGCAAGTAAACAAGAAATGTATCTTTACCTTGAGAAAACAGTAAGAAGCATTTGTGGTAAAATGTATTATTTCCAGTTTATTTTTGTTGTCACAAGCATGCTTTAGAAATGTGGAAGGCACATTTACTTAAATGAATTTCAGTAAGTTTTAATGTTTTTTTTTCACATTGGGACCCTGGTACCCATTAGCTTCATTGTTAAACAGAAGAGTGGGCTCGTTATTTTTAAAATGTATAAAATAAGCTTGACTTTAGAATGCAAGTTCATGTGGCAGATTAATATCTACCATGACTGTGAAGATATAACTTTGACGTATATCAGGCCTATCCTTCAAGTATGTCAAAATCAGTCAAAGTTGAAATGAACACTGAAAGTGCAAAAAATAAGTGAAGTTCAATCCAAAGGGTTTAATGCCTCACACACACACACACACACGTATACTTCTCTTCCATTAAATGAATATCATTGATCTGCTGTAGTCGTCTTATTTTCCTGATTACCTAATTGTGGTGTTATTAAGGAATATGGAGGTTTCAATGCACTGGGGAGGATCATATAAACACGTTCATAAATCACTGCGCTTAATTTGTGAACCGCTGCTGCCATTTGAGTTTATTCACATACAGTTGTTAGAGGGCGTAGCTGCCAGCAGACGAAAGCCTCCAGGTGGCCTCACAGCTTCTTCTGTTTTTCAGTGCAAAAACTTGGCATAGCAAGGAAAAGAAGACAATAGTTGTAGATTAATAAATATTTAACAAAGGGGCCCAAGCAGAATGGTAATGAATGCGCACGTAACATACACACCGAGGTCAGTTTATTAAAGCCTGCCACAGATCTCATTTGAAACAGCATTATTTGGAACATTTCTTAAACCTTATTTTGGCTCAGGCTCAGCGAGCTCACTCTAGATAAAGCTGAACTTGCTAATTACATGAGTTTGACTCCTAACACTTCGTTTAAATAGTTTATGACAAGCGATTTGTTCACACATCTCTATATACTGGGGTGCATGTGGAGTTCAAGAAAACCCTGATGGCCTTAACTGAAGGGTTGTATTTTGTTCATCACATGCTGGATCTAAACAGTGCCTTATGAATAATAACTGGTGCGCGAAGTCCATGTCTCTCCCATGGGAATATGAACTAAACATCATAGCTCTCCCACCATAACGCAGCCAGAGAGGAGTAGACTGTAATGTGCAGGGGACTGAGACATGACCATTTTATAATGGTGCCTTTAATCCATAAATTCATTATCTAAAATCCAGGAAGTGTTACTGATTGAATATGGACATCTGTGACAACAACAAAGATCTCTATAGAGAGGGAAGGCCAATGGCTTCTGTTGCCAGAAATGAGATTCAGCTGCCAGGACTCAAACTGATCCTGTTCCAATTGATGACTAAGCAATTATTTCAGAATAATCTGTAGTCCATGTTTGTCGCAGATAAGGAATTCCAAAGTCCTAAACGCACTTCTAAAAAGACCCACTAAAATGGGAAATCCCGTCAAAAACCCCAACTAGACACAAAAGGGTCTTGTGGAATCTTTAAAAAAATGAAAGATTTAAAGATGTTTTTAAATGAAAGTCTGTGAAGCACAAACTTGAATTGCTTGTGACAAGAAGGCAATCCAAATCAAACAAGTCCCAATAAAGATTCCAACAGTAAGATCAAAAACACAGAGCAGAAAGTCCAAAATCCAGAGATCCACTGAATCACAGAAGAACAATAAACACAAATAAACTCAACAACTCCCTAGTGCATTTACAGTGAAACGCAAGGTATTGTGGGAAACCCTCTGGATTTATAGGGTGGGGCGCACCCACAAGACACATGGAATGAAACATCGGCATAGAAAATACAGAAAAGTATTAACAAAGGTAACATTAAGAAACGTAAATACTACAACAAATAACAAACATGCCATAAAACAAGACTTTGAAGCCCAGTGCTGAGTAGCCCCACATCGAGACAGACCTGAGGCAGACCTCTGCAAACGTGCCTTTTGACAGACTAAGCAGTTTGGACTTGAAAATGTTTGGCAGAGAATTGACGGTCATCAGCCTCATTGGTAGCTCCATCAGCCACTTCTGTACAGATGGACAGACATGAAACCGACAGTATGACAGATAGACAGGCAGATAGACACAGAGACAGAGATCTGTTTTAATGTTTTAGTAAAGCAAATACACAAAACACTAAAACACTTTCACAACTGATGTCATGCAGTTTCTTTTGAAAGGTCAATGCAGCTCACCAAGCACTTTGCAACATGAACAGATGGCAACAGGAAACTATAGCTTATCAGATACCAGCCTTTTTCTAAAATGTACGGCCTCAGTCATCACTTCTAAGCAGAAGCACAGCTGTGGTGTACGCTGCTAAACTGTGAAATGTTGCAATTTAAGAAAGAGTAAAAGTTGGCATTTAAAATGCACTCCCTGTTATTGAGAAAGTGTAGGGTGCAAAGCCAGGTGTTGCGCACAGAACAGACCATACTTACAGGCTGGCGTGCCTACAGAACCAACCTGCTCCACATCAGGGGAGCCCAGAGCATCCATCCATCTACAAATCTGCATATCCTGAGCTTATTCCTCCAAGTATCGGGCACAAGGCAGGAACAACCCATGGACAAGGCACCAGTCCATTGCAGGGTAACGTCAAAAGAATCATTCCCATGTAGAACTGAGTATATGATAGTTCTACCTGTTTAGCTCTGTAATGTTAAGCCACAATGCTAATTAGCATACCTATCTTTTATATATTGGGTGGTCCAGATCTAATTATGCAATTTTCATTACGCTATAACTTATTAAGTTTATTACATAAAAAATCACCCGAAAAATCCAGGACCATCGAGAAGTGTGCGAACTGAGGACATGAAGAATCGTCTTCGTGCCGAACTGGAATCGTCCCCGCATAAATCGAAGTCATCCAGACGATCTGGATCTACATAATTAGATCTGGACCAAAACACATGTCGCGTACTCTTTGCATTATTTGACAGTAAACTATTCAACCATTCTTTGATCTGCTTCTCGCAACTGAAGAGGGCACCGTGGCAGATGTTTGCCGACTTGCAGACCAACCACAAGTGTTACCTGGTAGGTAACCACCCATACAATCAGATTGTGATTCAGACTACGAATGCCATGAATGTAATTACCCCGATCTACATGCTGTCAAATAAATGAACCACGTGCCGTGGCACAACGTAAAGAGGCTTTGCCTCCGATGCTGACATCTGAGGTTCGATCCCCAAAAGGGAGTGCAATAAGTGTGTATGCCTGATGAGCCCAGAATTAGGGCGAAACACGTGTCATGTACTCTTTGCATTATTTGACAGTGAAACTATGCAATATATATATATATATATATATATATATACACTAGGGGGCTTTGCCCCCTACTCGCTACGCTTGCCCCCCCCCCAACCCCGCCCCCCCCCCCCCCCCCCGGGGGGCGCACTTCACGCTAGCCTCTTTGCATTTTTGCCACTTGCATTGTGAAGGGGGATGAACACCCGCTAAGGAGATGCAGAAGGATCAGCTGCTGGCTGTCTGTTATCTGCTGCCATGCTGCGTGATCTGCATGTCATGCTACGCATCGATCATTTAAAAGCCTGTACAGCAGCTGTCCTTTTGTCTCACTTCCTTGTCTCGTGGGACGTTAAAGTTTCTCCGAGAAATTGTTTGTAAGTAGGGCGTGACGTGCAAGCAGTCTCATGGGACTTCAAAGTGTCTCCTCAAGATGATCACATCTTGACCCAAATTTTTTTTATATAATAGATAGATTTTGTAATCTAGTAATTAAGTGCACTGCATTTCTCAATGCCACATACGGTGCATCACAAACATTTGTACCAATAAAATGCATTGCAATTGTCATTCCATCAGATGATGCATCACAGACATTAACACTGCTTTTAGAAATCCTATACCAAATGGCATATAACAGAACCATATGCATTGCATTTGTCATTCCAACAGGAGGCACATCGCAAATATTTGTAGTGTTGCATTTCATTATTAGAAATGTTTTTGATGCACCATATGTGGCATTGAGAAATGCAGTGTACTTTATTACTAGATTACAAAATACATTCTAATAGATGGTGCACTGCAAACATTAACACTGAGGTCTACGTTGATAACTTAGATTTCAACTCTTTCTTAGAAGGGTAGCACAGCTAATTTATATATAATTGTTTGGATAATTGCTTGTTGTTTGTTTTTATTTTTATTTGAAAGGTTCTTTGGTTTCAAAGTCTTTCCTAACTATATTTTACGCCTCTGTTTTTAGCATGCATTATTCTGATTTTTGGTCTTGCTTTCATTTTTCACTTTGCTTTTTTGTCATTATGCTCTGTGTTTAGTCTGTTAGATTCTTGCCTGCCTGCCTGGTTGCTTTATTTTAGCTTACTTTCCCCAACTTTGTTCTGTCTCCTGATTCCATTATTTAAAACAAGTGCTGCCAAGTGTAGTCAGTACAGTAAAGCATGATCTGCCCAGCTCTACTAGGTGGGCTGGCTCCTCCAACTGCCCACCAAACGACCCTCCCTTTGTCTCTCTGTCATGATCCAGGCCTCTTCCTCCCGCCAGTTAACCTTCACCTCAATTTTGTTGCTAACACAAAGCAGCTTTCACTCTCTCCTCCATTTTACTTCCAGACAAGTTATGGAACATCTTTAGGGATCAGTGGTGGTCTTTTGTTTTTAGATAGCTTGTCATTGCTGTAAATATGTTCACAGGGTCAGAGACACAATATCGTCACACGCCCAGAGTAAATATCAGCCCTGTGCAGATGCCTTCTGTAATCCCAACATGACAAACAGTTTCATTGCTTTAGTTCATACCTGGGTGTCTTGTTTGTACGTGCTGAGAGTGCACACCTCATACAGGTCTAACCGTGTGACCCTTTTTGAGTCTCCTGTAAGTTATGAACAGCATTGCTCACTTGGACCTCTGCTCAGGTACTTGCTGGGCTAGTTTCACTGGGGAGAGTGAGGGTCCAATCTGGGTGTTTGCTTCCTATGATTCTGATTTTACCTCATAGTCCAAAGAGAAGTTAGGCAGATGGTCAATTCCAAACTGGCCTGCTGTGCCGTAGAATATTTTATTTGCAATGTATGCCCCGAAATAGATAATAATAATAATTCTTTGTATTTATATAGCGCTTTTCTCACTACACAAAGCACTCAGCAATTGCAGGTTAAGGACCTTGCTCAAGGGCCCAACAGAGCAGAGTCCCTTTTTGTAGCATTTATGGGATTCGAAACTGGCAACCTTCTGATTACCAGTGCAGATCCCGAGCCTCAGAGCCACCATTCCACCTATCCAAACTAGGTAGCCTGTGTTTGTTTTACCATCATAGTGTCTAGTTCTGCTCTACTGGAAAGACATGTTTAAATCACAGATAGGGAGATCGCTAGAAGGCTAAAATGTGTGCAGTGTGAAGCTTTTTGGAATTGTGCTGCATAAACATAACGTCTATTAATACTCGACACGATTCCACTGCAGGTCCAACACTGCACTGTCGGCATGAAGGTCTGCTATTAAGTTTGCTCTTATGAGTGTCAAGTCAGGCTCAAGCCTTATACAAAAATTAACAGACTCTGGCAAATTTATGAAACAGTCTGCAACTTTAAAAATATCTTAAGACACAAGTTTAAAAATAGAATCTCACTTAGGTGATGCAAAACGCAGTCCTTAAAACAAAAGACGTTGATTTATTCACTATGCTGGCACCCATCCAGATACTGCAGTTGTATTTTTTCCAGGTCCCACACTTAACAAGTCCAAATAGTTTGAAAAGTATTTCATAAAGTAACAGGCAACGCATTTAGAAATGTACACCATTGCCAGAGCCGGTGCTGAGTGTGTCCACTCATGGCTCCCGTGACATATTTGTATTGGAGCAGACATACTCCTTCACACAGTCTGTGTATGTTTTGATCTTGTGCGTAGTTTTTCAGGGATTTATCCCCGATGTCTCCTTGAACGTTTTAACTGCTGTTTAGCTTTTAGAATATTTAAGTCACTTAGTGGTAGAGAGCATTAGCAAACGTGACTCATTAGTAATAATCTTTTAACCTTGTGTGGTGTAAGATGTCAAAAATTAAACCCTATATCATCAGGATGTGGACGCCTTTAATGCCACTCTTACACTGGTATTTGCATTTTCTTCCAGTTTGTTACTCTGATATTAATTTGAATCCTTTGTTTCTTGTTACTCCTTCGCCTTGCTTTATGTCATTTGACTGCAGATTTGCTGTGGTTGTCTGTGGACATGAAGCTGCAGATGCCTGACAGGTTCATTCATTGCATTCATAACATTAGGCAACACCATCTTAAATAAGAATTGGTGGGAGTCCTGCAGTGATGGACCATTGAATGAAGGCACAATGGCAGAATTGTCAGGGAATTTATTCATCGGACCAAATATGCAATTCAAAATTCAAAGCCAAAATCTTAACCTAAACAACTATAGCGAATGTAAGGAGTGATGTTTTTGTTCAGAAACTTAGATGTTAACATAACCACAGCACCATCTTAAGTAGTATTTACAATTACACACGTCAAAATATTGTGAAAAGTGTTCGTGGAAAATAGGAAAAAAAATCTCATGTTACACGTGTAGCATAAACCACATGTCAATTATCCAGTTGTATGCTCCAAATACATTTTTTGCTAAAATATTGCTAATCAGATACCTTTGGAAAAATCAGTGCACATCATAAACAGGAAACAGAAGACATATAAGACTGACGTTTTGAAGATTTCCCTGATCCACTCGTTTCAAGAGTCTTATCTGCAGGAAAACATGAGAGTACGGATTTTTTTCAGCCGTCACTACAAACTACAAGGGGTAAGTAATATATGAAAAAAAAATTGCATTTTTGAATGGAGTATTCCCTTAAGTAGCAATTCTGAGCAAACCCCTCGAGTGAATAAGGCATCCAAACACAATATTAACACCAAAGTCAAAGCCTTAAAGAATTATCTGGAGTCAGCTACACCATACAGTCAACAGAAAGGCTTGCCATAGTCTTCTTAAAGTATCTTCAACAAACTTAGACAGAGGTGCACTCACAGCGTGGCCTTAAATATCATCGTGTCAATGACGTCACACTGCGTGACTTCAGAGCCATGCTGCCTAACTGCTGCACTGTGACAACAAACATCAAAATGGTGGCGCCCACGTAAAACAAGATGGCATTAAGGCAATTCCAAAACCTGAAGATAAAACAAAATAACAAGTCAAAAATTTAAAGTGAAACTACGTTCTACATTTGTGGTGGGAAAAAAAAACAAAAAACTGACAAACCCAAAAAGAAACATTTACAAAAAAATGTGCAAGTAGTGACATTCAAGAGCAACATGGTGGCAAGCTATGAGAAACAACGCACAAAACAGCAGCATCCAGTGTGAGGTTTCTGTTTTGGGACCCCCCTCCTCAACGGGACGGCACGCCGAAGCTCAATTGCCGCGTCTGTGGAGGGCTGCTTGTCCATTGCCGAGACAACTGTAGGTTCGCTGTGCTGCAGCATACTGTATCGCGGTGGAAACAACTCTGAGCCAATTGCGGTCTCGTTATAAGCGCCTGTGGCCGATGGGTGATGCAAGGAACATCATAAATGCAGGGAACAGTATAACTTGGCCACTGACCTGGCCCCGAATCTGCCTGTTTGCTGTGTCTGTGTATAGGAGAGTGGTAGCTCCCACTGCAATAAATAAGCTCACTGTTCCTGTTTCGAGTTGAATAAAGCTGGTTTTGGTAAAGGACTGAGACTCAGCCTCAGGAAAAGATGGGAAACAAGGTAGCGATGCTGTGATGTCACAAAAATAATAACTATTTATAACAGCACAAATGTTTCCAAAAATGAACTGAAACAAATGAGGCGTTTTGAAATGGGATTGTAACCAATAGTAACAGAGCTAATGAGATAATATAAAATTCATTGTCTTCTGATGAGATTCTAAAAGTTTGTAATGCCACAGCTAAAATTCCCCATTACCTCAATTAAGGATTCTTTTATGATTTATCTTTCACAGTTATAACAAAAAGTCCTAATATCTTATTTTCTTAATTACTTGCATCTGCATGTAGTATGTAGCATACAAAGGTCACTGAATCAGTCCTGTCCAGTGTCTGATCATCTTTCATTTCACATTAATGTCCTTGTCATCCACATGTCATGTAGCTCTTTTCATTTTTCCAAGCGGCTTCCTTCTTTTGAAGGCTGGTTTAGCATATGTAAGCTCTTTCTGTCATCTCCTATGAGGAATCCATTAAGACCAGTTTTGTTTAGTTTTAATTTGAATTCTTGAACATTATTGTTATTTTTGTTTTTAATATTTTTGTATCGACCATCACAGGTGATGTCATTGTATCACAGCAGCCATGATAGCAAGTGTTCAAACTCTGTGAAAACTTGAGCAGACCCACAAGATACCATAAAATAATCCATCCATCCATCTATTATCCAGCCTACTATATCCTAACTACAGGGTCACGGGGGTCTGCTGGAGCCAATCCCAGCCAACACAGGGCACAAGGCAAGAAACAAACCCTGAGCAGGGCGCCAGCCCACCGCAGCCATAAAATAATAAAGTATAAAATAAAAAAGACAGGGAAATTTCACAATAAACTGAAGCTTTGCTAGGAGAAGATGTGTTAGAGTTTTGATCTTCACTTTCATCTGGCCATTGGCTTGTGGTTAACAATTTGGTTTTAATAATTTGACTTCTCTGTGTATCAATCCCAGCTACGACTATTTCCCTCGCAGTTCAATCAAACAATGTAAAATATTGTAAAGGAAGGACAGTGATACAACATAAAGAGTCAACTTCTGACACCGTTTACTGTTGTCTATATTCAAAACAAAAAGATACAGAAATGAGGGTTACAGTCACACTGTAGCTGGTCTTTAGGTGCTTGTATGGTACATCAGCATCAGTCGCTGGTTTACAGGTTCTCAGCTGGTTATATAGCTCCTGTGGTGGAAGAGGCGGGGCTTCCATAAGGAGGACGGAAGTGATGTCAATGTCCCTCCCCAACATCGTCCTCCTCTCCATTGGTTAAAGTCTTGCAGGCACTCCCATAGCACACGTGCGCAACAATATAAAACATATAATTCCATCATTTCTCCTGTGTTGTAAAGTTTGTGGGACAAGAAATAGTTAGGATATAGCAATTCAATTCAGCTTGTCGGGGTTATAATAGACTACGCACTAATATATAGGCAAAACATTTAACATAACTAAGAAAATACTTATATCAACTTAACTAGCAAATGGCTCTTACAACATACATCTATACTAATAAAAGGCAAAGCCCTTACTGACTGACTGACTCACTCACTCACTGACTGACTGACTGACTCATCACTAATTCTCCAACTTCCCATGTAGGTAGAAGGCTGAAATTTGGCAGGCTCATTCCTTACAGCTTACTTACAAAAGCTGGGCAGGTTTCATTTCGAAATTCTATACATAACGGTCATAACTGGAACCAACTTATGTACAGATATATGGCCATAGCCTGTAGCTCGGTCGCCGTGTGAAGCGGAGTTGCGTCCCTCATCGTCACGCCTCCCACGTAATTGAGTGCCTGCCCATATAAGGCTGTTCGTCGGTAGCAATCCAATAGACACGCTGCCGCTAAATATTCGCGGGTGAAGGACTGTGCTTATGCAAACGAAGATAAGATGGTCAGGGATAGAATAGTGTTTGGCACAAACTCAGCAAAAGTGCGAGAGAAACTTTTAAGTGCCGGGTCTAAGCTAACATTAAATAAAGCCGTGGACATCGCGAGATCGCACGAGATAGCACAAGCACAGCTGAGAACCTTCGATGCATGTACTCTGAGTGGCTCACGTGAACTGACTTTGCAGGACTGGGAAAGGTAAACCCGTGCATGCAGTGTGTGATGTCTCAGATAAAGAGGAAGATGAGCTGTTTATTGACGCAGTAGGAATAAACAACCTTCTGAATCTGAGCAAGCCTTTGTAGACATATCAATAGGAAAACAAGGTGTAAAGCTTAAGTTTAAATTAAGTTCATAGACACGCTGCCGCTAAATATTCGCAGGCAAATCCACAACTTAATACCAGGAATGCCTGCTAAACATCTTAGATTCACGAGTACCAATTTGGGTAGTGAACACTTCAATGAATGAAACCTGTTATCTTTACAACGGTTGACAAACACGGAATATAACTTGAACACAACACATCTTCCAAATACAAACCTGATTGAAAGAAATAATGATAATCAAATCCTTGATGACAGCAACACTCATAACAGTGACAAAACAATTACATTGAAAATCATGTTAACGTTATTTTTAAAATGTTTTACTTTTCTTTTTCATAACTTCTTTAACACACTACTTCTCCGCTGCAAAGCGTGGGTATTTTGCTAGTACTAAATAATTCGACAAAACGATTTTTGAAACAAAAATGACAGACTGGCTCAATATGTAAAATAATTATTCAAAAAATATCCAGAAAAAAAGAAATACACTTAAGGTAAGTTAGAGACCCCAGACTGTACAAATGTTCAATTCACCAGACAGAACAATTCAATCCTCTGTATGCTTTTATCAAATGAAATATAAATGTCATACCAAACAGATAAAAAATGCAAAGTAGACTGCATTTATTTAATTAAAAAAATCAAAGGGAAGTTCAATGTGGAGAGACCCGATACACTAAAATACAAAGATAAAACCTGCAGTTTCCACTCCTCCCAAAGCTCAGTCAGTTTCTTTTGGTCATTTTTGAGATTCTTCGTCTTAGAATATGTTTATGCAGAGCTGAACAGGAGCAAAGGTCATGTAGTCTGCATCACTTCATTTTTTATACCGTAAACACCACACTGACAAGCTTACAGCCCGGCACACATGTATATATACAATGCAGTTTAAGTAAAAAACAAAACCTCATGCAAAACTTTAATATGAAACAAAAAATGCAACAATTGGAGTAACCATGTTTGTAAAGGTACGATAGTAGAATGTCGTTTACAGCACAGTTCTCTGTGCACTGACCAAGCAAAAGCTACACAGCCAGCTGTCACGAAGGCGGTGATTTTAACCCTTTAAATTCGGCCTTATTTTGGGCCATTTTTTTTGCTACTTTAACTGGCTATAACTTTATCATCCTTCACTCGATATTCAAGTTCTGACCCTCAAAGTAATGGTCAGCCACTTCTCCTTCAGAGTGCGTACAGCAGTCACAACAGAATAAGTTTCAACATTCAGTGATGTTTTATCAAAAACAAAAAATAGACTTTGAATGTTATTCTTATTTCCATAGGTGTTGGAACAAGCTGCTAAACACTATCGAAGTGTCAATGAATGTACTGGGGACACCAAGAAAAAAAAATGCTATAAAATATCTACAAGTAATGTCTGTTTTTACTGTTCTGAAGCATTAGGAAAAACAGGATTCATTTTCTCCCCTTTTATTGTTTTCCATAGCATGTGCATCCATTGTTGAAGACTCATGGCTTATGTATCATTTTGAAGGGCAGGTTCTACTCCATCATAATATTTATAGCTGGTAAAGAATAGAAATTATACCGTGTATCCAAATTATGACATCATTAGTTGCAATATTCAAAAACGTCTTTACAAGAAAAAAATGAGAAAAATTCTGAAATATAGGATGTGGAAAACAATGTGGTGTCATTTGAAAGTGAAACATCCCTCCCATGTAGTAGATAATAGCCAGTGAGTCTAAAAAATAAGGTTAGGAGCACACGCTAATACAGCACATTGCCGCATCCACCACATCACAAACCAACTCAGGATCCCAGATTAGGACCTGAGTGCAGCCATGCAACAGGTGACACCTCAGCACCACACTAGTTCAGGTGGAGTGGAACAGTGTGAGGTTTTTTTATGGTGGCTGGAGTGCCAATCCTGTCACCAATCCACAAGTTTTCCCTGTTAATTGGAGGACCTGCTTGCAGGGATGGATGCAGATTAACGTAATACCCAGGACAGAGCAATTGCAGGTTAAGGGCCTTGCTCGGGGTCCAACGAAGTACAGTCACTTTTTGGCATTTACAGGATTTGAACCGACAACCTTCTGATTGCCAGTGCAGATCCCTAAGCCTCAGAGCCACCACTCCGCTGAAACAATGGATCTGAGTTTAAAAGGATAAAGATAATACTGGAAACTGCAAGGCTACATACAGTTTGTGAGGTTGAGCAAGTCCATATTATTTAATCTTAATGTATGTACATTTTGAAAGCTTACTCACAAAAAACGTTTGTTTTACAAACATCATCTTGGTGGTCTGTATTTGCTGTGCAGCTGAGATAATTACAGGATAGAAAAAGAGTCCATGGGGTGAGGCTGCTACAGATTTTACAATTTTGTATTTGAATTGTGGATAATAGAGCCCAATGTAGCCCAATGTATGTTTACAACACAGGAGAAATGACAGAGTTTGACTACAGATTAGTCTCAATTAGCGAGCAAGTAAGGCATGGAGGAAACACGGTTTCAAACGTGCTCAGTTGTACGTGCAGCGTCGTTCATTTAGGACGTACCAAAAGTGAAGTAAAGCACAGAGAAATGAATCATCTTTAAGTATAGAATACAAATGAAGTTTAACAAGAAAAAGTTAAGTTTAAAGAAAACACATTTTTCCTTTCTTGCCTTTTATTCTACGTGTGTAACAACTGTTCTCTATTCTTGTGTGGACTGTTTGCCTTAAATTTTCAATTTTTTAAACTAACTTTTTTGGGCTGAGAATTTTCTTTTGGTACGTGTTTGACTCATGCTTGATCCTGCCTTACATACCAGCAGCTACATGTGTATTATGTGTATGTTTGTATGGCTTAGTGTTTTCACATATTGTATACCTTGTGTTCTGTGGGTGGGTCACCATGACGTCACTGCTAAATGACCACCCTCATTCTTTACATATTCCCGGGTGAGGTCTAAGGTTCCTCAGAGAAACATTGTTGATTGTGGAGTTAGGGTCATTATTTTAAGTACTGTTTGGATTTTCTGGATTTGTGTTTCTGTTTTCTGGATTTTATCATTGAATTTCAGACTGGCCTTGTTTGCTTTAGGTTTCCTTTTTTAGGGAAACACTTTCTGCCTTATTTTTTCTTTTTTTCCCTGTCTTTCTCTGCTACTTTTTTGATTGTTAAATAATTTCTTTATATATGAAGGATTTTTTGCTTCTATCCTTTAACACTAGAATTACCAGAGCCTACGAAAAAACTCATAGATCCGTCCCACCTTAAATCAATTCTCACCTCTCCGTCAGCGTCTTTTGTCCTGTAAATGTGTTGATAAGCAGCAAACAGCAAGCAGTCTGCTTTCACATCCCCCACCCCGCACAGTTTTCTCAGCTCAAGTCTGTTTACCTAAGTGTCAGTTGCTTAGAGCTGTTTAGAGTGAGAAGTCAAGCAAAATGACACCTTTTATAAATACTATATCGTTATTTGGAACACTTGCATTTCATGTGTGTTCCGTGTCTACAACTATGTAAAAACATTGTTAAAACAGAAACGTTTTTCATGTTTTAGTAATAATAGACAAAATGTAGACATGAAGTGTATAATGTGTGAAGCCTGAAGTCCAAATATCAAAGAAACAGTTTCAAGAAAAGTACAAATAGAACAAGTACGCTTCTATTCAAGTATATAACTGCAGAAAAAGAACCCACGTTAGGGTGCGATATTGACACATATTTGCTATGATTGCTTTGGTGGCGCAATGGTATCAACTGTTGACTGGTAATCAAAACTTCACAGGTTCAATCCCAGAGGAGTCCGTTTTGAGAAGTGATTATTCTCACTATTTTAGAATAAAAACATACATTTGATTCCAGTCTATAACAGCCGGTGTAATTTATAATACTTGTAAAGGTTAGCTTTGTTTTTTTTTATTCAGTTTTATTCTTTCAGCCGCGTTCATGATCCCAACTCCCCCCCACCCCCTCTGACACTGCTGTTTTCACATAAAGACGCGCTATAACAGAGGTAAACTCAGATCATGACAACGGTTCTACATCGGAGCAAGAATACACTTTTGCCATCGCTGTACTTTGTATATGTACATGGGAAGCTCTGCACTCTACTTGTGACTTTACGCTGTAGGAAGTAAGTAAATAAATAAAGGTAAATAGGTAAATAACACTCGATCCGGCTCTTACATACAAAGGTCGGTGCATGTGCCCAAAACATTAACATTTATATGTTACTTACATAAAAGCCAGATCTAATGTTATTTACCTTACATTATTTACTTACTTCCTACCTGGCCATCACTTCTGTGAAAATAAACCTTTTATTTTTATCAGGATTTGTGTTGGCCCTTTGGGTTTCTAGTTGTTTTTTCTTACGGTGATTTGCCCCTCTAGTGGGCAACTGTGGAAAGTGAGTTGGCCCCTGTGCTTTAAGGACTCCCGTATTTCACGCCCCTTTCTGTAGTTGACATTGAGGCTGTGGCCTATGTGACCACGCCCCTAACAACGAGACTTGGCATCGTGACAACGGCCAATAACAAATTAGTCAGAAACTTGTAAAATAAAGGCAACAATGTTAAATTGGCTTTGAAAATATAATAAATAGTTGAATAAGAGTCTTGGCTTCTCAAAACCTCCAAATCATCATCAAAAGGATTGAAAACGTCTCTTATATGAAAAGGAAAATAATTTAAAAAAATTAAAAGCAAACCCTAAATCAAAACCCTAAAAACAAACCCTTAAATCTGCTGCAATCCCTCTCTTATAGTTCATTAATTTTCTTACACATTTTTGCGCCATGTTGCAGTGATTGAAATTGTTTTTACTGTCTTTTCCAGTGCCACTCCCTTTCCATTTTTTGAAGACATTTTCTTCATCTTTCCTCTCCTCTGTACCTGGTGCTTCCTCCTTCTTTACTTCTGTTAGGCATTTAGATTGAGGTGGCGAGGGACGAGCCGGTGATGTACTACCACGATACAAAAGGCAGAGCTGGGGGAACGTAGGAAATTAACCCCTAAAGCACAGCCTTTAAGTGGGCAGAAGTTATATCCTAAGAGGGAGTTTTTCCATTTATTTCACAGAACTCTGATGTTTTTTTTTATTTTTTTATTTTATGTGTGAGACCTCAAATCTTTAATGTCAGAATTCTGATTGCATCATTTAGCAAAACCTTTGGAGTTTTTGTATGAATTGTAGTTTTCTCCATGTTGGATGTATTTTATACAATACTCTTTGCATTCATTTTATATTTCTTGTACTTTTTGTGGAACATATGCTCTAGTATAATAATGGCCTTTTCTGTGCAGTTTGTGTTTTTGTCCATGTCGATGGTGACACAAAAGAATTTTGTTAGTTTGAGTGTCTATTTTAAATTACTTAATCAATTTGTCTCTGCCATGCAAAGGTAATTTACCTTTAACTGGGAATGTGAGACGCAAATTCTGAAATTAGAAAAGGTGTATATAGATTAAAGTCATATGCAAAATGTTTCGTATTGCCAAGAGCTTACTGGACTTTTGTTGGTATCGGAAGGGAAGGAGGAACATTTATGTAATTATCTTAAGACTAAACCAGAGCCACAGAGAAGAGAGTTGCTCAATATTCCTGTTGTACTACAGCAGTAGTCTCCAGGTCTGGTCCTGGAGGGCCACAGTAGCTGCAGGTTTTCATTCTAACCCTTTTCTTAATTGGTGATGAGTTTTTACTGCTAATTAACTTCTTTTTCTTTCCATCAACACCACCAAGGGTTCCAAATGGGCTTTAACTGGCACTGCAAGTTGAATTGGCAACACCTCAAGTTTAGGATCAAATGGCTTTGAGGTGAAAAATGACAAGTCACAATAACAAGGTGGTCCTTCTCAGCAGTGGTTTTAAACCCAAGATACAGAATGCTGTCTTGTGAATGATATATTCCTTTTTTATAATTACAGGTTGCTACCTTTAAGGGATTAAATGGTCCTGGAACTTTCATTTCTCTTTACTGGTGGGTGCTATGCGACCTTAAAGGAAAGAGGCTTGAATGAGAAAGTGTTAATGTTGGTGACAACCTTCAAGTCCCATTGCTAAACTGGAAAGTTCAGGTTGGACATGCGTGTGCACACACACACGCACACACACCCACTCACACACACACGCATACACGTATGCACACACACATACACACACACACACACCCTCAAGGGTACAGAGGACACTGCAGGGCCAGTTGGTTCAGCCTCTCAGCCTTGTAACACTCAGCACAAAGACAGTTTCACACGTTACAAGAAACAGTTTTCTTCAAATTAGTAATTACATTGAGTATATGATAGAAAATAGAAACAAAATTGATGACGAAGACAAAGCTGAGGGTTACTATAAAACTTTTAATAACAATTTAAATTTACTGAGGGAAGCTTATTACTTATTTTGCCCATCACTTAGTGGACTGTGTCCTGCTGGCCCTTAATGCTAAAATGTCTCAGGTTCTTACAAAGACCAATGTGTCCATTAAGTATGATAGTTGACCACTCATTCACTGTAACAGAAAAAAATATCATCAATGTTGTTAAGGAATGAGCTACAATTTTATATTATTTCATTTTAATAAATCGAAAGATGATTAGTATGCTGATTTTGGCTTTTCAAATGATGTTCAGATTATGCTGTAGTTGCTCTACCTGAAATGAGTTGTCCGTATTAAAGATGTCTGAGAGATGGAGAAAGCACATGACGTTTCCTGACACGATTTCTTCATGTTTCTATAATGCTTGAGGGAGGAAGAATTCATTAAGCAAGACATGCACGACATCAAGACAGGGCCACACATACCAAATAAGTGAAAGGAATTCACTTCTGAAAGGCTTAAGCATTAATAGAAAGTGTCACTTAATCAGTAAAGGAAACTGCGTGTGCTAGTCACTCACAAGAGGAGGTGAGTGGTTAGAGAAGTGACACTGAAAGATACAATTAAGGGTCATGACGTGCTCTGAACCTGTGGCTGCCTGAAGCATGAAGTGAGCTTTGCATGTTCTCCCAAGCTGATGTTAACTGTCTTGATGGGCTGCCTTGAGCCTGACGTCTTTATTGAAGTATATTGTCCAATAAGGGAAGTCTGAATTGAATATCAAGTGTCACGTTTTTAAGATGGTGGTATGTTTGATTGCATTAACAAGCGTAGCTCTGTTGCTTACAGGACATCTGAAACAAAAATATTATACTTGGTCATTTATTTATTAAGGAAAATGATCGAATATCACATATTTGTGAGTGGCAAAATTATGTGAACCTTTGCTTTCAGTATCTGGTGTGACCCCCCCTTTTGCAGCAATAACTGCAACTAAACATTTCCGGTAACTTTTGATCATTCCTGCACACCGGCTTGGAGGAATTTTAGCTCATTCCTCCGTACAGAACAGCTTCAACTCTGGGATGTTGGTGGGTTTCCTCACATGAACTGCTCGCTTCAGGTCCTTCCACATCATTTCGATTGGATTTGACTTGGCCATTCCAAAACATTAACTTTATTCTTCTTTAACCATTCTTTGGTAGAACGACTTGTGTGCTTAGGGTCATTGTCTTGCTGCATGACCCACCTTCTCTTGAGATTCAGTTCATGGACAGATGTCCTGACATTTTCCTTTAGAATTCTCTGATATAATTCAGAATTCATTGTTCCATCAATGAAGGCAAGCCATCCTGGCCCAGATGCAGCAAAACAGGCCCAAACCATGATACTACCACCACCATGTTTCACAGATGGGATAAGGTTCTTATGCTGGAATGCAGTGTTTTCCTTTCTACAAACATAACGCTTTTCATTTAAACCAAAAAGTTCTATTTTGGTCTCATCCGTCCACAAAACATTCTTCCATTAGCCTTCTGGTTTGTCCACGTGATCTTTAGCAAACTGCAGATGAGCAGCAATTTTTTTTGGAGAGCAGTGGCTTTCTCCCTGCAACCCTGCCATGCACACCATTGTTGTTCAGTGTTCTCCAGATGGTGGACTCATTAATATGAACATTAGCCAATATGAGAGAGGCCTTCAGTTGCTTAGAAGTTACCCTGGGGTCCTTTGTGACTTCGCCGACTATTACACGCCTTGCTCTTGGAGTGATCTTTGTTGGTCGACCACTCCTGGGGAGGGTAACAATGGTCTTGAATTTCCCCCATTTGTACACAATCTGTCTGAATGTGGATTGGTGGAGTCCAAACTCTTTAGAGATGGTTTTGTAACCTTTGCCAGCCTGATGAGCATCAACAACTCCTTTTCTGCCATGATACACTTCCACAAACATGTGTTGCGAAGAGCAGACTTTGATAGATCCTTGTTCTTTAAATAACACAGGGTGCCCACTCACACCTGATTGTCATCCCATTGATTGAAAACACCTGACTTGAATTTCACCTTCAAACTAACTGCTAATCCTAAGAGGTTCACATACTTTTGCCACTCACAAATATGTAATATTCGATTATTTTCCTCAATAAATAAATGACCAAGTATAATATTTTTGTCTCGTTTGTTTAACTGGTTTCTCTTTATCTACTTTTAGGACTTGAGTGAAAATCTGATGAGTTTTTAGGTCATATTTATGCAGAAATATAGAAAATTCTAAAGGGTTCACAAACTTTCAAGCACAACTGTATAAATCCTTAACTCTCTTTTGTTGCTTTCCTATTACGAGTATTTTCCCCTTTTCCTGTGTAGTTTGCTCCCTTCATGTAACCCTAATAGTGACAATAAACAGCCAGCATTGCAGACACCCGGGATGATGAAAGCAGCAACAACTTCAGTGTCAGAGTCGCTAATTAAACAATCGATTAAATAAACAGAACACCTGGAAAAGCAGAATGAAAATTAGGTTGAAAATATTGTTAACAATTAAAAAAACTACATATTCCCCATATAACTGCGTATTACATTTTAATAAGAATCTAACAAACTTAGTTTGTAATTTCTACATTGGCTCCAAAACACTGAAACTGGGAAATAATGACTCACTTAATCAGGCTAACAGTTCGATGAAAAACGGTAGTTGGTTGGAACAAAAACCTGCAGCCACAGAGGGCCCCAGGACCGAGTTTGCGAAGCACTGGTATAGAGGCAATAGTAGTTAAGTATTTTGGTTTGCAGTGCACATTGAAATATATAACGACTTGTTTTAGATATGTCATTAAGTTATTCCTGAGATGGTTAAGCACACAAAAGACAAGGCTGTAACAGAGGAAGGTTGATGCCATACACAGAATATAAATGGGGACGATTAAGAGGTCAGCAGATGTCCCGTAAACAACAAGACTGGACAGTTGTTACATACACAGAGACTGCAAGGGTAATGGCTAAAACTAAAGGATAGGAGAAGAACAAAACTTTTATTTTATTATGTAAACCAACTAACCAATCAGAGTAAATGTCAGCACTGTTATGTACATTCAGTGGTTTATAAAATAGACCTCTGCCCTTATTATTTTGACCGTTCTGATCATTTTGTAACAGACTGCTGCAATGAATGCTTCCTGTTCAGCACTTGCTGTAAGAGATTATTAAAGACACAACTGACAACTTTTCTCCAACCTGGTTTCTGACTCAAAGAGTCAAACTTGTCCTTATAGAAGATATTTTTTACTAGCCATGTGCGCCCAACTACGTCGTGCGTGTTAAAGTTGTCTGTGAAAGGCTCCCTGTTTAAATGCGGCTGCCAGTTGTGAACTGGGCCCTTCGTCGCACAGCATTATGATTTTTTATAAGGGAAACAAAATTACAAAAGAAAACCCTTGGATATTGATTTGATAGGAACGGCCTACTCGGAATCACTGTCCGAATCGTAATTATGTGGTGGTGTAGGAGCATTTCTGCTTCTGTCCGTTCACAGTCCGTCTCGTTTTCACAAAGCTGTCGTTTCCTCTCACAATCTCTTCTCAACCTTTCTCTAATCTCGCAGGTTGCTTTGTGGCAATCCAAAGAGTAAGGCAATATACACGGAGCAAAGGTTATAAAAGGGGGACACATAGGTATCCAGGCTCTTTAAAGCATAAATAGGGATCACTTCACTGACATGTGAGCAAGCCATGGTACAACTGTGAGACGCGCAGCACTCGCCGGCTACAACGTAACAATAATAATTTCTGGAACGTGCTGTTACGTTGTCATTCATTTTACCCACTGTCTTTCTTTCATTCATATGTTACGTAGGCACGTACCTTTTATCTTCGGCAATCTCATTCTCTAACCAGGCCTCAGGAGCTAACCAGTGTAACACTGTCCACCATCCCTTTCGTTATTCCGGCACATTGTTGACATCCGTGAGTAACAACAACGTACTAAACTGGAAGGTGGTCTACGCATGCGTGGAATTCGCAGACAAACAAAGATCAAGATCTAAATGAAGATCTCTTTAGTTAATTTAAAGCACAACAATTTGTTTAGTTTGAATGTCTGTGTTTTGAGGTGTGACTGGCGTACTACAGTCTTCAGCAGTATAAGCCTGGAGGAGATTCTTAATGCATTGCCTATGTTTTAGCTGTCTCTCTACTGCCATCTAGTGCTTCTACTTCTAATTCATTCGCGGACAAACAAAGATCAAGATCCAAATGAAGATTATATATAGAGATGTAATTAATATGTTCATTTCTACCACAGTTCTTATATTCATGATTATATGTCTAATTCTTATAGAAAGACAAGCATTTTCATTTTATTAATGAAAAGATGTCAGTACATGCAGAACTGGTGACATTAGCTTCAATTATATGCAGTTTAGATGGATGTGACTCACAATAGATCTTTTATACCAGCTTCTGATGAAAGGCATTATTTTTTTAAACTCATTTTTCATTACCATGTCAACTACGTATTTCTAGTATGTAACTTATTACAGTTGCACATTGAACAGCATGTAAAAATGCTTTAACATTTATTATGTATGGACTCTAAAATCTGATGTAAAAAAATATCAAATAAAATATATTCTTTGCAGTACCAGATGGAACCATCATTACAAATTAAATCCCTTTCAGGAGTTCCACATCTCATGTCAAGTCAAGTTGGGGAGCACACACTGGTACAGTGCATTGCCACGCCCACCACACGACGAAACAGCTCAGGATCCCGGTTGGCAACCCCCCAGGCAGACACTCAGTCCAGTCCCACCCTCCAGAATTGACCATTTACCTGCCACAGGCAGGTGTTACGTGGGCATCCCCTTGGCCTGTTCCAGCTACCCAAGCCAGATCACCCTCGGGGAATCCCACCTCATGGCTGTAGTGCCGTGACTGTCGCTTCCTCACAATGCAGGTAATGTGCCTCATTCGTGACTCCATGAACAACAGCTCAATCGACACAAAGTCAAACCAGTGGTACCCAAGGATTCTCCAAAGACACAATACTGAAGGAGTCTCAGACAGGTGCATAATTTATATTTTATAAGACGAAGTACACCTAGAATAATTGAGTGTGTGCCTGCATAGCCAGTAATGGACTGGTGCTGCCATGATAGGTTTTATCTCTCTACATCCCTATTGTAAATTAGATTCTGTCACTTCTTGGACAGGGACAGTGGTGATTCTGCATTGAGGACTGATGGGACATGTTACTCAAAATAAGTAATAGGCTACTAATAAAATGTTAACCACTTTGTTTTCCAATGTCCCAATGTCAATGTAATTGCTAACCTAGAAGATCCTGCTTCTTGTAGTATGTAAAATTGTTTTCAGGCCAGTTGCAGTGAGCCTGTTTCTGGCTGAGGGGCTGGACCAATTGGCCCTGCAGTGTCCTCTGCACCCTTGTCTGTGTGTGTGTGTGTGTGTGTGTGTGCATGCATGTCTGACCTGAATTTTCCAGCTTAGTGATGGGCCTTTAATATCACAGCCCTTACTACAATGGGGACCACCTTTTAGGGGGGGGGGGGGAGGAGATGAATATCAGAATTGCACTGATTACAAGACATTGTGCTGCACAAAACTGCAGTGCTAATAGAAATATTAAAAACAAAATTGTGGATTGCTTACACCCCCTTAAAAAATATAAAATCAATAATTAATCAACATAAATGAAATTGTAAACTGTTCGCTTTTCTGTTTGAGTGTTCAACAACCATAAGCAAAGAGGTTGAACCAATTTTCATGAAATTATGCATTTGTGTTGCCATAAGTCCAACTTAAAATGGAGGTTATATGGCATATCGGAGAGAGGGACTGTAACAGAGGCAGGGCCGCCGGGCACCTCAGAAAGCAGTGCCAACGTGGCACAAAGACAATTTCACATACTACAAGTAGCAGTATTTGTCAAATAAGTAATTGCATTGAGAATATGATAGACAATAGAAAAGAAAGTGCTAAAGAAAACAAAGCTGAGGTTGTTATGAAGATTTTACTAATAATTTAAATTACTGGTGGGGTTGTGTCCCGCTGACCCTTAATGCTAAAATGTCTCTGGTCCTTAAAAAGACAACATGGCCTTTAAGTGTAATTGTGATAGTGGATCACTCATTCAGTGTAACAGAAAAATGCAATGTGAACGTCCTTAAGGAATAAGCTACAATTTTATATTATTTAATTTTAATAAACGAGAAGAGGATTAATATGCTGATTTAGGCCTTTCAAAACAATGCTATAGTTACTTAACCTGGAATGAAATGTCTGTTCTAAAGATATTTAAGAGAAGATAAATGCACATGAAGTTTCCTGACATGATTTCTCTAAGTTTCTATAATGCTTGAGGAAGGAAGAATTCATAAAGCAAGACATGCACGCCATCAAGATAAGACCACGCTTACCCTGTCACTGAAAGACTGTGGCTGATGGGTGGACACATAAAGATTTGTACCAGCCAAACTGCAAATTCATCAGAGACCACAGGTACAGTGTTTTCTACTCAGCTGTTGTGGATGTACGTTTTTTTTAACTCTTTATGGGTTTTATTTATCAATTTCAATGTTACATTTGCTTTCTTACCTTAGGCCTTTCTACAAATATATACAGGCAGCTCCAGCTACTTCAGCTAGTTTTCTCTAAGCATTATGCAAGTTAAAAAATAACATAGCCCTAATGAATTGCTAACAGGCTGTAGCGCCCCACAACCCTAAACAAATGTAAAGAAAAGCACTGTCATTTCCTTCTTCAAATATGCGAAGGGCAGCACACCGGTAACCTGCTGCCCTCACTTCTCGAGCTTTAGGCCATTCCGTTTGTACGCTTTGTCCCTGTGTCCATATTAGTTTGTTTCTTCTGGGAACTACATGTTCAGCCCACCTCCACAAAGATGTGAATGAACATCAGATTAGCTGTTGCTTCCACGTCTGCCCATTTGAGATCAGGCCCAGTGTTCACAGGACAGGCTCCAGCTTCCTTAAATGGGTTCAAAAAATGGATGGACACAACAGAAACATGCAAGCAGCTGGCAAGCATCATATCACAGCTACTACACTCTAAGACATAAACCATTGACTGAGCAGCCTTTCTTTCTAAATGCAAACGTAAGTGTGTTTATGTCTTGTGATTTACTGCTGTTCTTACAGTTCTTGGCACTCGTATTTCATAAAACTGACCCTGACTACTTAGTGAATTAGTTTTTTGCCCAGAAAATGACTTTATGTTTAATTTCTACACCTAGGAGATTCACGGCATAGGATTATTGTAATGTGCTGTGCCGAGAAAATAAAAAAATGCAAAATTTTCAGCTTTTTCATGTCAACTAATGGGGCTGCCTGCAAACCAACCGGATCAGCTACGTTTAAACCACAGACAGATCCCAAAATTGCTTTTATCCACTTATAAAGTTATTTAAGTTATATTCCATCCCTGGATTGCGCTGTAACTTGGTAATATTATATTGCTCTTTTTTAGGAGTTCTGAAAACTTTCATGCAGCCTGAAGCTGACAGGGTCACGGATGGGAACTGGAGGGTCGCCAGCTGCAGTTTTCACAGACTCTCGAGGAAGACGATTACGACGACAGAAGGAGAACACAAAAGGTGAATCCAGCCAAGAGGAGAATGCAATGTGCGGTACATACCTTAACTTCCCGGAGTTTCTTCACTTATTTTACTGCACTTTTACTCTCTCCTTCGGGCAAAATGACGTGTGTCTCTATTGATAATCCGTGCAGATTCCAAAATTGGTTAAAGTCTTGCATGGAATTCCCAGATGAATCATCACGTCTGCACTCCACTGGCTCAGGACCACAGCCTTCAGAAGTGTTCTCTGGGGTGATGCAATATAGAAATTTAGAAATGTTGGTCATTACCTTATTTTGTTTTTTGTTCACATCACAGTTTATTAATGTGTTCTACAATCATTACATGCTTTACAAAGCAGTCAAACTTCATATTATAAATTAACAAGAAGGAGTTAAATCGTTTTTCAAAGGCCGCTGAAAAATTTATCATTAGTTTTAGATAATATAAACATTGAGGACAGTGGAGTTCAGGCACACCAGATATAACCCTCAACTCATTGCAAAGGAATGTTAATGCTATGGTCTTGGCAATGCAGCATTAACTTGTGAAAGAGGAAGATGTCAACGATGAAAATGGCCTTCCTACAGTACATGTCCTAATTGTACAAAAAAGGAAACATTCTTTCTTTCCTATACCGTCATGACACATGGATCCATTTCTTTTCCTCAAGGAAGGAAATTCGTTTTAAATAAGCCAAACAGATGCCAAACAGAAGCTGGACTGTCCAGGATTGCAACATTTACAGACACACTTAAAGCCCTGTCTGCAGACAACCATGTGGCGTACATTCTCAGAGTAAGAAATCGCTCGATTCATTCACCGCTAGAGCTGGGTGAGGCTGTGCCCTTCCATGGTCACATACCCAAAGGGTGCCATTGTCTTTTGAGAGACACTGCAGCCACTAAGTCTCAGAATCAATTCATGAAAAAGACCGTCGTTAATGAAAAATTGAAAAAGGAGGCTTTACTGCAACAAAACATGCACAGGAGTTCAGCAGACTCCACCAGGAAAAATGGTCAATGTAAAGTATGCAATATGGTGACTGAGATCATTTCTGTGTTGTCACAGTTATATGTTTTAATTAATTCCTCTTTTCTATTCATTCCAGAAACAATTTCCACTAACTATTTTTCCATTCCTGGGGTTTGAGTCTCGGCGTCACTGTTCTTGTTCTGAAAGTGTGACAATTGGTACACATCTTTGGCAAGGATTACACCTGTCCTTCACAAGATGCATCTGATCTGTTATACTCTGGAAAGGAGGGACATTTTTAAGGCACCACAGTTTACTTTTAACACTCAAAGGATTTCTCTGTAATTTGTGCTGACCTTTATATCATTGTGATGGTGATGTCACACGCCACACGCTCCTGGTCCATTTTCCTTAGCAACAAGGTGGCACCACAAAATGACAGCGTTATTATTCATTTTAATTTTCTGTCTCTTGAGTCTGAGTTCCTCCTGTTGTGGGTTCTGGTTCATCAGGAACTAGTTTCTTTATTTATACAATCATCTAAGGTGCGCTTTAGAACATTAAAAATGGTTAATGTTTCACTATGATGCCATTTTTATTTGTTTATGGCTACTATTGTTGTGTTACCCAGGATTGACTGGGAGTGTGTGCTGCGTGACATCACCTATGCAATGATATAAGAGGACAGGGCCGTCCTCTTGTTGATTATCTTAGTTGGAGGATAAGAAACAAGCCAGTATTTTACATTAGTGTCTGCTTTTTCAAAGGAAAATTCTGGATATTTTGTTTCTGCTTTGACTTTTGACTAAGATTTCTGGTTAGTGTTTAGAGAAAACATAAGTTTTTGGTTCTTATCTTTACCTGGCCTTTGACTGCATCTATAGTATCTTCTGGTCGCTACTATTCTATTAGCTGACTCTTTGACAGGGCACAACATGCGGTGCCCACAAAAAACAAAGTGGTGTCAAAAAAATGATACAAAAAGTTGCAACTGAGATATAATTTAACAAATTACATTGCGTAGATTTTTCTTACTCCTTTCAGAGCATTTCCATTGAGTCATTTCCTTTATCTTCATTACCCTTATGTGGGTGTGTTTAGCAAACAGCAACCACTTATAGTTAACACCCCTATGACTCAGTTATTATGCCACCTAATTATTGTCTGTTGCCCCATTTCAACCAGGAAGATTACAGATGGTGGTACAGAGAACCTTATCCGACCAGGACGTCCATGGTATAAAAGGACAGGGGGAGACAGCTTGTGAAGGGCATTGTCTCCCCCGAACCACAAGGTGGCAGCCCCCCGCATTAAGGTGCCACCATGGAGTCCCACAGGGCACATGGGGAATTGTAGATGGCTGCCTCAGTCATGTTGGGTTCCATGGGTGCTGCCAGGGGGCGCAGAAGAGACTAGTGAGCCCTACTTTGCCAGGCTCCAGCCTTACCCAGAAGTGCTCCCAGGCCTTTGATTTGGGGCAATGGATGTGTTCCCAGGTGTAATATAACAGCAGCAACCCGCTTCAGTTGGGGAGCCAGAGTCAGGAGGAGGATGATGAAGCTTGCTGTGAGGAGCGAATAAGGAAGAGAAAAACAGACAACAAAGAGACAATAGTTGCTGTACATTGAACTTGTGTCTGAGCCTGTGTGTTAGGAGTTTGGGGAGCTGCAGCACCCCTGGTGGCCACAATAGTTATCCACTGGTACTTGCCTTCAGGTTTGTTAAATCCATGTGCAACTGACAGACACGGCGATCTTCCAGGTATTTTAGTTACTGTGTACATCTCACAGGATTGCAAGGAACTTGAACAGCAGGCCTATGAAGTGATATCACATTTAAAATAAAAGTGAATTGCATAATATAAAAATATGAATTCCTCCTGACATCAGCCTAATTTCTTGCTTCTAAAAATTTTAAACAACACTTTTAACTTTATAGGTTTTTAGGGTTGTTATTTTCCCGTGTCCAGAGTACAGTGAAACTCTTATTTGCATGTGCTTCTCAACATGTTGAGCACTCTCCAGCGCCATGATTAGTGAACATAATAACTGTACCCTAAAAAGTCTGTCATCCTTACATGAAAAACAGTTTACAGCACTATCCACTATTATATATTGTCGTGACTACGGTGGGCTGGCGCCCTGTCCGGGGTTTGTTTCCTGCCTTGCGCCCTGTGTTGGTTGGGATTGGCTCCAGCAGACTTCCGTGACCCTGTAGTTAGGATATAGCGAGTTGGATAATGGATGGATATTGTCGTGAAATAAAATGATTTCCATAACAAACAAAGAGCTGGCGAAAGTCCCCGTATATTGTTCAGTGGACAAAGCAAAGAAAATATTTGAAAAAATGATCAAAAGACTCAAAAAAACAATTGACCAAGTGATATGGCGTTTTTATAGAGAAAAAAAGATGGCTGGCGGAAATAATGTGGCAGGAGATGATGTCGTGACTGGTGGACAGAAGTGACGTCATCGTTGTGAGACCAGAAGTAACATCAGCAGCAGGAGACTGGAAGCGACGTTTTCATCTGGAGTTGGATGTTGAAATGACGTTGGGTGGCCATCTTGGGAATCCAGAAATTTATGTGGTGAGCATATTGGATTATTTCTCTTCTTTTGGTCTGATGAAAAAGAGAGAGAAGCGTTAGTACCACAAATCAACCCTTCATCTTGTGATGTTTCACTCACCTCAGGGCTTGTTGACTGCCTCCTAAGCGCATGTGTGTCACAATATAGTTGATACATCAGACAATGGAGTTAAAGGCATTCGGTCACAAAAAATCATTAATTTATTTTCACAAGAGTGTTTTCTAGAAGTGCCTTATTTAACAAGTGAAAGTGCATGTGTTTGGGATGTTGTGAGCATACAACTGCAGGACTTGCACGTGGATTAAGTAACACAAGTAACAAGAAGAGGTTTTCATGGACGTCAGTTAGATCAAACTAACTAACAATCTCTCTCACATTCTTTCCTAGGGCACGAAGCGGTAGCGGAAGTAGAAGCAGACAAAGGCCGACAGTGAGACGAACTGCGTTGCAGTCGTCGTAGAAGAACTCCAGGCACTCAACAAACAGATTCAGAAACTCCTGTCCAGATGAAGGTACCTCAAGGATTTGAAGGCTCGGCTGCTGGGTAAACCATCCTTGACATCTGAAGTCGACGTAACATCCACCGCGCGTCATGCCACTCACTCCCTAGGACAAGTAAGCTTCACCCCCGCGCCTCGTAGGAGCAACGACGAAGCCGATGAAGACCTCGCCATGTTTCAGCTATGTAGGCAGGGGTTCAAAGCTAGAACACCTCCATCGGCACAGGCAAGCATCTCGACCTAGAACCGGTTCGATCCTCTCCGCGTCCCCAGTTTGCCTTCAACCCCGAGTGATGTAATCGTGGTAGGTGATCCGATTGTACAAAACCTCAGTACCACATGCCCTAATCGAAAATCTTTTGTTTCTTGTTTTCCTGGTGCTCGAGTCTGAGATGTGATGAGACGTGCACCGACCGTCTTCGAGAAGCACAAGAGGGCAGTTGGATCCATTGTATTACACACCGGTGTAAACGACATAAGGCACCGACAGTTGGAGATTCTCAAGGCTGACTTCGCAGCACTAATTAAAGACACGAAGGAGAGGACCCCATCAGCAAAAATCTTCATTTCGGGTCCACTACCTCTTGTCAGACGATCAAATGAATACTACAGTCGTCTGCTGGGATTAAACAACTGGCTGAAAGGCTTCTGCGAGAATCAAAACATTGGGTTTATCGACAATTGGGACCTCTTTTGGGAAAGGCCGCGTTTCTTCAAGAGGGATGGCCTGCATCCGAATAGATTCGGCGCCCGGGTCCTCTCCGAAAACATTGCTAAGGTAATTCGTCTATCTTTTTTTTATCTTCTGTCTATTTCTACTTTAAACCCCTTCCGTAAAGTTACTGCTTTGCTATGACATGATAATGACTTAACAAAGTCTTCCGTAAAAGTGCACACTTTTAATACTCTAATAACCAATCTTAATGCACGTAAAAAATCTAGGCAGTGCGGCATAAACACCAATAATTTAATTGCAATTACTACTTTAGATGAACAATGCATTACAACTATAAGAACAGATTATAGATTACATAAAAAATACACACAGAGCGGCGCTAACAAGAATAACCTAGTTTCTGTTCCAAATATCAATAACGCGCATAGAATTCAGCTCTGCCCCTCCGAAACATTAAATATGGCACTATTAAATGTTAGTGCTTTAACTAACAAGACATTTTTTATCAACGATCTTATTAGTGATATAAAAATTGAAGTGAAACATGGCTTAGCTCAGACGGCGCGGCTGTTTTAATCGAATCTGCGCGGCTGTTTTAATCGAATTTAATTTACTCATGCGGATCACCAGGGAAAAAAGGGGGGTGGCTTGGCAAACATCTATTCCTGCCGGTTAAAGTGTAAAGATGTCAGTTTTGATAATTTCAAGTCCTTTGAGTATCTCGCCGTTGTTATTCATGGAGATTCTCACGTTCTAGTATTATCCGGGTATAGACCTCCTAAGTCTTTGTTTGAGAAATTCTCAGACTTAATGTCAATTTTAATTACGAACTATGACACACTCTTAATAGTCGGTGACTTTAACTTTCATATCGAAAATCAGTGTGACCTAAAAATAAAGGAATTCATGAACCTCCTGGACTCTTTTAATTTGAGACAGCTCGTTAATCAGCCTATACATAAAGCAGGTCATACGTTAGACTTAGTAATTACCAAAAGACTAAAAGTTGATATAAAGCAGATCATTAATATTGGTCTATCAGACCATTTTCTTCTACTATTTAATATAGAAATAATGATAGAAAACATTCATAAGAAGCATATTGTTAAAAAACGCTTCTTTGACTCATCAGCAGCTTTAAAACTTACAAACATTCTAAGCATTCAGTCCGTTTATAGTGCCAACTATAATAGCGAGGATAATGTAAATAGTAAGGTGGAAAACTTTAATTCTAAAGTGAGAGCTGCTGTTGACATTGCACCTGAAAAGAGTTAAAAAATCTTCTAGCATTGTTATTCCATGGAAGACCCAAAGAGTGTCTGATTTAAAAAGAACATGTCGTAGAACTGAGCGAAAATGGAGGAAAACTAAACTGACTATCCACTATGAGATTTTGAAGGTTAAAATAACAGAATACAATAACACAGTCCGTCTTGAGAGGTGTTGCTATTTCTCTAAGATTATAAATAACAATGCTAGTAATCCCAGAATCTTATTTTCTACGATTGATCGTCTGCTAAACCCAGGTAACACAAAGGAATGCCCCCAGAATACTTCCAGTGAAACCTGTAAGGCTATTGCTGTATTTTTCAATCAAAAATTTAATGATATTAGAGATAACATAGTATATCCTCCCAACACTGCGGATCCTCCTAAGCCCCAGTACTCTGTTATAAACAAATTAAATTCTTTCACCAGGATAGATTTACCTGATTTACATAGAATAATCTCTCAACTGAGACTCTCCACCTGCGCTCTTGACCCAATACCAACAAGTTTTTTCAAATAAGTATCAGGCGTGCTAATTGATAATATTCTTGACATAGTAAATTCGTCATTAAATACGGGGGTCTTCCCAGACTGTCTTAAGACTGCTGTAGTTAAACCCCTACTCAAGAAAAATAATCTTGACCCCTGTGCTCTTGAAAATTTTAGACCCATCTCTAACCTGCCCTTCTTAAGTAAAATTCTAGAGAAGGCAGTCATTATGCAGTTAAATGACCACCTCAATAAACATGCTATTCTTGATAAATTTCAGTCAGGTTTTAGAACAAATAACAGCACAGAAACTGCACTTGTTAAAGTAGTAAATGACTTGCGGGTAAATGCAGACAGAGGCCATTTATCTGTTCTCATCCTCCTAGATCTGAGTGCCGCATTTGGCACCATTGATCATAATATTCTTAGAAATCGCCTTAGTCAATGGGTGGGCCTCTCTGGCAGTGTCTTAAATTGGTTTGAATCCTACCTGGCAGGGAGAAAATTCTTTGTTAGTTGTGGTAATCACAACTCAAAGACACATGATATTCAATATGGTGTTCCACAAGGCTCTATCCTGGGTCCGCTGCTCTTTTCAATCTATATGCTTCCGTTAGGTCAGATTATCTCAGGGCACAATGTGAGCTACCACAGCCATGCTGATGACACACAGTTGTACTTATCAATAGCACCTGACTCTGACACCGACTCTCTCGATTCACTAACACAATGACTTACTGATATTTCTGAATGGATGAATAGTAATTTTCTCAAGCTAAATAAAGAGAAAACTGAAATTTTAGTGATTGGCAATAATGGATTCAATGAGGTTATCAGAAATAAACTTGATGCATTAGGATTAAAAGTCAAGACGGAAGTAAAAAACTTAGGGGTAACTGTTGACTGTAACCTGAATTTTAAATCGCATATTCATCAGACCACTAGGACAGCATTTTTTCACTTAAGAAACATAGCAAAGGTTAGACCTCTTATATCATTGAAAGATGCTGAGAAATTAATTCACACTTTTGTTTTCAGTTGACTAGATTACTGTAACGCACTCCTCTCAGGACTACCCAAAAAAGACATAAATCATTTGCAACAAGTGCAGAATGCAGCTGCTCTAATCCTAACTAGGAAAAGAAAATCCGAATACATTTCTCCAGTCTTGATGTCACTACACTGGTTACCTGTGTCTTTCAGAATTGTCTTTAAAATTCTGCTTATGGTTTATAAAGCCTTATATAATCTCGCTCCATTTTATATATCGGAATGTCTGACACCCTATATTCCAAATCATAACCTTAGATCCTCAAATGAGTGTCTCCTTAGAACTCCAAAAGCAAAATTTAAAAGAAGTGGTGAGGCGGCCTTCTGTTGTTATGCACCTAAAATCTGGAATAGCCTGCCAATAGGAATTCACCAGGCTAATACAGTAGAGCACTTTAAAAAACTGCTGAAAACACATTACTTTAACATGGCCTTCTCATAACTTCACTTTAATTTAATCCTGATACTCTGTATGTTCAATTCATCATAATAACTATTCATTGTGGCTCTAAAAACCGTACAGACCCCTACTCTCTCTTCTGTTTCTTTTTCCGGTTTCTTTGTGGTGGCAGCCTGCGCCACCACAACCTACTCAAAGCATCATGATGCTCCAACATTGATGGACTAAAAGCCAGAAGTCTACGTGACCATCATCATCAAGTCCTTCCATTTCATTTATGTTAGGTAGATTGCCCAGAGGGGACTGGGCAGTCTAATGGTCTGGAATCCCTGCAGATTTTATTTTTTTCTCCAGCCGTCTGGAGTTTTTTTTTCTGTTTTTTCTGTCTACCCTGGCCATCGGACCTTACTCTTATTCTATGTTAATTAATGTTGACTTATTTTATTTTCTTACTGTCTTTTATTTTTCTATTCTTCATTATGTAAAGCACTTTGAGCTACATTTTTTGTATGAAAATGTGTTATATAAATAAATGTTGTTGTTGTTGTTTTGATATTGTTTGCAGTTGTTCAGTGTTGGACACCACAGACCCTTATTTTATCAGAAGCTTTTTTTTTACCTCCATTCTGCATGAAAACATGACATTAAAAACTACATGGAGTAACATAAAAATATCATTTTTCAGAGGAGTATTCTTTTAAAATGGTTATCTGTTATGGTTTAAAAGACATTTTACAAGGTTGTAAGTGACTTGGCCTAATAAAACATTATTTAAAATTGTAAACATGATGTGTTCAAATTATGAGAAATAAATATCTTAATTAGTTTGCTTTAACTTACATTCCGAGTAGTTAAGCAATATTACATTTTTAACGTGGACTCCTCTGAACATAGGCCAGTGTCACAGTAAAAAGATGAATGGCTGTTTTCAAAAATAAATATGAACAATCAAACAAAAATGAACCATGGGCTGTTTTGCTTTACTTTAATTCTGCAGTATATTAAAAAAATGTAATTCCTGCCTTGAACTATTAAGTATAAATCACACAAGACCAGAGCTCAATATTAAATTAAAGTCAACATCAACATGTGATATAAAGACAATCATTTATTTTTTTTCATATTATTGGAAACCACTTCATCAAAGAAAAAGCAAAAAAAAGAAAATACAACCCCAATTTCAAAAAAGTGGGGACAGTATGGAAAATGCTAATTAAAACAAGAAGGAGTGATTTGTAAATTTGATTCACTCTGTACTGTTGTAGAAAACACTACAAAAGCACATTATTTGATGTTTTCCTTGTGGATTTAATTGTTTTTTGAAAGTGTGCACTCATGTCAAACCTGATAACTGGCAACCCACTCCAAAAAAGTCACTCAATTACAGTATTAATAACACTTAACACTAGAATTACCGGAGTCTACGAAAAAACTCGTAGATCCGTCCCACCCTAAATCGTTTCTTAAATCCATTCACACCTCTCCTCCAGTGTCTTTTGTCTTCTAAATGTGCCAATAAAGACAAGCTGCAAGCAGCCGGCTATTTCATCCCCCCACCGACTTAGAACGTGCACGAACTTCTCCCAGCTCATGCCTTGATTGATTATCTGGGAGTGAAGTGGAGTTTTAGAGTGGAACTAATAGATCGTTATTTGGAACACACACATTTCATGTGTGTTCCGTTTCTACAGTAATCTGTGTAAACACATTTTTAAAACAAAAATGTTTTTCATATTCTAGTAGTAAATGACAAAATGTAGGCATAAACTATATAATGTATGAAGCCTGAATTCCAAATATCAAACAAACACTTTCACAAAAGATACAAATATAACAGAACAAATGCACTTTTATTCAAAAATATAACTGCAGAAAAAAAACAACCCGTGTTTTCCTGCGACATTGACATGTGTTTATTATCACAGCTTCGTGGTGCAATGGTATCAGCCATTGACTGGTAATCAAAGCTTCACGGTTTGATCCCAGGCGAGTCCATTTTGAGAACTGAGCTGTTTGTATTCTTACTATTTTAGAATAAAAACTTACATTTGATTCCAGTCTGTAACAGCCGGTGTAATTTATGATACTTGTAAAGGTTAGCTTTGTTTTTTTTTATTCTGTTATTTTCTCACCCACGTTCACAATCCCAACTCTCCATACCCCCCCCACCCCCACCCCCACCGCATTTGGCACTGCTGTTTTCACATAGACGCGCTATAACAGAGGTAAGCTCAAGTCATGATGACGATTCTACATCGGATCAAGAATGTACTTTTGCCATCGCTGTACTTTGTATATGTACATGGGAAGCTCTGCACTCGTGACTTTACGTGGTAAATAGGTAAATAACATTAGATCTGGCTTTTATGTAAGTAACATATAAATGTTAATGTTTTGGGCACATGCACCGTCCTTTGTATGTAGGAACCAGATCTACAGCGTTGTATGGGTTCTTCGTTGCCGTATGTTGCACTTCGTAATGTGCAGCACATTCTCAATTGGGGTCAGGGGTGCAGACAGGCCAGTCGAGTACCCGCACTCTCTGTTTGTGCAGCCTGTACACTTGTCACCCAAGCAGAATGGGCTCTGGCATTGTCCTGCTGGAAAAGACACTCTCTGGTAATATGTGTTACTCCAAAATGTATACATAACGTCTCGCTTGGGTCACAGATTTGCACAGAAACACATGAGCTTGTGGAGGCATGAACTTTATTCAAACACTGCAAACGAACATTTCTCTCTTTTTCAAAAGTTTAAACATGCTCCATGACAAGACAGAAATGACAGTTCCGTCAGGAGCAGAGAATGTCAGAGAGAGAGAGAGAGAAAGAAAAGCAAAACAATCAATTCCAAATCTGACAGGCACTGTATAAGGCTTTTAAGTAAGCGGAGTACCGCGTGAGAGGTTTATCACGCGTTATAGTGCAAGTAAGGTAAGGAGGGTAAAGAACAATGTGAAGGTAACCTGTCAACTGTTTCAGGGGTTTTCCCAGGGGCGTCTGTGTCCTCTGAGGGTGCGATCAGCCCTCCAGCTCACAATAGTGTGGAAGATGACCAGGGACCTTGCCCTAACCGGGACACCTTGAGAAGGGAAGGACCGGGAGAGGCGCCATATCTTCCCTGGGGCACTAGAGGAAAAGATCAAATGAAGCTCGACCCTGTTGGGGTCCGTGGCCACCGCCAAGGGGTGCCTGGATGGCTTCCCGAGCCATGGACTGCAGCACTTCTGCCACACCAGGAAGTGCTGCCGGAACAGGAACCAGATACGCCAAGAGTGTTTCCAGGTGCAAGGGCAGCACTTCCGCCACAGCTCCCGGAGGATCATCAGGGAGCACCTGGAGCACATCCAGGTGTGCCATAAAAGGAGCCACCTCACTTCATTCGTGGAGCAAGAGTCGGGTGGAAGAGGAAGGAGCTTGTGAGAGAGGAGTGGAGGCGATCAGAAAAGAGAATTTTAGAAAGGACTGTGAGTGATTGGTGCACTGTGCTGTGTGTACAGTGCGGAAAATAATAAAAGCGTGTGTTTTGGACATTGCCTGTCCCTTTGTCTGTCTGTATTGAGGCTGATCTCCCACAATATCTTTCTGCTTTAATATCTGAATGTTAATAGAAATTGTTAATTCCAAATTGTTCATTCCAAATGAAGCCCTCATGTTCTGAATTACTTCAAAACTCACTCAGTTGAATGACATCCTGTTGTCTGCAGGGTTCAGTTTATGATTATTGTATGGTACTAGAGTCATTTTGTTCTTTTTTTATGGGCAAACATTCTCATTTCTAACTCAGAGGACATGGTATATATTTGGGCTATACTGCAATTAATTAAGCGTATTAAAGGACAGAAGTTGTGAAGTTCAGATAAAGAGCTGGACCTTTATAGTTTTGTAAAGTATCATGGATTTGTATTTGCTCTGGTATAAGAGAGAATATGGGAAACTTCTTACCTGCAGGTACTAAACCAAATGTATAAACTTTAGCTTTGTCATAAAGACACATTACTTGCCATAAAGAAGTGACAGGCGTAGACTTGGCTACAGCAAGAAAACCTCCATTGTTTCCATTAGTTGCTAAGGACAGCAGTGACATCAAGGACACTGTACAGCTCTGAATTTCTGCTGACAAAATTAATGATCACTTGAAACAGCAAAGGAATTTTTATAAATCAGTCAACGAAGGGCGCGACAATCAAAAAAATGAGATTGGTATAAGAGGGTGTCTGGCTGCCTTATATGTCTTCAGCTTCTCAAGCGGTAAGTGACATTTGTGACCACAGATTCATTAATAAATTTATCTTGGAAAAATGGGAGACAGATAAAAAGAATAGTGACAAGTAAAAATGAGGCAAAGAATAAATCATTTTTCTGTATTGGGTTGGACACTGTAAAAGACTGTGAAATTTCCCAAATAGTCAGTTTTAGTATAGCAGAATTGTGCAACAGCACCTACTGAGGTTATTTAATTTTGTACATTCTTGTTTATCATGGCCATGGTGGGTAGTCGGTATTATAGACTTTCGATGACTTTTTCCCCCTCAGTGTCCAGTGTGAGTTCCCCTTAGCTTTCATAAATGGCGCCCCTCAGATGACAGCGCTTTAAGCAGCTGCCAATGTCACTTAATGGAATGACCAGCTCTGATCACAGGAGTACAGGGTGGTGATGTGTTGCATATTAGAATTTTACAGTACTCTGCATGCATGACAAAAATACTCCTACTAATGTTGTTGCCATGTCTGTCTGTCTGTTTGTCCATCTGTCCTGGCCACCAGTGAACCATTTGGTTCACTTATTGTTTCAAGGTAATTTGTCAAAAATGTTCAGTGTCTTATCTTGAACAGAAATTGCCTTAAAACAGCAAAACCTTCCATGCAACCTCAGTTACTGATTATATCACTCTTTTGAATTTATCTTGACAGAGATCATTTCAATTTGTATATTTTCCTCTTTTTCCTCTGATAGCTGCTTATAATTGCAAAACAAATCCCCAAATACGACTTACTGAAATGCTGGCAGAGTAGCATCGATCAAGTGGCTCGATTGCTTGCACGTGCATTTTCAGACTTCAGAATACAGCAGATACTAACTCTCCACTGGCTGCTTCTTTCAAAAAATCTGTGTTTAAGCAATATGAAACATAGTAAGCTATATAACTTCCATAACTAATAATGCCTCAATCGTTGCAATTTTTACCTCACTTTAATCAGAATCTGCTGTCTGTGCAAGTTATTTCAGCCACCTCAAGCCTTTTTGGTGTTCTGCTAAAACTAGCAGAAATAGTTTAATTGAGGACCAGACAATAAAACATCAGGAAACTGGGAAATCAAACCAATCTTTTCTCAAACCAAAATAAAACTCTAAATTGTAGTCAAAATTACATTGGCAAAGGACTGAATACCAGGAACGATAATACAATAAAGCAGCGTGGTGTATAAAGGGAAAGTCAACCACACAACCTTTATAACGAGAGCCTGCTGGCATCATACATCACGACCTCCAACCCTATTACCATAGCGACACTATAGCAACAGACATCACATGATGGCAGCACCCTTAAAATACAAAATGGAGTCGGAAAAGGCGCAAATAAAAACATTCAAATGAAACTAAAGCAGACAACTACATTAGAATTGAATTCAGCATTCCAAAAAGCCAAAATATTTGAATAATAATTTAGAAAAACACCTCCAAAAAAGAGTAAAACATTCTAAATGGAAAAGTCACATCACTTGGGCTACGATTTTAACGGCATTATATTGTAAAGTGCTCTTAAAAACCATGTATTTAATGAAATCTGATAATATATACATTTACATTCTATTATCACTGTTATTTCTGAATATGACTCACTGTTATAAAAATATTTAATAAACTACAATCCGTTACCTGTCCTTTTAATAAAATAAATAAGCATCATCTCGTGCTTACATCATCTAACTTGTTTAAATTCTGGCACAGATGCCATCGCAGTCTGGTCTGTTTAAGTAGGTGTGAACATGCCTATCACCCTCTGGTGTGGACCAAAACAATTGTCCAGGACCCTTTGGAAACAATGGTCTTGGTGTGGTACCAAGTGAACCCAGGAGTGCTCCACGTGAGGTCTGAATGTGATCGGACACAGGACTGATCTAACTGCAGGAAAAATGGGAAACATTTCTAATCGTAATTAGGCAGCCTCAGCATAAAAATAAACTTACACATGTATACAAGTTTGCATAAAACAACTCACACAAGTACCAATCAATGAGCTCAATCATAGAGCCAGATTCAGAGTCACGATTGGAAAGCAGTTGACCATGTAGGAAAAAAGGTGTAGATACAGCGTTGGTGAGAAATGAATGCAACTGACAATCAAATCGCCTAATCTTACACTGCAAGAGTGATGCGTCCTCTCACTGCAGTTACACTTTGGGCAAGATGTGGACACAGAGGCATAATAACTTTTGAGAGTTTATAGTAAATGTGAAGCAAACCTTTCCAAGTGGATATTATTATCAAATATTTATAGGCCTGAAGACAGCAGGCATTTCATTTGGGATAACCTAAACAGACTATTGGAGAGTAAGGACACAGCATCATACGGTAAAATTAAACTCACCTGATACATCTAGTGTCTAAATGAAATTGAAGCACATTCAGTACTGCTTGCCAGAGAGACTCCTAGATTGAAATTTGTTCTTTGTGTAGTATGCAAAGTAACGCAATTTCATGTTCTCTTCTAGTCATCATATATAAAAGGCATTCTGCTCACACAACTCTGCTTGATAAACAAACCACATAATCATTGCAAATGGGCTGGTGCACAAGCGTGGCTCTCGTCGCATCTTCATAGTGTTGAATGAAATGCCCACAAGGTGTTTATTGTTACTTCAGATTTGCATGAACATTTGCTTCATGCAACATAAGCGAACTAACAGGAAATTGAAAATAAGTAAGTAGTCATCTCCTGATTGGTCAAAAAGCAAACAGACCATTAGTGTGAAAAGGCCTTTAGGTGTCTGAGGACAACTTGCATTTCTCCATCTGTTCTCATGAACTTCTACGTGTGCACAGTGCAGTTCATCCTCACTGGTCACAATCACTTCCTGGTATGGAACCTGCTTAGCTCAAGATTCTAATATTAAATGAATAGCAGGCTTAGTGCTAGAGGCTCAGTGGAACGGCAGCCATACTTTACTTTTCTCATTTCTGCCAATTCACACAATGCCTCTGGATCTGCCACCCAACCCTGTAGTGGATGTTTCTGCCCCCCAGTAAATGTAATGCACACATACAGTAAGACAGTTGATGTCGTGAGCACACTTATGATTCAATTTTCCAATCATGTGTGTTTTTTATAATTAAGACTTGTCACTCCTTCCTACCAAACCAGAAGCATTAAATCTACAGTTGTGTTCACCTTGGACATTGTAACAGTTAAACACTTCCATTTCTGCGACTGACATCACTTGTCCTGTGCTATTGCTCATGGTGACCAATCTGTCCTTCTGGATTGAAATTTCTCTCAGGCTGCTCATGGGACTCTCATTGTGTCTCTATTTCTAGTTGGTCATTTTCAGGTTCTGGAGAACATGGCACTGTTCATCACGCTTGAGACTACTTTCCATCCTTCAGTTATAAATTGTTGGGAGCCCGTAATTTTTATTACTATATGTCACTCCGATATTTGTATAACACACACACATAAAATTTCCCAATTGCAGAATTAAAACATAGCAGAAAGATTGTAGTACTGTATTTCAATCCCTTCACTGGAGCTGGTAACATCTGTTTCATACATCTGAACTGGCTAAATGTTTTCAGTAATGGAAACCGGATAGTGGCTTTAAAGAGGATTAACTGTCAGGAAAAACATCAAGAAGGCCAGAAGTCACATTTTGTAAACAAGCCTTGCGGAATTGAAGTCCTGCTCTTCTTTGCAAAAATGACTTTGAGCTTGAAAGTGGGGGCATATGGTGTGGATGTGCGTTAAAGCTATTAAATGGAATCAGGTAGGAGTTCTGTCGTCATACTACATATGCACGCACTGACAGATGCAAACCCATGGAAAAACTTCTTCTGCTCCATTAACGCTGCTCACCCATTCACATTCCATTCTCAGAATGAACTGACTCTGATGTTTTACTTTCCATTTTTCCAGACTCATTGCGAACAAGTGTGCTTGAATCTCTGGTGCTCATGGGCTTTGGGCTGAGAGAAAATCTTTTCTCAGATCACACTTCTTTGTAGGTTTCTATGTCCTCCTTAGCTTTCCCGTATCTAGTCTGATATTTTTTGTACAATTCCCAATACTAAATATTTCAGACTAGCTGTGTAGCATGCTGTAAAAAGCCTGGGCTCCTAGAAACTATTGAAATCGTCAGAAAAAATTGGCGGTTTCATTTTGCAGATGTGCTCGTCCCCCTTGTCTATCAGCGGCTAAGCAAGTTTCTCTCTCGTTTGTCTTTCCTCTGCGGTTTCACTTTGGGACAGAGTCGCTTTCTTTCAGCATCAAGCTGTAGCCTTGTATTTCTTTCTTCTTTCGACTCGTGAACTTGGGGCTGCCTTGCCGGCTCTTTGAGCTTCATGCTGTAACCTTGCACTTCCAGGCCGCCTCGCACTACCGGGCCAGACAGACAGACACACACTCTCACACTTCCATGCATAGATATTTATATATAAGATAACTGGATCATCTATGACTCGAGTGAACAATGTTTTTCCACAACCACTAAGAACCAGTCTCACTGTTGTGTTTCTTCTTGGCTCAGTAAACTCAAATCTCAGGCCTTGCTCCAAAAGTAAGCTTCAGTGCTAGAAATGAGGTGTAAAAACAAAATCGGCCTGATCCCAAATTCGAGAAGTAGGCTTTCCAGGGGCAAGCTAATGCTGTAATGGCTCTTTTCAAACTCTTTTCAATATATTCATCCAGGGGATTCCCACGATAATTTTATTGAAAAAACAACAAACAATAAGAAATCCACAATATAACAAGCATGAGTGGTTCTGCCTGCTATCCATGTTCTTACATTTCAGTCAGAGTTCCTCCCTTGGCTGGGGTTCAAATGCCATGTTTTTTGTATATTTTGCTCATTGTTTATGTGTGCATTGCTGATTACTTAGTTTCTTTCTGTTTATCCATCTTTTATCATGTTCCTTGTGTTTTGTGGGTGGTCCCACCTGCCCAACACGGCAAAGTACTGTCCTCAGGCTTATAGGAGTGGGAGGAACTCACAGTCTGTTGCAGTTCATTTGAATGCACTTGGGAGTTGGTGAGTTTTTTACTGCGATTTTCCGTGTTTGTGATTAGTTTGTGTATTTTTGGATTTTTTGACCTGTGCTCCTTTTTTTGACTTTGTTTGCTGGGTTTGTGTTTCCTGTGACCTTTCCTTGCTGTATCTTTTGAGCTCTTTGGAACTTCCCTGTTAACCAAACCTTGTTTTTTTTAAATAAATCTTGCATTTATAGATTCTGTGTTGCCCTCTGTGATGCTACCAGAGTTTCTCAATTGGATTTCTGTCTCTGGTTGTTATTTTTGCGATTGTGTGATTAGGAACTCTCAAGTTCATAACACATGTGTTCTCCCCTATCGCCACTCATCCTCATCTGCACACATGCACCTCCCACAGCAAAAAAACTCGCGGTATATTCAAGTGACTGCATGCCTGGATGCGCACTCCAACATGAGAAAGGAAGGCACATTGAGGACAGCAGATGACAAACGAGCTTGAGAAAGTGAAGCAGCTTTGATTCTACACTAAAACACGACACAGATAACTCATGTAAAATGTCTGACTGCCCTGCATTTAAAGCCGGCTCATGCTACTGCATTGCAACACTCTGTCGGCCTCGCACTCCAGTCCACGATTGGTTCATGAGCTGATGACGGGACTCGTCCTATCACAAGTGGCCCAAGTGAAACACTTAAAACATGGGAGCACCTCCACAAGGCCAAGCAGATTTTTCCCTCACTGGTGGGTTTCAGCCAATCCCATCCATCATTTTTGCTGTACTTGCTGCTTCTAAACTCCAACTTATATCAGTTTACATTTATTTTGGTTTGTACAATAGTCTCTACTTGTGAAAAAAGAAGTAACAAATTTTAAATGAAGATGAAATAGCAAAACATATTTACAGTATTCTCTGTGAAACGGAAACTTTGATCTGTAAAAAAGCATAGCATATGGGTGAATATCAAAGGAGATACTGGCAATCTACCCAGTGCAAAAGGTGAAAAAAATTAAACAGGGTATTTTTAAATCAAAATAAAAATAATTTGAAAATAGAAAAAGAGCAACTTGCTCCTAAGCACTTTCCTTAATATTTACCATGTGGATATGCATGCAGTTATCCACTTCTTATGTTTCAAGTTAAAACTGAATAAGTAATGCCTCCATTAGAGTTCCTGTTTACAGTATAATGGAATCAGGCTGCATAAAGGCTGTGTCTGTGTGTCGAGTTGGGTTGGAGTCAAAGGTTTTCTTCTGGGTCAGGGATGTGAGGCTTGTAAATCAACAGACACATAGATGACATGTCGGGCTCCAGTCAGACCCCTTCCTAAGTTCTCTTAAATCTGCCCCAGTTGATTGATACAATACAATACAATACAACTTATTTGGTATAGTGTTCTTCACTGTGTGCTGACGCAGAGTGCAGTGAACACATTCTCAGGTAAAATGCAGATACAGAGCATACTAATTTCTAAATACAGAATTAGTTCTTATACAGATACAGATTAGTTAAAAAAACAGAAAGGAAAAAAGAAACTAATTAACATAAGTGGACACTAACAATTTATGTCCATTAATTAATTGATGAACTATGATCAGTTGACAAGAGAGAAATGAAAACTGTAAAAGAGAAAGTCAAAGACAAAGTCAGACACAGTCACAGTCCTGGAGACCTCTGCTGCCTTACCCCCTCCTGGGTTTTCTATAATGGAATCTGTACTGGCTGTCCAGTCTAATAAGATAATCTTTCCATCCAGTGATTCAAATGTTCCTTTATCTGAGATGACTTCTTCATTTGCAGGAGAGCAGCCTGGCAGTACAGTGCCACAGCTAGACACCAAGAATTGAAACAGTATAGAGAAGGGTTAGTAACAGTTTAAAATATTGTATTATGTACATTTTTTACATTTGATTAACAAACAGAGATGCAGTATGTACAGCTAATCAGCAGCTCTAGGCAGGGTATGCTAGGCTAAAGTAGCGAGTCTTCAGCTTGGATTTAAAAGCTGAGATTGATTGTACATCTCTTACTATATAAAATCAGGCAGATCATTCGACTGCTTCAGGGCCTCGTAAGTGAAAGCTTGACCTCCGACTGTTACTTTATTTATCCTTGGAATCCTAAGCAGGCTGGCATCTTGAGATCTCAATGTATGCTCAGGTTTGTAAGTAATGAGAGGTCAAGATAAGTAAGCAGGACTTAGTCTATTTAAGGCTTTATATGTTAAAAGGAGGATTTTGAAATCAACCCTAAGCTTAACTGGGAGCCAGTGCAAAGACTTGAGAAATGGAGTTATGCATTTGTATTTTCTTGCTCTTGTAATGATTCTTGCAGCAGCATTTTGAATTAACTGAAAGATGCATAAAGAATTATTTGAACAGCCAGTGAATAATGCATTGCAGTAGTCAATCCTACTAGAAATAAATGCAAATGAAATAATTTCTCAGTATTCTATGTATTTAGAAAACTTTTTAAGACAGAAAAAAACATATTTTGTATAGTTCTGTAAAGTGTGCTTTAAACAACTTGTATTGTCAAATATAACGCCTAAATTTTGTTCTGATTCAGTAAAATTACAGTAGTGGGGATTCCAACTGAGTTAAAAAGTGACAGAATGTTGTTGCGGTCAGCACTATCACCCCCAATAAATAACATTTCTGCTTTTTCTGTACTCAGAGATACAGTATGTAGTTCTCATCCATCCACTGTTTTAATTCACTGACACATCGAAGGGCAGCATCAGAGAAACGTTCTTTGCTCTAAAAGAAAGGTATAACCAGGTGTCATTTCCCAGCTAGAAGTCTGCTATGGAGAGTCAGCATAACTAATGGTATGGAAGAACAAGCATTTCGTCTGCCTTGTATGGTGCCCCCTTAACCGGGCAGGAGGCCTTAATAAAGGATTCGGAAGAACAAGGATGGAAGAGCATCCTGACCAGGATGGGTGCTGTTCCCTGCCTTAGTTGGGGGCAGGGATAGTGGATGGACTGACTGAGGCTGTCTCCCGAGACAAGGTGGTCCCCCAGTGCATTAGGCAGCAGAGTTCTCTTTTGGTAGCTCTGGTCTGGACACCCGCAGATCTGCATGGGAACCTCAGTTCTGGACGGCAGCCCTGTTGTGGTCCCTGTTTACCTCCAGAATGTGCTGCCAGTAGAAGACTCCCTATTTTTAGATGCAAAAGAATGGTGGCATCCATGATAAAACAAACAAATACACAAAATGAAGATGAGGTGATAATAATACCAAAAACAATAAAAACAAAACGCATAATGTGTCAAAGCCAAAAGCAGAAATTTCAAACAAATTCATAATACATTCCTGTGACCCCTAAAACACTGACAAGATCCTAAACAGATCTAACTTTATTAATAAATCAGGTTGCAAGATTCCATAACACCTTCACTCTCTTTCGCAAAATCTTCCTTTATCTGATAATTGTGTAAAATGAAAAGGTCAGGAGTCATTATTTTTAGTTTAGTCTCCAAAGGATCCAGTTGATTCCTGGTTTTTTAAGAGCTGTCCAGTTATTTTTGTGTTGATGGTTACTGATCGGCTGCCACCCTAAATGAATTACACGTTTACGGTATTCACTCGGCGTGGTAACTGGGCAGTTTGATTTTTTTTCTCCAAAAACTGTAATAATTTAAAAAATGTGAATTTGTCTTTGTACGCATAATCATTCAAAAACAGCACTGCACTCCTTGAATGAGACATGATAGAACACACATGTTCAAAGTCTTTGACGTGATAACAAAGCGCTAATCCCAGCAGATCTGTGGCTTGGCCGTCTTCCTGAGGAAGACAAGGTAGGCCTTGCTTGTTATCAGTCATTCACAGCTTTAGCTTTCTCTCTTTGGGGCCGATTTAGCGGAAGGCTCAGTTTGGTGTGTGTATTCTCAGCTGGCCTGGAAGTTGTCATCATAGTTTTGCTTTTGGAGACAAGAGTTTTCTTTCGTAGGCTTCAGTTTCCAGATGTGCCAGACACTTTTGGTGTCAAGCAGCCTTGACTTCTTTCAGCTGTTATTTAACAGTTGTCATCTGCATAGTTTAAGCACAAAAAGTCAAACTCAAAAGCCAAATTAAAAGCTAGATTGGCTCTCTTTAGATGGAGAATGTTACTTTGATCCGAATTAAGCCTGTGATGTTTGATTTTATTGTTGCACTCTCTTTCAGCCAGTTCACCCATATCCATGGTTAAACATCATGTTGCGTGCTTATGCTGATAGGATTCAGTTGAGCCTTATGATCTCTAATGGATGCACTTCAGCCATGAATAACATGTGGCACCTACCTAAGTGCTCTCAATACTTGCACCCTAGACAATGCAACAGCCTTAAAATGCACTTTTGGTTTGTTGCTGTGAGGTACAGCGGGTCTGTGGCTCAAAAAACAGTGGCTGCTTTAATAAAATAATCCATTGGCCGGCTTGTTATCTGTGGGCACACTCATGCAGCTACGGGGACTTGAGGAAGTAATTGGGGCGAGATGTACCTGCACATGAAGGTGTTGTCTTTCTCAGTTGCTTCATCGGCTTCCTGCAGTGTGTGATTGAGCCTTATAAGAGCAAGCTTGTAACGGCCGACCACTTACCCAGCCGGCAGCTACACCTCCAAGACCTGTGGCCTGGATAAATTACTGAGGTGAATCTTATAAATTAAGCCGTACCTCTAACAAATACAGTTTTTCCCGCAATCGACGGATTAAACATAGGCACACAAAATCAGGCATGTAAAAATAAGTGATTAATTATATTAAATGAAATAACAAAAAATACAAATTTCACACGTTGAAAATATATATGTATAAACCACCACCAAAGCAACAACATGACAACACCATATATATACAATAACAAAACCCTCCCTTGTCCCAGTAACAAACACAAAACAGAAATAATGAATACGGAAATGCCAATGATCGTATAAAACTGTCCTGAATTACGGATGACTGTTCAACAGGTAGGTGATGTGTGAATTTTCCAGAAACAAAAATGGAGCAACCTCACCGTGAATCCTCGGCGTGTGGTGGACAATGTAGTTCAACCCCGGGGTCTCTGGCGATGATTGAATTGATGTAAGTCCGGCAGAATGAAAAACAAACAGGATCCCAAAGCGCGATGTGGAAAATTAGCAGGTGCTGGTGGTTCGTTGTATGTGAATTGTGATCTCCATCTTTCTCCTTCTCCTCTCTGTTCCCTCCTGATTGGTTATATAGTGATGAGACTGGTTGTACTTGATTAATTGTGAACAGGTGTTTTCCATCTTGGGGCTGCATTCTTCCTCCATCATCCGTCCCCTCTGTATTTACAGGGACAACATGCACTGACGCACACATGATAAACAGCAAACGGGACGATGGAAACAAAACGCACTCAGCACAAACATTGACAACACTAATTCTATGTAGCCCCACTACAAGCTGGCACAAGAGAAGGGGGGAGGAAAGAACAAAAGAGGTTGACAGGTTAAAGGATGGAGAGAAAGGTAGGAGCGGTAGTGAGCTGGTGCTTAGAGAGAAGCAGGTGGACAGGAATTGTGCTCCAGGAGGTAGCGTGTGGCCAACGCTCAAGGCAAGCATGAGGATCACTCCTGCTGAGCAACCAGGGAGCGGGAGTGATCGTTACGTTCCGGAGTGTTGTTTCACTTGGTGGAGCCTGGAAAGGCAGTAGTGGGCACAGAAGCAGGGTTCAATGGCTCCCTGTTTAAGACTGAAGATTGGGTGGCGGGGACACAGGCCAGATTTGAAGGATGTCTGCGCTCTTTGATGGACGTCTCTTTGTACTGCGAGGTCTGAGCAGGATAAGCGGTTTATAAAGGATAGCAGCAGGGACTGAGCATTTTAACTCTTTTAGGGCGGATGTCGACTTCTGACGACAATAGGGTTGAGGGCAGATGTCAACGTAAGTCAACATCCATGAGTAAAAGGGTGATAATTAGCCGTAAACATCAGCAAAACTCACCGCTACTTTATAGGATAACCCTCTTTGCAAGGAGGAATGTTAGACTCGTTGGCTTGACGTTGAATCCCTGCATGTGTGTGAGTAGCGTAGAGTAAACACCGTCTAGAATGGCATCCACATCTGTTGAGAGAGTGAAGTGAATGCACAAAGCAAAATACTCAGTGGATCAGATCTTGCGTATCTTTCATTATTTTGATTTGGACTCTGACTTGGATTTTGGAGCAAGTGAACTGGGGATCGAGATCTAAAACAAAAGTGAGTTACCGGCATGAGCTGATCGGTCCTCAGCTGATCCGCTGCCCCTGCTCCCATGCAGTCCCTGACTCGGCCTTGGCAGCCAGATACATCTAATATGGACACTGCAGACATCAACAGGCACTTTATGTTGATTTATGTGAGGATCCATTGATTTGTGTTCTTTTCAGAAAACTACATTTTTTTGGAAACATATTCAGCCCTGCGAGTAAAGAAAAAAAAGCCTTAAAAGAGTTAATGAAGACTCCTGTATTGTTTTAAACTTGTTTTTATCTGATTTATTCTGATTTTAACTTCCACTAAAAAATGGATGTTTTTATGGATTATTTATTCAATTTGAGCACTGCACTTCTTGAATGCTAGTTTTTGTTGTTTATGCTAAAAGCACTGAACACTTTGCACCTTCCCCTTGATTCAGGTGTGTTTTGTCCTCATCTGCCACGCTCATCTCAGTTACAGTGCTGATGGAGTCAGGTTCAAGATGCTCCCATTATGGAAGAGGCAGCAAGAAGCCAATCCGCATTGTCACAGTCTCGGAAATCTTAACCCAAGAAAGCCTGAAGTAGTGTTAGTTGCAAACACAGTTTTTAAAGGTCTTCATAGATCAGTTTTTCCTGTCACAGTAAGTCTCATTGCGTGTGTTAGGCCTTCATGCCCTTCAAGAACTTCTGAGAAAGGTTCAGTTGGATTCATTTTTATAATTTAAATGGCAGAGATGTTTTGTGGTTTAAGCAAAAGAGTTTTCAGATTTAGGAAAGGTTGTCATACTAAACAGTCAGAGATCATTCGTGTAGATTCATAGAGTTTCTTAATTTGTATTCGCAAAACAAAATGAAAGCTGTAGCCAATGTTCTTGTTGAATATAGTATGCCAAAGACCCAAATCCTTAGCTAGATCTGTTAATTTGCAACAAAGTTAAGACATTACTTTAATTACATTTCATTCTCAAGCCCATGTCAAATTTGATGATTTTTCCAGCAATTTCCAGTAGCAGCCTTCATTAACATAATCTTAGCATGTCAGAGGCAGTTCGTGGTACCAGTCATGTGATGTGACATACCTGGTGACCAACTCCAAGTAGTCCATGACTTGCTCCAATGACATCGAGCAGATTTGTTCTTATCTTTATTTGCAGGGGTGGGCTCTGGGTGCACAAGAGCTGACATCCAGTGAATGCTCATTCAGAAGTACAATGTCTACATTGAAGGAACGAGGGATAAGCAACATTGGTGTTTTGGACTTCACTGAAGATGTCATTACATATGATGTCACTGTGTTACCGTTTTGTATTTTTTGTCGCAAGAGTTCCACCGTTTTGTGTTTCTAATTCAATGGGTGCCACCATGTTATGAGAAGGGTCACCATGATGCAGTATGGCTGCTAGGCTTGTAATGCACATGTCATGTAACCCATGACATCTTGGCACTAATAATATATAAGATGGCCATCTGCACTAAAACAGTGCCTGAACTTGAATTTAATTAAATGAGAGATTAGTACTCAGGTAAATAATAAAATGGTTTAGTAAAAGTTTCTAACTTTGATTTTTGGTTTTGTCTTGCTAATGTTGGTGAAAAAGTTAACAACCCTCACTACCCTCTTTGTTTTGCCCTCAATGTAAAAGATCTCAATCAGCCTCTGCGACTGGTTAAAAATGTGTCTGATGTGTTCACAACGCAAGTGATCACAATATACTGTAGGTTACAAAGTGGTGTAGCAGAAGGTATGTACAAAAGCTAAAGCTATTAATTTTAATTTATATTAAGACAAATTTTGAGCAGATGCAGCAAAGTCTTAACCCTTTAAACTCCCCATTGTTTTTGACCCACTAGTGGGATCGAACACTAAAGCTCAATATAATTAAAGTACAGTGTTTTGCCATTAAAATGCCATATTGCATACCCTGATACCATGTTGCAATGTTTTTCTTTTACCTCAAAGATGCCCAAATTGCCACCTCTTCCCCAAACCTCCAGCTTTCTTGAACGTCCTGATTTAATTAAGTACAATTCGACGGACAGACGATGACGCCACATTCCTCTTTCTATGCTTTTTGATTTTTTTGTAAAATGTTTTTAAATCTTGCAGCTTTTGGTGTTGTAATTTGGACACACAGTGTGATTTCTTTACCTCCTATAAATATTCTGACAAAGCAGAACCTGCCTTTCAAAATGATACACAGACCTCGTGTCTTCAAGAATGGATGTATTTGCTATTTAAAAATGGTAAAAGTGTTTGTACTGCTTCAAAATAATAAAATAGTTAAGAAATATGTTTTGTAAATATTTTTATAACAATTTGTTTCTGGGTTGTCCTGTCCCTGACACATTCATTGACACTTTTCTGGTGTTTGGAAGCTTATAAGAATAAGAATAGCATTCAAAGTGCATTTTTGGTAAAACTGAATATTGCAATTTATTCTGCTAGCGACATACAGTTGTGCTTGAAAGTTTGTGAACCCTTTAGAATTTTCTATATTTCTGCATAAATATTTTTCACTCAAGTCCTAAAAGTAGATAAAGAGAAACCACTTAAGCAAATGAGACAAAAATATTATACTTGGTCATTTATTTATTAAGGAAAATGATCGAATATAACATATTGGTGAGTGGCAAAAGTATGCGAACCTTTGCTTTCAGTATCTGGTGTGACCCCCCCTTTGCAGCAATAACTGCAACTAAACGTTTCCGGTAACTTTTGATCATTCCTGCACACCGGCTTGGAGGAATTTTAGCCCATTCCTCCGTACAGAACAGCTTCAACTCTGGGATGTTGGTTGGCTTCCTCACATTAACTGCTCGCTTCAGGTCCTTCCACAACATTTCGATTAGATTAAGGTCAGGACTTTGACTTGGCCATTCCAAAACATTAACTTTATTCTTCTTTAACCATTCTTTGGTAGAACAACTTGTGTACTTAGAGTTGTTGTCTTGCTGCATGACCCACCTTCTCTTGAGAGTTTCACAGAAGGGATAAGGTTCTTATGCTGGAAAGCAGTGTTTTCCTTTCTCCAAAAATAACGCTTTTCATTTAAACCAAAAAGTTCTATTTTGGTCTCATCCGTCCCCAAAACATTCTTCCAGTATCCTTCTGGTTTGTCCACGTGATCTTTAGCAAACTGCAGACGATCAGCAATGTTTTTTTTGGAGAGCAGTGGCTTTCTCCTTGCAACCCTGCCATGCACGCCATTGTTGTTCAGTGTTCTTCTGATGGTGGACTCATGAACATGAACATTAGTCAATATGAGAGAGGCCTTCAGTTGCTTAGAAGTTACCCTGGGGTCCTTAGTGACCTCGCCGACTATTACAAGCCTTGCTCTTGGAGTGATCTTTGTTGGTCGACCACTCCTGGGGAGGGTAACAATGGTCTTGAATTTCCTCCATTTGTACACAATCTGTCTGACTGTGGATTGGTGGAGTCCAAACTCTTTAGAGATGGTTTTGTAACCTTTTCCAGCCTGATGAGCATCAACAACTCTTTTTCTGAGATCCTCAGAAATCTCCTTTGTTCTTGCCATGATACACTTCCACAAAAATGTGTTGTGAAGAGCAGACTTTGATAGATCCCTGTTCTTTAAATAACACAGGGTGCCCACTCACACCTGATTGTCACCCCATTGATTGAAAACACCTGACTCTAATTTCACCATCAAACTAACTGCTAATCCTAGAGGTTCACATACTTTTGCCACTCACAAATATGTAATATTCGATCATTTTCCTCAATAAATAAATGACCAAGTATAATATTTTTGTCTCATTTGTTTAACTGGTTTCTCTTTATCTGCTTTTAGGACTTGAGTGAAAATCTGATGATGTTTTAGGTCATATTTATGCAGAAATATAGAAAATTCTGAAGGGTTCACAAACTTTCAAGCACAACTGTATGTGTGTACAACTTAAGTAACTCTGAAAAGAGAAATACCTGACCTTTATTTCGAGGGGTAGAACTTGAATATTGAGTGAAGCATGATTAGGTTATAGCCAGTTAAATTAGCAGAACATAAATGAGGCCGAGTTTAAATTATGACTCCTTTGATATACTTTGTTAATCCCTGAAGGGAAATTGTCTTTCCACATGACCTTTGGGGTCAGAGTGCAGGGTCAGCCACTGTACAAGCAGCCCTGGAGCAATTTTCAGGTTAAGGGCTTTGATCAGTAGGATCCCTTCTGGCCAGAACAGGATGTGAGCTGAGAACCTTCCATATACCAGCGCAGATCCTTAGCCAGCGAGCCATCACTCGGCCCATAAGGGTTAAGGTTATCGTTAAATAATTAAAAAACTGGAATGAATTTTTAGACATGGCTTTAGACAATGCAGGACAAAATCATTCCAATATTTAGAATCAAAACAAAATTTAAATAAAGGTGAAAGAACATATAGAGAAAATAAAACAGAATGTGATCTACGTTAATATTTTTTGGAATACTTCGTCTTGAAGAAATTGAAGTAAATGTAGGGAACATTTTAAGTGCTTTAAAGATTAGAGGGAAGTACTGCTACAATTAAAAAGCTGAAACTAAAGATACCTACAAGACCATCCATCTTCCTAGCCATCTTATTTGGGGAAGAGTCGCGGGGCAACAGGAGCCTATCCAAACAATCATCAGGCTCATGGTAGAACCACACGCTCTTACTACTAGGGTCGATTTAGCAACACCAGCCCACCTAACCTAAATGTCTTTGGGCTGTGAGAGAAAGCCAAAGCACCCATGTGGACACGGGAAGAACGGGACATGAACTATAATTTCCTTGTTGTGAAACAGCAGCGTACCCACTGCACCACCAAGCCTTCTATCAGCGAGATCAGGTGATGTTAACTCTTGCTTGAGTGTTCAAGGAAGCTGGAGATAACATTTACAAACAATGCATTTTTTTAGATGTCATTATATTCTGAGGAAATTTCCGAACATTGGAAGTTGGCCAATATCCCGTTATACAGTTAGATAATGACGCAGGTAGGCCAACTTACCTAACATATACAGAGGGAAAAATAGTAAAACAAAAGAGAGCAAAACATAACAATTATGGGTGTGTTAGTGAGCAGTCGACATGGGTTTAAACACTGGAGAGCATGCTTCACACTTACAGTTTTATGAGAAATCGATAAAATATTTAATCAGAGACACTAATTCACACACATAAGGATAGAGGTTGATTAAAACACACAGTAAAGCAAATCAATTTCAAAGTGAAATGTCTTCATATACATTAATATTCAAGTAGTGTGGTAGACAGTAAGACGTTAGGGACTTTCAAAACTTGACTTGATGTTTTCTTAGAAGAAATAAGTGGATAGGACTGGCGAGCTTTGTTGGGCTGAATGGCCTCTTCTTGTCTAGAGTGTTCTAATGTTCTAATGTTCATAGAACTTGCCTTTAATAATTGCACCCATAATTTTACCCCTAACAAGCATTAGTCTGCTTACTAGGGTTGGCCCAATTCATTTTTTTTATTAAGGGTGATGACTTTTAGGAATTTACCTGATTTACGGATTGCTTAATAATTGAGTAAGATTTCCTACAGCTACTTGATGACGTCCAGCTTCTTCATAGGTGAAATGTCAGAAAAGTATTTCTTTTCTGTATATTTAACTTCAGTTCCCCATTGATCCTCCGTACCATACCCAAAGAACATCATATGATTAGGTTTTTCATTCTCAATAATATTTTGTGTATCTGCTTTTTGGCTTTTTGAATTTCGTTTTTTAACTGATCATTATCATGGGCTTGTAAGCCTTGGATTATTTCTCTCTCTCTTCCTTCTTCCATCAGTTATTTCAGATTCTCATCCATTTAGAATTTGTTTTGAATTTCTCATTGCCCTGAAATTTTTATGATGAAGTTTTTATGCTTCGTGTCAGACATGCAAATAAAAATTGTACATGTGTGCTACCACTACTACTACTGATCCTGACCCTTTCCAACCATTTCTTTCTGACTTTGACACTTCTTCTCAACATTTGCTTTACTAAAATGATTCTTTAACCTGCTTCCCCCTATTCAATGTCCTTTAGTAAGGACAAGATAGTGCTTCTGCTCAAGAATATGCAGTATGTTAAATATTGTCATACTGGGACTGGTGACAACAGATTTGTTACCCTACCTAAAGTCCCACAGGCCATTAGAGGGCAATGGCAGTTAGGTTTGCAGGGGTATTGCAGAAGACAGACTGTCAGGGGCTCCTCGGTCACACTCTGTGGTGTGGACAGTCTGCAGGGTAAGCTAGTGCCACTAGCGGGGTCTACTTTGGGGTGTACCTGGAGAATTTTGAGTGCTAGCCAGGTAACCTAGAATTACTTGTAAAGGCTTTCCCTGAAGGGTTTCCAGACTTTGTTTCCAGGCATATTGTAATCTGTTCAGTTACCCCATAAAAGGTGTCATTTTGCCTTACTTCTCATTGCATCCATTATGGTTAACATGGTACAACCTTCTGCTACTACAGAGCCCCAGTGTTCCATTTACAAGGGGCTTGGAGTTAGAAAGAAACCATTGGAAATGGCTTGACAGGTAAAGATGCTAGAGATGAAGGTAAGCAAAGGGGTATTAGGAAGGCCAGAAGGCTTCAGTTTTATTTTGATGTTCTACTCCAGTGTGTTTATTGGGTTTTGGCTGTAATTGCTCATCCATTTGCTTTTCTTTTGTTACTTTTGTTCTTCTACTCCTCATTTGGGTTTGGGCCCTGCATGAATGCCCCCTACAGTCCACAATCTATTCTTCCTGAGCTCTCTTTCACATGTTTAGTCAGCAATTGCCTCCTCTTTTTGCTTCCATGTGTTGTCATTATGGGATGGTATGGTGGTCAGTGCTGCTGCCAGAGCCCAGTCAGCATCTGTGTAAAGTTTTCACATTCTCCCTGGGTTTGTATGGCTTTTATCCAGATACTCTGGTTTTTCTCCAACATTTAAGAATAACTGGCAATTTTTACCATCCCTAAATTAAAACACAAACAATTCAGAATTCCAGGGCTATGGTTCCCATGACTCACAATTAGGTGAGCAAATTAGAAAATGTATGGATGGATAGATGAATGTTCACCATACTTGAGCTGTGTAGGTCTTAAAAAAGATGTGTAGATGTTGCCACTCCATAGTTCACTCTCTGTTGGTGAATAAAACTAATAATATTTTAATATAATACATTAAGTAAACACACTTTCTTGGATTAGATATTGTATGCTCCTTTTACAGTCAACAACAGATGGAAAGATCAGCTCCTCAATATGTGTCTAGACAGGCGACAAAGTGTGGGTGATTGTGGAGCTGAGTGAGAGCCTTACTTACATTTACCTAGCAGCTGACTCATGTAGTTGACACTTAAATGCATCTTATAAGTGAGAGTGACATGGATATTTAGGCTCTTCTACTCAATTAAGCTTACTTTATGACATTTTAGAATAATATTTATGTATTGTTTATTGATCCAAGGTCATGAACTAATTCATTTCTGTGACCTGCTTACATCTGCAAGAGCTGGCAAATACAGAGAGACATTTATTATGCTATAATTTGAATAAAGAAGTCAGAATTTTCAACAGTGCATGGAGAACAATTATAATTATTTGTAATATATAAATAGATACCTACTTTGGAGGTTTTTATGTATAAATTTGAATGCTATGCACTAAACTACTTTATATATATAAATTATGTGTTGTTATGTGAATTATTTTCCTTATTTCCCTTTTTTCTGACCAACTGAAGGTCACAGTAGACTTTGTTTATCTCAGCCTCACTGGGTAGAAGACAATGAATGCCAGCTCAGCATGGGTTCTAGTCTACTGCAGATGAATTATTTTTACATCTTCCTGTATCTAATGCATTGACATTGTTCAAAATACTTTGTAATTTTTTCGATTTGGAATCTGGTCTGCTTAGCCTTCTATACAACTGCATTCAGTTAGCGGTTCCACTGCAAAACATCCTGACATACTGTATGTGTCTTTGAAGGGCAGTCATACACTTCCGGCAACTTTTTTAAATTAATTAAAAGCAAATAAGAATCTATACTATCAAATCAAACGTAACAAAACCAAAATTTAACACCCACCTAAAAGAAAAAGAGGAGAGCCAGCCAACTAAGCAAATCTTTGAGGGAGCAAGGAAAGAAGAGTATCCTTTTCCCCGATATAGAAGATTATTCTAAACTGTTATTGATTAGATCCTGCCATATTTTTAAAAAGTTTTGAACAGATTTTCTGAATGAGAATTTGATTTTTTCCAATTTCAGATAATGTTTGACATCAGTTACCCACTGACTTAAAAGTGATGGGCTGGGATTCTTCCAATTGAGCAAGATAACTCTACATACTAGTAGTGAAGTAAACACAATTAGTATTTGTCCTTCTGCACCTTAAACCCATCTGGGAGTCCACCAAACACAGCTGTTAACGGGTTAGGAGTGATTGTGACACCAAGGCTGTCTTATAGGTATTCAAAGATTTTGGTCCAGAATGATGTTAATTTGGTGCAGGCCCAAAACATGTGGCCCAGTTAGGCTGGAGCTCGATTGCAATGTTGACCTGTTGGATTGTGCCCTGGAAACATTTTGGATAGTTTTAATCGAGATAAATGTGCAAGATTTTAAGTTATTTTTGAATAATTAAGTGCTTTTTGCATATGGAGCTAGAGGGAATTCTGTGCATGGCTGCCTTCCACTACTTTTCTGAAATATTAAGTGACAGATCCTTTCCCCATTGTGCCCTGGATCTTTGAAAGAAATGGACTTTAAAATGTTTTTATAAATTGTAGAGATGCTGAGTCTTCAAGACTGATTGATATTTCTTCTGGAATAGGAATAGGTGGAAAGTGAGGAAAATGGAGCAGGTTCAGTTCTCGTAGCTTGAAAGTAATAGAAAATTATGTTGATGAGAAGTTAAATTTGAAGCTTAATTGTTTGTAGGATGCAAAAACATTATTAATGTACAAGTCTCTAAATGTATTAATCCCAGACATTTTCGAAGCATTAAATACTGTGTATGTTTGAGAGGGTGGAAAAGAATGATTGTCATGTAGAGGTGCAACAGATAAACGCTTCTCTGTCTTAAAGTGCTTTCTACAGTGTTTCTACAGCATTGGGGTAGAAACAATACAGTATATAGGAAATGTCAAATCTCACTTTTTCTCCCCATCTGAGTGAATGAAGGGCAATTGGATTATGAGTGTATTGAGGATAACTTGTATTTACTGGGGCACAAAGTAGGGAATATAAATAAGTACTGCAAGCGTTTAATTCTGTTGCAGACCAGGTTTGTGAATATTCATCAATTTGTGTAAATGTCCAGGTTTTCATAGTTTGTATATTTGCTGCCCAGTAATAAAATTGACAGTTAGGTAGTGTCATGCCCTTTGGATGCATGGATGTTTAGAATTCCAAATAAATGAGCTTATGATTGAAACTAATTTCTTAAAAAAAGATTTGTTAATGTAAATGGGGATGGTTCGAAATAGAAAAAGAAGCTAAGGAAGGATGTTCATCTTAACAGTGTTGATTCTACCTGTTAATGTAAGATGGTGGGTGGACCATTTATTTCACATCTTGTTTATTTTTTTCCATGCAGACAGCAAACCTTTGTTGAAAAGGAGCATTATATTTATTTGTGATATTTACCCCTAGATATTTAAACTGAACTGCTAAAATAAATGGGAAGGTGTTCAGTCTAGTATTGTGTACTAAAGAGTTCACTGGAAAATGCACACTTTTATTCTAATAAATTTTGAGCCCAGATATCTTTTGAAAATCTGCTAGTGCTTTTAGGACTGCTGGTACAGAATTTTTAGCCAAGTCCAAATTTGTGCAATGTGGTGAATAAGTAGTCCCATTCAACCGTGTCAAATGCTTTTTCTGCATCAAAAGAGAGTAAGATATCTGGGGTGTTAGATTTAATGGGTGAATATATATATATATATATATATTATATATATATATATATATATATATATATATATATATATATATATATATATATATTAAAAAAATGGTGAAGATTAAAAGTTATGTGTCTGCCTTTAATAAATCTGGTTTGATCTTTATGATATTACAGAAGGACGCACTTTCTCAATCCTTCTGGCTAGGACTTTGTAGAGTATCTTAATGTCATTATTGAGAGGTGAGATTGGTCTGTATGATGCACATTGCAGTAAGTCCTTATTTTTTTTAGGAAAGATGGAAATTAATGCTTGGTGAAAAGTTTGAGGTAAAATTTATTTGTTACTAGCAGAATACCCGCGCTTCGCAGCGGAGAAGTAGTGTGTTAAAGAAGTTATGAAAAAGAAAAGGAAATATTTTAAAAATAACGTAACATGATTGTTAATGTAATTGTTTTGTCATTGATATGAGTGTTGTTGTCATCTCTCTCTCTCTATCTATCTATATATATATATATAT
>JANRMT010062817.1:43108272-43154633 GCA_026402145.1 Polypterus bichir lapradei
GTCTTTCTGCGTTAACCGCATGCGTTTTCATACGTCTCAAACTAAGGGGATGCGAGGTTAAAATAAATCGAGAAGCGCGCGTACATACTTAGTGCATCCCCTCTCGGGAATCGAACCTCGGACGTGGGCGCTACAGGCGAATGCTTTGCTATCGCGCCACTGCGTGTGGTTTATCTATTTGAGCATAGCAGTGTAATTCGGTTTTTGTTCAGCACTCTTTGGAACTGTTACTTTTTGTCTGCGCACTGCGTCAGTTCACGTGAGCCGCTGAATATGGTTTTATATATGTCACTCACTCGCTTCTAATTGTTTTGCTGCCTTCTTAATTATATAATGCATGTTTTCTAAAGCGCGTTTTGTAGCTCTTCCTGGCTTTCTACGTAATGCGTGATTACGTGAGAGGCGTGATTATGTCATACGAAACTCCGCCCCTCCAGCTGAACTCCATTACAGTAAATGGAGAAAAACAACTTCCAGTTATGACCATTACGCGTAGAATTTCGAAATGAAACCTGCCCAACTTTTGTAAGGAAGCTGTAAGGAATGAGCCTGCCAAATTTCAGCCTTCTACCTACACGGGAAGTTGGAGAATTAGTGATGAGTCAGTCAGTCAGTCAGTCAGTCAGTCAGTGAGTGAGTGAGTGAGTGAGTGAGTGAGTGAGTGAGTGAGTGAGGGCTTTGCCGTTTATTAGTATAGATCTTTAGCTTCTGTAAATGTTCGTAATAATAGTTCACTTATTTGAAAGCTATATAACTTATTTGAAATTTTTTTATAAAATTGCACTGGGTAGACATCATGATCGTCAACTTTCCCACTTTGAAGTGAGTTTACAGCGTCTAGTAATTCTGAAAGTGTCACAGGTTTATGCAGTTCCACAGCACTAAGTGTATCTAGCTGTGGTATCTGTAGTGAGTCACAGAACTCATTAGATTGAGTCTTATCTTCTTTATACTGAGTAGAATATAAAGACTTATAGTACTTTCTAAATGTGTGGGTTATATTTTTATGGTCTATGATTTTATCTCCATGCGTGTTGTTAATTGCTGTTATTGCACTGAGGACTTCCTGCTTGAGGATTTCTTGATGTTGCTATTTAAAGATGAATGTTCTGTTTTTTTAGAAGTGAAGAGGTTACATTCTGGTTGCAAAACCTGTCTTTTCCTATAAAGTGCCTCATTTGGAGACCTGTCATATTCTTGATCTGATCTGGTAATTTCGCTGATTAACTCAGACGCCTTCTTGGTTTCCAAATTATTTCTTGGGAGTGTGAACCACAAAGGGGCACTGCAGCCACCCCAACCCAACACAAACAGACAGACAGAAAAACAAGTTCTAGCACAGCACACGTTTATTTCTGTGGGGAAGCACTTTTTCCTCACTCCCCACAACAGCACAGTACAATGTACCAAGCACACACCAAATATACACAGTTTCTTGTTTTCTTTTCTTTTTGCCTTTCCATCTCCACTCCTTCACTAGCAAGCTTCATCCCTCTTCCTCCCGACACTGGCTCTCAGAATGGAGTGAGGTGGCTCCTTTTATGTTGCACATGGGAGTGCTCCAGATGGCTCATCAGGGTTAACTGGAATTACTCCCAGGTGTGATGGAAACCCAATATAGTAGTAGGGCTCTGCAGTCTCTGCAGCTCCCCTTAGTGACCCCCATAGAATCCAACAGGGATGCATCAAATTCCCAGTGTGCCCTGTGGGAATCTATGGTGCTACAGCCACCCAGGGGGCTGCCCTCTAGTGTCTTGTGGATACTTTCTCCCCTGGTCTATCCATCCAGCTGGCATCCCAGCCCGGTAATGGCCATGGCTATCTGTCTCATGAGAAAGATATGAAATAATCTGTCCTCTTAAAATGCCTTCAGAGTTTCCCAGAGTATTCCTGCAGAGATGTCTGGGGATACATTTGTCTCCAGAAATTAATGTTTGCTTGAATATGTATTCTGTACAGTGCTTATCAGCTAATGTTAGGGGGGTAAGATGCGAGCTACCAAATTAGAGTGTAGGGCATAATAAGTTAAGCTCCTTGATCAGAGGGGCGTGATTGGAGATAACAATAGCATCATACTTACAAAATTTAATAATCGGCAAAAAATTATGGTCCATGAACAAAAAATAAATAATCAATACTTGAGTAACAGTGATGAACTTATGAAAAGAAGGAACATACTCAAAGGTCTGGATTTAAAAACCATCATGGGTCTGATCGATTTTCATCGATTACAAATTGTGTAATTATTTTGCACTATGACATGTTATCATCACTGTAGCTGAAGACATATCCAGGGGCCTCATGTATAAATGGTGCGTACGCACAAAAATATTATGTACGAACGCTTCCACACTCAAATCGCGAGGTATAAAACGTAAACTTGGCGTAGAGCCACTAACGTTTTCACGGTAGCTCACGCCCTGGCTTTTGCAAGTTCTGCATTCGGTTTTGCAAACTGGCGGCACCCAGCGTCAAAGCAGTGCTACTGTTCCTGTGTGGTTACCCTACCCTACGCTTTTTAGATCCACATCCCTGATGTGGTTTTATAAATACACTGAAACTAACTGCATATTGTTTATTAGTTTAAGGCATCTGATTGTAATTAACCTGTAACAATATAATGGTCCACGGAATAGCCAAAGTATTCCAAATACCATAGCTGCTTCAGCGTTGTTCCTCTCACTGCACCTTTTTCTTCTTCTTCTTCTTTCAGCTGCTCCCATTAGGGGTTGCCACAGCAGATCATCTTTTTCCATATTACTCTCACTGCACCACTCAGAGTATTTATATCACTGTATCTGCGTGTGAATCACAGCTGTACAGCAGCTGATCAGAAAGAGAATTATCAGTATACAGCATCAAGCACACACTGCCTCAGCCATGCTGTCTACTGAACTGCTCTCATGCTGTAAACGCTTCAGAGCCTTTCCTGTACTGACCTTGTGGTTCAGAAACAGTTTCATGACAAGAACTATAAATGCACTCAATCAGTCCATCAAGTGCTCCTTGTAGAACTGTTTGTACTTATTAGTACAATCACCTCACTGTAAACTTGCACTACAGTTATAATATTGCACAACCTGAGCCACTTTATAAAGCGCGTATTTACATATGATGACAATATCATTTTTAAGATGAAATGCAGCAAAATATGTTTATTATATTATACAGATAAAACTTTAACTTCATTTAAATAATCTATATTGTTAATAATTAAACATGTGAGGACACGATGCCGCAGCGCTAGCGAGGCGCTGGCGCTCTGTTCACAAATTGTTCCTGCCTCATGCTGTATTCTTGCTTGTGTTGGCGTGATACTGGATGGATAGATGGACAGAATAATTTAACATGTACTACGAAGATATTTCAATGTTCCTTAAAAGTTTTGAAGAATCTGCGTTCTAAGCTTACAGATGGCTTAATGTCTATTACAGAGCTGATTGTGTGGCGATTGGGTATTTGGAGAAAGAAAAGGAAGGACAGGAATTGGAGGTTAGTACGTTTGAAAGAGACAGTACTTCTGTAATAAAGTATTTCATCGAAGGTCGTGCATGGCGCAGCAAACATCTTGCGTGGGACATGAACAACCACTGCGCCACCGTTTTCCCATGTTTAATAACTATTAATATAACAGTTATTATATTATATATAATAACTGTTATTATATATAATTATTCAGAGAGCTGTAATATTACGAATGTAATGGATTCTGTGTCCTGTTGGAGGAAGAGAAAGCCCGGAAGCACATAGTGATTCACACACATAGAGCACATAGGAGACCAAATACAAAACAAAGCATTTAATGTGCTACTTTAGTTACGATGGGATTTGAGAAACTAGTAAATTAAATGATTTTAAGATGAAGTTTATTATATTCTGCTTTAATGACAAAATAAACTATGTGATTAAAGTGGAAATTTAGAGATTAAAGTTGACATTTCATGCTTTTTTCCCACTGTGTGCCTTTTTTTTTCTCTGTACCCTAATAAGCTTTCATATGACACTCAGACGGTGGGCTATGACTCACTTTTTCACGGCCACTTTGATATCTGACAACTTCTTTTTTATTTCAGACACTGTGCGACTTTCGAGCTTTCGAGTTTCTTCGACACGTTATATTACTCGATCAACTCCCTTTTGTTGTTTATACCACTTTTTAAACCAACAAATAGTACATTTTTCCTTGCCTCCACAATTCTTCTATTTACCCCCGTGCTTTTGCCATTGTCTTTTCACAGAAGGCTGAGCTTAAGGGCTAATTATATTGATTTGCATATTCAAAGAGGCGTAATTCTGGGAGGAGTTTGGGTGGGGCAGCAGGCGCGTGCACGTGTGTTACTTTTCACGCTATCTGGGATTTATGGAGTGGAAGAACGTGGAAGTTGGCAAACACACAGATTTATGCATCTGGATTTTTTTGTGCATAAACACATTTCCGGTTTTGTGCTTATGCCATGTTATAGTGTAAATTTGACGCACAGTGTTATGCATGAGGCCTCAGGTCTGGATTTAAAAGACAATTAAAGGCCATTATAATTTTAGGAGTATTCACATTAGGAATAGATGTAAATACATTTTGGATGAAATCTTTATCATCCACGTTAAGTGCATAAATATTTATCAGAATCACTTTAGTTTTAACTAAATGCCCACCACCATGACATCTCGCCTTTCAGAATCACATTTTACGTCTGACACTACAAATGGGAAAGTTTTTGTATTAAGATTCCCACACCCCTAGTTTCCTTTGTATAGTCACAGTGAAAAATTTGGCCAACCCAATCCCGTTGCAACCAAAACTTGTCCTTGCTTATTATATGAGTCTCCTGTAAAAATACTCTCTTGCCATTTAAACCTGTTAAGTGAATGAATACATTCTTTCTGTTTAATTTATGATTGAGACCTTTGACAAATTCATCTCACAAAGTTCACCGTTTGGTCATTAAAACATTGCTTCTGAACTTTTGGTTGACATTTTATAGCCTTAAGTTAAGGTAGCATATTTTTACATATGATACATTGACCTAGATTTCAAATTATTGCCAGGTGTTATGGCTAGGAAGCTTATTGTGTTGGCATTTAGTATTATTGTGATAGAAAGGATACATAAGAAATAGGAAAGCTGTCTCCCCCCCCCCCCCCATTTTTACTTTCCCAAGTGAGACAGACCACACTTCATGAAGTTTCAGTACTCTGACATGCCATGACAGACAGAGCACACCCAGAACGAAATTAATCCCCCAGCAGCACTGCAGAATAGGTTAAAATTGAGGTGTCTTTAGAAAGTACAGTCCCAATACAATAAACATAGGGAATAATGTTAAACAGTTCCCATGGAGACTAAGATAACAAATGACAGTACATTCCCAATACAATACATCAAGGATATAAAGTGAAAAAAACCTGTAAATAATTAGTTACTTTGTAGTTGCCAAAAAGTACTTGTATTCAATGAAAGATATATCAATCTATAGTAATAAAAGGCAAAGCCCTTACTGACTCACTCACTCACTCACTGACTCATCACTAATTCTCCACTCTTCCCGTGTCGATGAAAGGCTGAAATTTGGCAGGCTCATTCCTTACAGCTTACTTACAAAAGTTAGGCAGGTTTCATTTCAAAATTCTACGCGTAAACGGCCATAGCCTGCAGCTTGGTCGCCATGTGAGGTGGAGTTTCATCCTGCATCATCACGCCTTCCACGTAATTGAGTGCCTGCCCATATAAGGTAAATATTCACGGGTGAAGGACTGTGCTTAGCATATTCATAAGTGCAGCTACTTCGGAAACCCTCTGACGCTGAGCAAGCCTTTGTACACATATCAATAGGAAAGCAAGGTGTAAAGCTTAAGTTTAAATTACGTTCATAGACACGCTGCCGCTAAATATTCGCAGGCAAATCCACAACTTAATACCGGGAATGCCTGTTAAACATCTTAGATTCACGAGTACCGATTTGGGTAGTGATCACTTTGATGAATGAAACCTGTTCAAATACAATTTAGAAGGCAGCAAAAGGATATGAAGCGAGTGACGCATACAAGCATATTCATAAGTGCAGCTACTGCGGAAACAAAGCACGGTGTAAACCTAAAGTTTAAATTAAGTTCATAGACAGGCTGCCGCTGGCGTTTGTCATGCATACAACGAATACGATATTCGCGAGATACAAGTTTAATGAGAAGACGCAGGGTATAAACGAGACTTTTGATCACTTTGTAACAGAGTTAAAATTGCTGTAACGGAGTTAAAATTGCTGGTGAAGGACTGTGCTTATGCAAACGAATAGGAAAACAGGGTGTGAAGCTTAACTTTAAATTAGGTTCATATACACGCTGCCGCTGGCATTTGTCATGCCTAAGACGAATACGATATTTGCGAGATACAAGTTGAATAAGAGGACACAGGGTATAAATGAGATTTTTCATCACTTTGTAGCGGAGTTAAAATTGCTGGTGAAGGACTGTGCTTATGCAAACGAAGATGAGATGGTCAGGGATAGAATAGTGTTTGGCACAATCTCAGCAAAAGTGCGAGAGAAACTTTTAAGTGCTGGGTCTGAGCTAACATTAAATAAAGCCATGGACATTGCAAGATCGCACGAGATAGCACAAGCACAGCTGAGAAGCTTCGATGCATGTACTCCGAGCGGCTCACATGAACTGACTTTGCAGGACTGGGAAAGGTTAAATTAAGTTCATAGACACGCTGCCACTAAATATTCGCAGGCAAATCCACAACTTAATATTGGGAATGCCTGTTAAACATCTTAGATTCACTGTACCGATTTGGGTAGCGAACACTTCGATGAATGAAACCTGTTATCTTTACAACGGTTGACAAACATGGAATATAACTTGAACACAACACACACTCCAAATACGAACCTGATTGAAAGAAATAATGATAATCAAATCCTTGATGACAGCAACACTCATAACAGTGACAAAACAATAACATTGACAATCATGTTACATTATTTTTAAAATGTTTCCTTTTCTTTATCATAACTTCTTTAACACACTACTTCTCCGTTATGAAGCGCAGGTATTTTGCTAGTCTTTATATATAATATGCTACCGTGGCTGTTTGTTTGTCTGTCTATGATTTTTAATCACCTGTAGCTCACAAACCGTTTGAACTATTGACCTGATATTTGGTACGCATATACAGTACTACGTGATGTCTACTTTCCGCATTCGTGGTGATGGTTGACCTCCAATGTTATTCCTCTTTTCATTTTTATTTTATTTTATTGTAGAATCAGCTCTCGGAAGCGGCCTGCAGGGCGGCCGTGTAGGGCATACATATGGGTGTTTTTCTTATCCCTACCACCTTTGCCGTCACTTTCCCTACCTCTTCATATCTTAAATCATTCTTGAGGCAGATTGAAGACTAAAGTGCCAGCTTAAGTAAAAAATGAAAGAAAAAGTACAAAGTAATTGCAACACAAACACTGACTTAATCAGTTTTAATGTGAAAAGATGCCGATGAAAGAAGAGAATTAGCGGGCCGCTAGTTTGGAGTAAAGAAGAGCTGCTCAGGAAGCAGCAAGAGCATCAACCTCTGAACAAATGAATGCTAAACATACAGAGAAAGAGGATGAAAACTAGGAATGCTCAAGTCAAGTGTATTCACTGCACGTTATCGTGCAATGCACCGTTATTGGTATAATATAATAACTGAAGTTTAAAGAAAAAGAATTTAAAAAAGGGAACGGTAAAAAAAAAGTTGGTACAACGCTGGGAAAATTGGATCGCAAATGAATGTGACTGTAGAAAAGTGATGTAAGTTGTTTTTGAAATTCTTAATAAATAAAGTTAAACAAAGTGCAGAAATTTTTTGAATGCCCCTCATAGCAAAATATTAGCAAATGTGAGAGAACGGTGTCTTCGACGCTCTTCAACCTAATGGAGCTGACTAAATAAATGACAATTTAGCTACAGTAATAATGTATTGCAGAGCATGAAAAGTCTAGCTGAAAGCCATACCTTGTGTTCTTGATTTATGGAATAGCTGTTCTATATTCTAGGACGACTGTTTCCTGTTATTTCCTGCTTCTCCTGCCACAAATTGAAAAATTACCACACCATCATGAACAAAGAAGCTGTTTCAGGCTGGCTACGCATTGTTTTGTCATGTATGCATAGTGGTTTTAATTTACGTATTTACGCTGTATGTTCTGTGTTTTTTAATTAAACCTAAAGGAGATTTTATGAACATTATGCACTTATGATGTTTTACTTTTGGACCGCTAACAGTTTGGAGTAAGGGCTATGTCACTGGATTGGTGGTACATATGTGGAAACGGTGAAGTTATGGCCACTCTGAAAGGGGGTCAGGCTGCTGCTACCACTGGAAAGCTACAGTATGTGGAGATGAGCCCGCTTTGGTAAGTGAGCCTGCAGTTTGTGCAACAGGTAAGGACAGATTCTTCAGCCATCATCAATCATGGAACTCTGAAGACATTTTTCTATTTTTCCAAAATTAAACTGGAAGAAACAATCAAAACCTGATGGACCTAATGAGCAGCTTTCATTAGAGTAAGCTTGAACTTATTTTTTGTGTTGCGTTAAAATACGGGGGTCTTCCCAGACTGTCTTGAGACAGTCTTCTCAAGACTGTTGTAGTTAAACCCCTACTCAAGAAAAATAATCTTGACCCCTCTGCTTTTGAAAATTTTAGACCCATCTCTAACTTGCCCTTCTTAAGTAAAATTCTAGAGAAGGCAGTCATTATGCAGTTAAATGACCACCTCAATAAACATGCTATTCTTAATAAATTTCAGTCAGGTTTTAGAACAAATCACAGCACAGAAACTGCACTCGTTAATGTAGTAAATGACTTGCGGGTAAATGCAGACAGAGGCCATTTATCTGTTCTCTTCCTCCTCGATCTGAGTGCCACATTTGACACCATTGATCACAATATTCTTAGAAATCGCCTTAGTCAATGGGTGGGCCTCTCTGGCAGTGTCTTAAATTGGTTTGAATCCTATCTGGCGTGGAGAAAATTCTTTGTGAGTTGTGGTAATCACAACTCAAAGACACATGATATCCAATATGGTGTTCCACTATGCTCTATCCTGGGTCCGCTGCTCTTCTCAATCTATATGCTTCCGTTAGGTCAGATTATCTCAGGTTACAATGTGAGCTACCACAGCTATGCTGATGACACACAGCTGTACTTATCAATAGCACCTGATGACACCGACTCTCTCGATTCACTAACACAATGTCTTACTGGTATTTCTGAATGGATGAATAGCAATTTTCTCAAGCTAAATGAAGAGAAAACTGAAATTTTAGTGATTGGCAACAATGGATTCAGTGAGGTTATCAGAAATAAACTTGATGCATTAGGATTAAAAGTTAAAACGGAAGTAAAAAACTTAGGGGTAACTGTTGACTGTAACCTGAATTTTAAATCGCATATTCATCAGACCACTAGGACAGCATTTTTTCACTTAAGAAACATAGCAAAGGTTAGACCTCTTATATCATTGAAAGATGCTGAGAAATTAATTCACGCTTTTGTTTTCAGTCAACTAGATTACTGTAACACAATCCTCTCAGGACTACCCAAAAAAGACATAAATCATTTGCAACGAGTGCAGAATGCAGCTGCTAGAATCCTAACTAGGAAAAGAAAATCAGAACACATTTTTTCAGTTTTGATGTCACTACACTGGTTACCTTTGTCTTTCAGAATTGACTTTATTTTGCTTATGGTTTATAAAGCCTTAGATAATCTCGCTCCATCTTATATATGTCTGACACCATATATTCCAAATCATAACCTTAGATCCTCAAATGAGTGTCTCCTTACAAATCTAAAAGCAAAACTTAAAAGAAGTGGTGAAGCGGCCTTCTGCTGTTATGCACCTAAAATCTGGAATAGCCTGCCAATAGGAATTCGCCAGGCTAATACAGTGGAGCACTTTAAAACACTGCTGAAAACACATTACTTTAACATGGCCGTCTCATAACTTCACTTTAACTTAATCCGATACTCTGTATGTTCAGTTCATCATAATAACTATTCATGGTGGCTCTAAAAACCGTACTGACCCCTACTCTCTCTTCTGTTTCTTTTTCCGGTTTCTTTGTCATGGCGGCCTGCACCACCACCACCTACTCAAAGCATCATGATGTTCCTACATTGATGGATTAAAAGACAGAAGTCTATGTGACCATCATCATCAAGTCCTTCCGTGAGAACCCTAAATACAAAGAGGACTGTTTCATTTATATGAGGTAGAATGCCCAGAGGGCACTGGGTGGTCTCATGGTCTGGAATCCCTGCAGATTTTATTTTTTTTCTCCAGCCGTCTGGAGTTTTTTTTTTGTTTTTTCTGTCCACCCTGGCCATCGGACCTTACTTATTCTATGTTAATTAATGTTGACTTATTTTATTTTCTTACTGTGTCTTTTATTTTTCTATTCTTCATTTTGTAAAGCACTTTGAGCTATATTTTTTTTGTATGAAAATGTGCTATATAAATAAATGTTGTTGTTGTTGTTAAATGCTTACTTAGTGTTGATGTACAACAGATCCAAGTGACTGAATATAAAGCATTAATTTTCCTAGTGATACATTGCTGTTGTTATTATATGGCTTTACATTTCAGGGAACTTCAGTTGCAGCTGACTCAATTGAAATATGGTTAGAACTGCAGTTGACCTCAATAATGGCTGATAGGTAAAGCTTCTTTGGCTGCAAGTATTTGTCCATGGATAAACGAGTGCTCCAAACTTGCAGGACCACTTTCAGCAGGACTTCCATTTAAGTGCTCACATCCAACCTAAGTGTTAGAAAGTGTCATGGTTATCATAAGGAAGCCAATGAAAACTGCAAACGTTTTCCAAATTTCTGTTCACATCCTGAAATGCACATTTCCAACCAATTTTCTGGTTTGGTTTCATGCTCTTGAGCTTCCTTATTTATGTCTAAAGTCCACCCATGAACAGCAGCTGTGAGCAGATAGGTGTACAGGAGGTGTATTCTTACTTCAAGGAAGGGAGTTCCAAGGATCAGTGATAAGGCAATTGTTTCTGATTTCCTTTCATTATCACAAGGATGCCTCATAAACGTGAAAGGCACGTTTTCTTAAAGTGAAACCTTTGCAGCTTCAAAGTGGATTTATTTGGTTAGTTCAAACTTTTTTTTCATTCATGAACCCAAGTTGCTATAAGGTTCAAGAAGAGACCAGGTATTTTTAAAAACAATATTTAAAATAAATCATTTTAAAACACAGTTTTATGTGGCAAATAAATATATACTATGATTTTGAAGAAATACAGTAACTTCTACTTTTAAAATAGTGGACTCATCCTTTAAGTATTTCCTCCTCATGATTATTCATGATTATTTATACACTGCTATTGTGGGCTGCATCAGGAGTGGGCAGGAGGAGGAGTACAGGAAGCTAATCAAAGACTTTGTTAAATGGTGTGACTCAAACCACTTACACCTGAACACCAGCAAGACCAAGGAACTGGTGGTGGATTTTAGGAGGCCCAGGCCCCTCATGGACCCCGTGATCATCAAAGGAGACTGTGTGCAGAGGGTACAGACCTATAAATACCTGGGAGTGCAGCTGGATGATAAATTGGACTGGACTGCCAATACTGATGCTCTGTGTAAGAAAGGTCAGAGCCGACTATATTTTCTTAGAAGGTTGGCGTCCTTCAACATCTGCAATAAGATGCTGCAGATGTTCTACCAGACGGTTGTGGCGAGTGCCCTCTTCTACGCGGTGGTGTGCTGGGGAGGCAGCATAAAGAAGAAGGACGTCTCACGCCTGGACAAACTTGTTAAGAAGGCAGGCTCTATTGTAGGAGTAAATTTGGACAGTTTAACATCTGTAGCAGAGCGACGGGCACTGAGCAGGCTCCTATCAATCTTGGAGAATCCACTGCATCCACTTAACAGTGTCATCTCCAGGCAGAGGAGTAGCTTCAGTGACAGACTTTTGTCACTGTCTTGCTCCACTGACAGACTGAGGAGATCATTCCTCCCCTACACTATGCGACTCTTCAATTCCACCTGGAGGAGTAAATGCTAACATTATTCAAAGTTATTGTCTGTTTTTACATGCATTTTTATTACTCTTTAATTTAATTTTTTTTTTTGTATCAGTATACTGCTGCTGGATTATTTGAATTTCCCCTTGGGATTAATAAAGTATCTATCTATCTATCTATCTATCTATCTATCTATCGATTCAAACCAGACTTTAAAAATATCTAAATAATTATGAGTGCTTTTTGGGAAAACACTAAGTTAACAAACAATACAGGGCAAAAGTTTAAAGCAGAGCACTAGAGATGCAACCTGTACCTAGTTACATGAGGAGAATCCAGTTAAAAATAAAAGCACAGCTGGTAGACATACAGGATCCACCTTGAAGCTTAGAGGTGTGGGACGCAGGGCTTGTACAGGTTCAGTGGTGTGGGTGGGTGCAGCTGGTCAAAGAATGACATTCTGGACTAAACTAAACTGAGTCTCTGCTTTTGTCCTTCACAGTTGAAGCAGCTACATCTCATTACTTCAAGCATTGTGTGTCAAATCATGGGATTGCGGGTTGATTGAGGTAAATAGAATGAGCATTGCTGATATTGAAAGGACTCTTTACGGCTCTTTCTCTTGCACAGTATATAAAGTCTACATGTGGAAGTGCGTGTGTCTGTCCGGCCCGGAAGTGAGAGGTGGAGTCGGGGTAAGGGCTTTACCTCCAAAGGAAACAGAAAACTCACTTAGCCGCTAATAACACAAGCGGGGCCATCATGTCAGTAAAGCGAAACCTCAGAAGAAAGACAAAGTCGCTTAGCCACTAACATCGGCAAACCGCTATCCCTTTTATTTTTCCTCCCGATAACGCACAAGCATGGCGAGCATGTCGCCAAAACGAATCCTCCTAGGAGAGAGATGCCCAGAGTAGTTCCTTTCAATTACCTGACATCACTACATTTCAATTTTTTTTTCTGATGATTTTAATAGTTTCTAGGACCTTGGGCTTTTTACAGCACGGGCTTACACAGCTAGTAAAGGATATTTGTTATGATAACAAAAGCAAAATCAGAAATATGGAAGTTATTTTCTGTTGGGAAAAGGAAGGCTTCGTTTTGCTGATTTTAAATAAAATGTCCATGACGTCAAAAACTGTGGTGGACTGGCACCCTGCCTGGGGTTTGTTTCCTGCCTTGCGACCTGTGTTGGCTGGGATTGGCTCCAGCAGACCCCCGTGACCCTGTAGTTAGGATACAACGGGTTGGATAATGGATGGATGGATGGATGGATGACGTCACAAAACAATTTAGACCTTGTTCAAGAGGTTTTAGATGTCAAGGAGTCTAGTGGTCACATTTATTTTTGTGAAAGATACTCTTTTAACAATATTTAAAATTAGAAACTTTTTTCACATGACACCATTTTGTTTTCCTTATGGGAGCTGCCATTTTGAGGGGTTTTGTTTATGGTTGCTATGCAGTTGCTAGCAAAGGTCAACAGGAAGTGTGAGGCGTGTAACATATCTGGGTCAAAGATATAAAGATTTCATTATCCACTTCCTAGCTGTCCTTGATTGAATTCTACTCAAACCAAAAACTATTGTTCATCTGAGATATATCTGGCTAATGAATTCTTGCCCTATCTTTTGTCTAGGATTTAAGATTAATGTTTAGCTCTGGTTATATGTGTGTGTATTCAATTTTTGCACTTTTTCTTGACAATGATTTTGAGCATTAGTCATTTGTTTTTGGTCTTCCTAGTTACGACTTTTTGCTTGTTTCTTGAATTACGATTCATTTCCCGATTCCTTTTCAAAGATAATTCTGCTGCCGTCCTATGCAGTCAGCACACTTAGCAGTCCTAACATTAAAGTGTAGCAAATTAGGGATCTCCAGGTAAAGAGTAACCTTCAAGGTATTGGAGAATTCTTTTAAAGGCTGTTGCTACTCCAACAGTACATTCAAGAGTAGAGCCACAGTGTAGAAACAACATGGTGTGAGGAGTTATGTCTAAGAAAAAGCAGAGTGTCCTTCTTACTAATGACGATACACGCTAACCGTCAAAAATACTAATAGGATAAACCTGGAAGTGATGTGCAGGAACAGGTCTGTAAAATAATATAATATTATGTAGCACATCTTGAGTAATATAAATACCAAAATAAGTGCAAGGAAAAACAAACATTTGTTTATATTCAAATGTCCCTTTTAATTTTTTTTTTAAAACACATTAAAATTATTGTCAAGTAGTGACAGTCAAAGTGCATACACTGGTAGTGAAAGCATCTTTATGCATCCAAGTAGAAGTGACATTTCTGACTTATTTTGAAGACATGATATGAATTTCAATTAGGACTAAAAACACAACCACATAAATCTAATTCTTAAGTTTTACAACGGCTTCCCCTTAGGCTTAGAGCTGATTTCAAAACCCTCCTCCTTACATATAAATCTTTAACTGTTTACTTATCTGACCTTATTATTATATTTAAACCTTAGCATGCATTATGACCAGAAGAGGCCAGTCTACTAACTATTTCAAGGATTAATGAAACAACAGTGGAAGGTCAAATTTTTAGCTATAAGACCCCAAAGATGTGGAATCATCTGCCTGCTTATATAAGAGATACCCTTCTGTCTCAGTTTTAGAATCCAGACTGAAGCCTCACTAGTTTAGTGTAGCTGACACTGACTAGAGTGGTCGATTAGCTGTGGTTATTGCATTCATGTTCATTAGTCACTTGTACAAAAATATCATTATTAAGTATGACAATAGTTCTGAACTCTGTTCTGCTCCTCTTCTTTGTGTCCTGTTGTGGCACTTGATGCCACAACGTTACTCCCCAGCTCTTTTCCTGCCTATGGAAAGACATCTGAGATACTGGGAGCCCTGGAATCAGTGGATGAGAAAACGGAGCCATCTGAGTAGGCAGCCAAACACAAACGTGTAGAGCTGAGTGCGCAGGAGGAAGTGGGGGGCCGGCTGGCCGAGGTCTGACTTGGACTTTGTCTTATGTTCTCAAGTGATGCTGCTAATAGGAGTTTTTGTTTTCTTCTCCTCCATTGTCATTTCCCATATCTTAATTAACATATTAATGGACATATATTTTGATGAGCTTTTCACATAAATCAGTAAACTACTCCATATTTTTGTGTGTGTATCACATGTAACTTGTAATTATATCTTACCTGTGAAATTGTACATTCAGTGAAGAGCACAAGACAAAAATAAAGTGAATTGACTAGGAGATTACATGTCATTTCATATAATAAATTTACATGTCTAAGTCAGAGTGTGCTCTGCTTATATTTGAAAAATGTGTGAGTAAACGTTCAAGGTATTAGCAGGACTACTGCAAGATATCCTGTGACACAAATCTGCCTCTATAAAATATCTAGATAATGATTTCACTTGGAACATCTCTCCCAAATGCCTCTTCCAATTTACAACAGCTGTCGTTTTTTAAGGTAAAAATGCTGTTATCAGAAACCTCATAATACATTTTTAGTGATTTTTATTTCCAAGCATTAGTTCAAGTTTATTGAAAATGTCTGCAGGGACCCTATCGTTGGTACTGCTTATGTTTAATGTCTTTGTTATTCCATAGCAAGCGTTTTCACATGATAATACCCCATTATAATATTAATATTATTAAATGATAGCAAAGCTTATATTTCGTAAATGCAGTTTTCTGTTTCTATTTTCAGTCCCAAACACATGTTGGCTATAATTTGTGTGAATTTGTCGCCCTCCAGTGGAAGCTGAAGGGAACTGCAGGAAAAACAAAAGCAGTTGCTAAAAGTCAAATGCAACACCAGACTTGACATTCAGAGACACTTTTTTAAAAGCAGCAGTGGAGGGCAAAGCGTCCCTGATTTCTATATTCTTATTGTTCCCCCCCCCCCCCATCTTTCGTTCTATTTCAGTTTTAAAAGGCAGTGTTATTATGGGAGGCCCTGATTTCCTTCTGTCAGCAGGTTTCTAGCGACCCTTTCAACAGCAGTTGTTGACTGTCTGGTCCACCTGCTAGGGTACAGCGCAAGGCTGGGTGCCCCTGAGTAAGTCACTTCACCTGCTGTGTTCCAGCTGAGAATAACATTGTGGATCTCTATAGTAAGGTGCTGTATAAAATAAAGAGATTTTGTTTGTTAAGAAGAGGACAACACTGACTTATGCCAAGGTATTACCCCAAAATCAAAGCAAGCACAACACAATTCATCCCATATGTCTGCCTTTTGCTGTATACAGAAAGGTGCTGGAGAATCAGTGTTGGTTGTGTTTTAGAGGAAAGTGAAAAAAATAAATAAAAAATAAGAACAGTACAGTAATTTCCAGATGATTGACACAAATTATCCTTTCATAAAAGGAAATTGCACAGCAGGGGGAAGATTTACTTTCAAGTGAGCAGAGAGGAGGAAATCAGTCAAACAGTTAAAAAAATAGATTGATAGGCACTGAAAGAGCAGATTGTTACATTCCGTTTCCAATACATAAGAACTGTCAAGTTCCTCAGAATAACGGCCTTTCAGTAATTAAAGGTCCACATAATTACTGGGGCCTGGCTGGGCTCTTTTGTGCCCAAGTGCCATTTAAGGGTTGATATGTGTGGCTTATTTTCTCTTTGCCATATGCAAATAAAGACAGTTGGTTTCTTCTAGGAGCAAAGATTTTCATATCTTGAAATCCGGTAAAAACACTGATCAGAATAAAATGTGGCACTCTGAACGAATGAAATGACGACTAACTGTGCTCTGTTCTGTAGGAAAGTAAAGCGATACGGCATCAGCAATAAACTGCTGCTTGTTTCTCTCACCTTGTGAGGACTGTTTGACATCAGGAAAGGATGGGCCTTCTCCCAGGAATGTGGCTGTCAAAAGTCCTTCATCTTGTAACCAAATGGACCTTCAACCAGTCTTAAGTCTTAACAGTTAATTGGAATTAACGTACGAATTTCTGAGACCTGTAATACCTTCATAGTCTTATTTAGTCTTGAATGAAATGGTAATGTTATGATGAATCTTTCTGGGCTTTATCAGTGGGGTATGTCTCTGCTATTACTGTATGTCTTGGTAAAATCTTTCTATAGTTATGCATGATAATAAAGAACATGTTGAGTATGCTTTCCTGGGATGAAACTGTGGGCTTTCTTAAATTTCAGGTGTCTACCCTAACCCAGCCACAGAGGATGCACAAACCAGTGTGTTTCTTCGTGCCGGTCTCAAGCCCGGATAAATGGGGAGGGTTACTTCAGGAAGGGCATCCGGTGTAAAATTTTGTCAAATCAATATGCGGACAACAATACAAATTTTTAGAAATGAGTACATTAGAGGGTCAGCTCAAGTTGGATGGTTGGTAGACAAAGTCAGAGAGGCGAGATTGTGTTGGTTTGGACATGTGCAGAGGAGAGATGCTGGGTATATTGGGAGAAGGATGCTAAGGATAGAGCTGCCAGGCAAGAGGAAAAGAGAAAGGTCTAAGAAAAGGTTTATGGATGTGGTGAGAGAGGACATGCAGGTAATGGGTGAGACAGAGCAAGATGTAGAGGACAGAAAGATATGGAAAAACATGATCTGCTGTGGCGACCCTTAACGGGAGCAACCGAAAGAAGAAGAAGCCTCTACCTTCTTTCATTTGTGTCTCTCGGAGGCAAATGGAGCTGGTATTAACTTTTTTGAAGATTGTATGTCCATGTGTTGTCCAATTGGATGAGCTTTGATGTTTCACTAACCTTAGCTTTTCAGGATGGATCAGGATGAGTTTTTAATAGAAAAGAGTATTTCTTACTTAACACAAAACCCAATATGATTATATTCTTGACTTCCTCCGACATTTCTCTTACTTATCTTATTCATTGTATTTGAACAACTTGTAATGTGCTGGAGCAAGGACTGACACACAAACACAGGCATTTACCCAGACTAACTATCAGTTTCAACAAACACGCTTTAAAGCACTTCATCCTCCTCAGTTGAGTCGTCATCTTTGTGAGATCTCCCCCATGATGTCCATCTTCTCATCCTTTCCTAGGCCGGGCTCCTATTATAAAGCTCCAGTGCCCTGCTGCAGATTCTCACCTCCATGTATCCTCAGAGGTCTGACTCACTCCTGTATTTATAAATGCAAATGCTACAAAAAAATGTGGAATATCCAAAGCTATTGTCACTTATTAAACAAACACAAATAAAATCAGCAATTAGCAATAATACATGAATGTTGAAAACTTAATTAGAAAGATTGCTCCAAAACAATGGAACCTCCTGTTTTTATTCCTTCCTCCAGCAGTGAAATACGGAAAGTTCCATCCATCCATCCATTACCCAACCCGCTATATCCCAACTACAGGGTCACGGGGGTCTGCTGGAACCAATCCCGGTCAACACAGGGCGCAAGGCAGGAAACAAACCCCAGGCAGGGCGCCAGCCTACCGCAGATGCAGAAAGTTGTGGGTGTAAATTTGACAAATTGAATTCTTATGCTGTGCAGAATTCATGTGGGACCAGTTAAGAAGGTGACAGTGTTAAATAACTATTTCATTCAAAATTAGTGGGACGACACTCATTTTCCTCCCTGAGTGCTCACTTGAGGACAGAGAATACTAAATGTGGACTGGGTTTGGCCCACCGGCTGCTAATTGATTATCCCAGCTCTAAAGGTTAAATATCTAAAAGACTGCTTAGCACATCTGCCACTGTTTTACAGTATGCATAAAGCCTTCTCCTCAGTGGATTTAACTGTCACTTTAAATCTTTTTGACTGTCTTCAGCTATTCAAATTTTCCTCCGTTTAAAAAAGTCTTTTGAGACATGTGGCAAAGGGGTTAGATTTGAAAGACGAAGGCTGCTGGCTCAGAGTCAGCCACTTTCTCGCTATGTCGCACCAAGCGTATCCTTTAATTTGCCTGTATTACAAATGAGTGTGAAGAAGAGCCCCGTATTCTAAAGTCTGATCACTCTATGTAAGTATATCTAAATATTTTATTCAACTGCACATAATTTATTCGGTAAATGCATGGAGGAAGTCACCAGAGAGTTCCATTTCTCTCTATTATAAAACAAAACTCTTGTGGCGATAGAGAGACGAGATGTGATCTTTTGAAGTGAGACAGAGAGACACTTTCATGTCCCGTGAGAAGTTCAAGTCACATCATACTTACAACCTTTGGAAGCAAGTCCCGTTAAACACATGCAGAGCAGGTTAGAGATAATGGAATTCGGAAAATTCAAAAGTTTAACAAAAATGAGAGTAAACATCACATTAGCACAAACAAACGAAAAATATTACTCAGTGAAATAACAGAACAGCAAAAAGAGATCGAATAGTGTTTGAGGTTGTCTGGAGAAGAGAGACAAGGCAGTGAGACAAAAGGACAGCTGCTGTACAGGCTTTTAGCCTAGTCTATAATAACTTTCAGATCCCAAGTTGATATTTTGAAGAAGCAGTGTGAATGGAGATTGATGGACGAGGTTGAGTTGAATGCCCCATTCTAATGAAATCCTTTCTCTTGATGTCATATTCATGTGTGACTTCTTTATTGTCAGTGGACGCCCAATAATCAGGTGTTTCACTTTAAAGCACAGATGCATAAGGGGCCCTGTGCTGTGACTTGAGTTCAGCTGTCAGAATTTGTTGCTAACATTGCTTTGTAGCCTTTGAAAGAGTTGTTCTTTCTAAAGCTTTCTCGAATAAATAACGTGAAACTTCATTTGTGTGGGCATAATGTAAACATCACATAAATACCAATTACAGAAATTCACAATACACTTCACCTGTTATGACACAGATATCACACATAACTAAGCAAACCTTAGCCAATATTCTTTAATGTATGCTTTCATTGTGAAGCCCTGTGCCTGTGAACTCCAGCACATCTTAAATCCCGGGCATCTCATACTTTATGACCAAGCCCCCTAGTGAAAGATTGTGACCACAGTTATTTGTAGGTTAAAAACAATGACTGTCCTTAATAACTATTTTATCATTCCTGTCTACAGCCCTATTCAGTGATGGCTCCCACAAAGAAAAAATCAAAATACTGTACTTTGTAAAGCCCAGACTGATGTCCTTCAAGAATTAAATAGAAACAATAAAAAAAAGCAATCCTCTCCCCACCAATATGTGAGCTAATGGATTGTAAGTCAAATAACTCAGCACTTCAACCAGGATTAGTTGCACACGTCCATTCTCTCTCGGTACATTTAGAGGCCCGATCACCAAGCTCTGTCCGTTATCCTCTATAACTCTTTCAAAGCACTTTTACACTTGCCCAGTCACAAAGCACTCTTCTCCCCTTCTCTTCTTTAATCCCAGACCTTCTCTCTCAGTTCACATGATCCATGGACCAACCACCAACCGTCAGGTCCCATCTGCTTGGTAAATCAGAAGTCAGTTTGCAAATCTGTCTCTTCTCTGCTGTCTCTTCAAACTGCTCAGCAGATCTGATACCAGTATGTTAAACAAAACTGCAAAAAATAAACTGCACTAGGAGTGTATATCACTCAGGCATTGTACACTTTTAAATGTAACGGTTCTTTAATGACACTTTATGGTTCTTTATTGGGTTTTGATGTGGTTCCTTGTACAACCATTGTTTGATAAAGCACCATTTCATTCAAAAGGAGTTCTTTGCATATGAAGGGTCTTTGTGCTTTGCAAAACTTGCTAGTATGTGGGAAAGAAAGTGAAGTCTTTAATGTATGGTAGGCTACCTAGCAGGTCAGTAACAGGTTGGCCTGTGTTATTGCATATGTAAAAGTCTATAACAAATCAAATATCAACTATTCATGGTTATTGGCTGTATGGAGCCTGTTACGGCTCTAGATCAACAATGGTTCTTTCTGGAACCTTCATGTGGAAGGATCTTTAAGAAACCAAAAATGGTTCCCCTATGGCCTCACTCTGAAGAACCACTCAAACACCTTTATTTTTAAGAGCGTGTACTGCCATGGAGAAACCCCAGTCAAACCCAGCTGCTTTTCTCTGCTTACACTACACTCCCGTACACTAGCAGCACCACATGCACCCCCTGGGTTTCAGATTCTTGTTTAATGTCTGTTTTGTTTCATTTTAATTCTTTTGTGTATGGTAATATTACTATTTATCTATGTGTATCTATGTATCTTTTGTTAGGTTCCCATGTGTTTTGTGGGTGGTTCCTCAGGAGGTGGGACCACCTGCCCCTCACCGCCAAGGACTGCCCTCAGCCCTATAAAGGACAGGGTTTCCCACAGTTCCTGGTGGTTCATGTGAATGGAATAGGGAGTGGTGAGTTCTGGTGCTGTTTTTGATTTTTTTGTGCTTTTATTATTTCCTGCATTTTTGAACCTGTGCTCTATATATTCTACTTTTCTTTGGATTTATGATTTGGACTTGTTTGACTTGGATTGCCTTGGATTTTCAGGCAGTTCTAATTTGCCATTTGTACTCCACAGAGCTTCTTGTGTTACAGAGCATTTTGGTGCAGAATACATATTTCATTTTATAATGATTCTATCTGGTCTCTAGTGGGCATTTTTGGAATTGGTTGGGACTTATGTGCTGCTGAACTCTTGAGTGCCATAATTCCCCACTGGTATGCAGTGTTTTAATCAGTCTCGCCATCTCGCATGCATGTGAGTACGCCATCCAAACTCTCTAGTGAATTGACTCATGCTGGGTCACGTTCATTCACTCTGCCGGCAATCAACCCTCTACTGTAATCAACAACAAAAAGCCATGAAATGGCAATACCCACGGCCAGAAACAATAAGCTAAGCAGGAAAAAAATGGAATGGCAGTGAAAACGTAAGCAAAATAACATTAAAATGAATTATGTTATCGAAAATAAAATATGCAAAAAGAACATTCAAAAAGGGTACTAGAGAGAATAAAACTCATATCCATGACTTAAGGAGATGAAGAAAATATTTTCAGAGCCTAACAAACCTTTAGAATGCAGGTCAGAGTAGAAATAATATCAAAATGCAAATCCAGTAAATCACAGTTAAAATAATTACTGCACAGGTCCTAACACAAGCTTGATTTCTTCAGTCCCTCTCCCACATTAAGGTGTTTATGTATCTTTGATCCAATTTTTAGATCATGGTGCTGGACGCCACTATCTTATATAGGTATAGTATGATATGACATGACTGGCAATGGGCATAACAACTTTAAACAACATGCAAAGACATATTTAAAATGTCAGTGACTACACAAAAACAAGACGCAACATGGCATTGCCAGAATGACACTATGTGAATGCACAAAAATAAATGTATCAACATTTCCAAAATGGCATAAATAGGCTCACCTTACATAGTTGCAAACTACAAAAAGCCATCTTCATTCTAACAGATGGTGCCTCAGGAGCCATGAAGCTGGAGATCTGAAGTACCTGCAGGTTTTTGTTCAGTCTAAATTCTTAAGCTCCTTGGCGTTAACCCCATGCGTGACTCAAGCTCAGAATATGTAATTGCGGTTCTGCCCGAGTCGGACTCAGGGTGACAGTGTAAAGCCTGAATAACTGTTGGGACATTATTCTGCTGCCATCTAGTGGATAAAATAGCATTATGCTGCAAAAACTCATCTGTTTTGCCATTCTAAGGTAACTTATCAATATTCATGAGGACGGTGGCGCATACACCCAAACCACAATGGCATGTATATGAGAAGCTGTAAAGTCAGGTTTGGAACAAACTGAAACTGAAACATTAGTTGAATTGAGTGATACTGGTGACAGATGTTGACACGGCTCATGAAACAGAACATGCAACCAACAGAAAAAATATTATAAGAAAAGTAAGCAAAGAAAAACGCTTCTACTGTCCCGACTGTGAGAGTGGGCTGTGACTGTAGGACGTGTAAATCTGCATCAGTACAGCAGTGGACACTAGATATGCCTTTCCAACTGTATTCATGTTGATGTTTTGATATTTACATGGCAATTATAAAATAAAAAAGCAAGAAAAACAAAATGTTTTTGACATGTTTTTCCAAGGGTAAACATAACACTAAGGAGGCTACTGAGAAAATCAGTTATTGCTATTGAAGCACTTGTTGCTCAAGCGACATTTGTATGCTTCTGTGACGGATAGCTAGGATGGATTGGTGTCCCAGCTGAGGTAGCCCTTGTTCCCCTGCCTGGCAGGAAGGCCAGTTTAATGGTGGTCAGAGGCAAGGTGTTCACTGTCTCAGCCAGTAGGGTGGTGTGCCATGTCAACATGAAAGGATTAATGCAGTGAACTGGCATCCCAACAGGGCTGGACAAAAGATTCTTGCCCGGTCGGGAGGGCAATGTGGTGGATGGACATATTGACATTTGTCATTTTGACACAGCGTTCCAGGACAGTATGTTCCCCAGTGCGCTTGGTGGGAGTATTCCTGGGCTGATATACCCATACTCACACCTGCAGGGTATGCTGGGAACTGTAATTCCATGGGGAAGCCCTGCTGGGCTCCCTGGGAGCTGTCAGAGGGTGTCACAGAAAATGGCTGTCCCTACTTTGTAGGGCTTCTGTTTGACCGAGAAGTGCTTCCTCTGTGGAGAATCCTGACATTGGATGTCCTACCAGGTCTTGAATAAGAGGAGCTGCCTCACATATTTGGGGAATCAGAGATGGTCGTGCAGAAGGGCAAAGCTCACTTGGAAGGAATGGAGAAGAAAGACAAAGACAGTAAGGAAGGAGGAAAATAAGTGGAGGACTGGGACCTACTGATCTGCTTCTGGTTACAAATCATTTAGATGATATCCCTGAAATAAGCTGTGATTTTTTGGATGTCAATTCAAATCCTGCTACTGACTCTGTGTGACCACGAGCAGGACACCTGAACTGCCTGCAATCCAATTGGAAAAACAAAAAGAAATGTAACTGATTGTATCATAAATGTTGTAAGTCGCATTGGATGAAGGTGTTGGCCAAATAAGGAGATCCCTTATTGACAAGGATTGGTTTCTAATTAAGCATTCAGATTGGAATAAAAACCTGCAGCCACTCCTCTACTGTTGTTTAATGTCAGGAGCAATAACTTCAGAAAAAGCAAATGCTTAGATATCAATTAATGCAAAAGAGGAGTAGAACCAGTGGAGAGAATAAAGACAAAAATGCAGCAGGAACAAAACTCAGAGCAACAAAGATGACTGTAAGGTACCTGAGCAAATGGCTGTCATTGTCTGAAATCGCTCGGCTGCCAGTAAATTAAATATTCTTTTTACAGAGCTACAGTAACACTGCTGAGAGAGAATTGAGCGAGAACAGCCAATAAGTAATATTTCTCTCTTAAATATAAGTCATACAAGAGGCTCAAATTATGGAGCTGCCTTTGTTGCATGTCTTATTGCATTTTTGCAGGTCTTTTGATCCAAGTGTACGTCTTCTTGGCTATTTCTTATGTTCCAGTCACACTACTGTGGTTTTATAATCACATAATCCATACAAACTCAGTGGGGCTGAGATGAATAAGAAGAATTGTTCAGCCGCTGGCAAGCCAAGGCTCATCTGTCTGCGCTCGACATTTCATTGTGCAGGTGAGGTGGTGGCACACAGCAGAGCTCCGGCTAACCCGCCTTCAATGAAGTCTCTACTTCTGGTATTCTTTGGACTTGTGCGGGAACTCAAATGATTTGTGCACATAAAACAACAGCACAGGGTAAGTAATTACAATGTGGTTTAAAAATAAAAAGTTCTGGGGCTTTTTTGTCATTAAATTCCAAAGGAGTAGCTGATGGCCTTGAATTCAAGCACTACATGTTAAAACCTCAGGCAAGCATCAGACATTAAAGAACTTGATAAGGGGCTCCAGTCCAACCTTGGACACACTTATGCAAACACCCCCACACTCATACTATGGGATGTGGACTGAAACCACAGGGACAGCAACCAGGTCTGGAATCCAATGCAGGTTTCTTTGCACCTCCCTGAAATCCACCCTCCCAATTCCTTATCAAGATCACAGCTGTTCTAATAAAAAATAAAAAAAAAACATAACTAAATTTTCTGTAGTTCTTGTTCTTGTATTTATTCCTCTCACACTAGGACTGTTTAGCCAGTCCGTCAGTCATTGTCCAACCCGCTATATCCTAACACAGGGTCACAGGGGTCTGCTGGAGCCAATCCCAGCCAGCACAGGGTGCAAGGCAGGAACAAATCCCGGGCTGGGCGCCAGCGCACTGCAAGGCACATACACACATACACACACACACACACACACACACCAAGCACACACTAGGGACAATTTAGCATCGCCAATGCACCTAACCTGCATGTCTTCAGACTGTGGGAGGAAACCCATGCAGACATGGGGAGAATGTGCAAACTCCACGCAGGGGGGACCCGAAACGCACACCCTGGTCTCCTTACTCCAGGGCCACCGTGACACCCCGGTACGGTGGGCTATGTGAGTGTTAATTTGATTTGATCTAAACTGTTGTAAATAAGAAGACAAAGCCAGAAATAGGGTGGGGGCTCCAACCCTGGTGATAAAAATAATATAAGAAAACTAAAAGAAATGCTGGCGAGCAATGCCAGGGTCTTATACTTTTGATTTGTATTTCTTCTGGCAGCTCTCTCATGTGCCCTGAGTACACCATGGTTTGTTCCAGTTACCAAAGTAACTTCTCCCGTTGTTGGGGTGAATGGTGTCCAGATTTTGCATCATTGGGCTTAAATATCAGCCCACATGTCTTTATCCAAGCTGAAGATGCAATAAATAAAACTTTACTGATTTTTGTTTTGTCCCTCTGACATTGATTTTTGCCTTGCTGCTTGGATTCACTCTTTCGATACTTTCTGAAACTCCCAGTTTTTTAAACTCTTTTCTGTTTCATGTCTCTCTCCCCTGGTTTACCCTTAAAAATATCTTGTCACTTTCTGACATTAGACAGTGTTACAGCTCCTGTGAAGTTCAGTTTCAAATGCTTCCAGTGGAGGAATGCCATATGAAAGCAGATTCCCAAATGAACGAGGACTGCTGGGATGGCAGCTGATTATGTAGTCAACAAGTTGGAAGGGGCGGAGCTTGAGGCTCAGAAAAGGAAGTAATGTCAGACGTCTTCTGGCTGCTTCTCCTCCATTCTAAAGGCATCGCTCTTAATATCCCCCCTTACAATACAATACAATTTATTTTTGTATAGCCCAAAATCACACAAGAAGTGCCACAATGGGCTTTAACAGGCCCTGCCTCTTGACAGCCCCCCAGCCTTGACTCTCTAAGAAAACAAGGAAAAACTCCCAAAGAAAACCCCAGTAGGGAAAAAATGGAAGAAACCTTGGGAAAGGCAGTTCAGAGAGAGACCCCTTTCCAGGTAGGTTTGGCGTGCAGTGGGTGTCAAAAAGAAGGGGGTCAATACAATACAGTACAATACACAGAACAGAACAAATCCTCAATACAGTATAAAAATAAAAAAATTTTAGAAGTACGTAGCAGAATTTAACAGTAGATGATATCACATAATATGATTTGGATTTGTTTAGAGTCCTGGAGACCTTATCCATCAAGCTGCCTCCCCCATTTGGCCATTCCGCGGCTGAAACAGTGCTGAGCCAGCCAATCCGATGAAAGGCCCCCTCTTTCCCACGATTCCTGTGATCCTCCATCAGGGATGACTTTACCTTAGGCAGGCAAAACAACTTGGCAGGTGGGCCGTGGCACCAAGTGCCACATTTGAGTACCGAGAAGAGAAACAGAATAGGTGAGGGTTAGTATCCAATTATAACTATCATGTTACTTATGTTTTAGTGCTAATGACTGACAACATAGATGCAGTCTGTACAGTTAATCAGCAGCTCTAGTCAGGGTGTGCTAAACGGAAGTAGTGAGTCTTCAGTCGGGATTTGAAAGCTGAGACCGAAGGGGCATCTCTTATAGTAGCAGGCAGACCATTCCACGGTTTAGGGGCCCTGTAACTAAAAGCTCGACCTCCCACTGTTATTTTATTAATCCTTGGAATCATAAGCAGACCGACATCTTGAGATCTTAATGTGCGCTCTGGTTTGTAAGTCATGATAAGTTCAGACAAGTAAGCTGGACCTTGGCCATTTAATGCTTTATATGTTAAAAGGAGGATTTTGAAATCTGCACTAAACTTAACCGGGAGCCAGTGTAAGGATTTAAGAACTGGAGTTATGTGTTTGTATTTTCTTGTTCTTGTAATAATTCTTGCAGCAGCATTTTGGATTAACTGGAGGCTGTATAAAGAACAGTTTGAACATCCAGTGAACACCGCATTGCAGTCTCCAGGACTCTAAACCAATCCAAATCATATTATGTGATATCATCTACTGTTAAATTTTACTCCGTACCGAAAAAAAAAAAATCAGGTTAGGCTTTAAGGCTTTCTTTTACCAGCAATAATAAAATAACTGCTGTTATGGAAATTTGTGATTATGATAAAATATTTATTTATGGTTACATCACAGTTAAAAAAACATTTGCCTAAGAACCTAGCCTTTGCTGTTCTTCCAGTCACAAACTTTTACAGAAGAATCCTGATATCAGAATTAAGTACAGAATTGCGTGATGATTTTTTAAATGAGGAATGTCTGCTGATTTAACTGTGCATTTGTATTTCCTGTAATGTTGAGTTCCCAATAAACGAATAATAAATTCATTTGCCATTCATTTTCCCAGATAGCAGCATTCACACTATCGAAACTTTTTTTTTACTTGTAGCACACATCTCTCTTTTAATTGTCATGTTCTTAGCTTTGTTAATTCTATTATTGCAAGCCTTCCTGAAGGATCATCATTTATAGACTACCCATCCCTGTCCGATGCAACTGACTCTCCCTGACTCCTAAGATAATTCTGCCTTCAGCACTTCATTTCTCATTTCAGGTCCTCCTTAATGCTATTCTTGCTCCTAGATTGAATTTTGAATGGCTCATCTTAACTGTAATTTCAAGTTCTTTTAACAAGTTCAATGCACCCCCAGCATCTCTCAATGACATAATCCAATATTTGACAAACCTTTTTTTTTACTTAAATTTTCAGAAGTGGAACTCTGTCAGTAATGGAATTTTCCACAGTTTAACAAAATACAGTTGGTTCAAAGCTCAGCAGTAAGGGGTACTGCACCAACTGTATCTGGCTTCTTTTCTAATTCTGAATTGCCTACAGTTGTGCTCATAAGTTTACATACCCTGGCAGAATTTGTAAGATGTGTACCACACCTTAAAGAAAAAATGACTGATCAGGCAAAAGACATTTAATTTACTTTTAATGGAATCCAAGTTAAACTATAAGGCATCACAGAATAGCACAACCATCAAACAAAACGTAGTAATAAGGAAAATAATGAGATGGTCCCTGTTCAAAAGTGTGCATACCCTTAGTTCTTACTACTGTTCATTGCCCCCTTTAGCATCATTGATGGCATGCAGTCATTTGTGACAGTTGTGGATGAGGCCCTTCATTTTCTCAGGTTGTAGATCTGCCCATTCTTCTTGGCAAAAAGCCTCCAGGTCCTTTAAATTGAGATCTCGCCAAAGTGGCTCAATGAAATTGAGGAGAGGAGACTGTGATGGCCACTCCAGCACCTTCATTTCCTTTGGCTGTAACCACTGATGGGTCGACTTAGCCTTGTATCTTGGATTATTCTCATGTTGGCAGATCTAAGTGCATCCCATGCACAGCTTCTGGCCTTGTGAATGCACGTTGTCCTCCAATATTTTCTGGTAACATATTGCATTCATCTTGCCATCCATTTTCACTAAGTTACTTGTGCCACTGTAGCTCACACACCCATAGAACATCAGAGATTCACCTCCATGCTTCACAATAGGGATGGTGGACTTCTTGTCATGGGCCTGGCGTTTATGGTTGTGACCATAAAGTTCAATTTTGGTCTTATCACTCCAAAGGACTTTGTTCCAGAAGTTTTGTGGCTTTTCTAGATGCTGTTTGGCATATTGTAAGTGGGCTGTTTTGTGGTGTTGGTACAGTAAAGGCTTTTCTTCTTGCATCTCGACCGTACAGCCCATGTTTGTTCATGTACCTCCTTATTGTGCATCTTGAAACAGCAACACCACTTGTTTGCAAAGAAGACTGTGGCTCAGCTGAAGTGACTTCTGGGTTTTTCCTGGCAGCTTGAAAAATGATTCTGGCAGCTGTGGCTGAAATCTCGGTTGTTCTGACTGTGGCCTGGTATCAACAAAACCCCTAACTTTCCACTTTTCTATCAGAGTCTGAACACTACTGGTAGGCATTTTCTGATCTCTGGACATCTTTTATATACTTTTACTGATGTATACAAATCAATAAACTTTTCTCATAGGTCCTTTGAACGTACTTTTTTTTTCCCCATGGCTTGGTATCCAGCAAAGTCAGTGCAGCTCTGCATGAATTTAAATTTACTATTTATACACAGACACTGATTACAATTAAAGAAGTTACAGGTGTGGACATTCTCATTTAATTGCCCTCAATTTGAACCTGTGTTCATCAACTTGTGGGTATATTATCACCCTTCAAGGGTACGTAAACTTTTGATCAGGCCCATTTGGGTGATTTCAGTTATCAATATGATTTTAAAAGGGCACACACAATTATGTGATAATAAATTGCCTCAACTGAGCACACTCCCTAAGTAAAAGGAAAGCTTACTGCCTGATTACTTATATTTTCCAAATAATAGCCAATATTTCACAAATTCTGCCAGGGTATGTAAACTTATAAGCTCATCTATATCTATATAATAAAACGCTAATGCATGTGTGTGTGTCCAGTCTTTCCAAGCAATCTGATTGGTCGGCTCAACTGTGGTTGCTCAGTTAAACAGGATCGAGATGGGAAGCAGAGGGAGGCTGACACATACAAGAGTACCAAGGAAAGGTGCAGGGGGGACAATTGAGAGTTGCATCTAAGCATGGGAAGTATTCACAAGAATACAAATGATGCTTTTACAATGAGTAATGAGCACCCATCTACCACTGGTGGTTGTCAAAAAGTGGACAGGAGGTGAGCAAAGCTTCTCAAAATGACAGAGTCTGAGAGGAGCAATATCTTTAATCTCTCTCTCTGTCACAATGCACTGTCCCCAAATGCCTTAAGTCTGCCATTGTTGTGTCTGTTCCAAAGAAAACAGGACACAGTAGCCTTAATGACTACAGACCTGTAGCTCTCACCCTCACTATAGTGCTTCGAGAAGCTAGTACTGAGGCACATTAAATCTTCACTTCCACTCACCTTGGACCAGGACCAATTCGCCTACAGAACCAACAGGTCAACAGAAAAAGCTGCCATTAATACAGTTCTCCACACTGCACTGACTCATTGGAACACCAGGGGGGGCATACATGAGGATGTTATTTGTGGATGGTGACCAAACTGCTCAACCTATCAATGAGCACACATGTAGATGGATCAATGACTCTTTAACAAACTGACTACAGACTGTTAGGCTGGAGACCCACCACTCCACACCCCTGACACTCAGCACTGGAGCTCCACAGGGCTGCGTGCTGAGCCCTCTTCTTTATTCCTTATATACCCACTTTTGCCCTCCTCTCCATTATTTGCTGATAATTGTGTACATAAGAACCAGAATGACTTGTCACTTGAACAATAAGAGGACTTCAAATTTACCTGATATTCTCAGAAGTATATGCTTGTGGTTGTGAGTTTCTGGCCCCACCATTTTTTAAGAAATATGAAAGAAAGTTTTTTTTAAATACTGATATGGTAATATTCACTGGTCTTTTGTCATTGTAGTGAGCAGTAAAACTTATTACTAATTAAAGCATCGTGATTTATGTGTTAAATGCTCATGCAGACATAAACATTATTTAGTCTCTATTTACATACTTAAATTGCATTTATGTAAACATGTAAAAGCACATTACCTTGTACTGTTCCAGGACACAAAATGAGAAACTGAGTTGTACACCAAAGTCCTTTTCAAGCATAAATATTCATAGAGAAACTACAAAGCAAGATATAGTTGAAGGTCAATCCTAAGACCTTTGTACAACAAAGAACTTGCTAAAAATTTTCATTTAGAGAGAGACGTGGGGATAAGGAGGAGTGTGTTGGGCAAATTCATCATTTATTGGACTCATTTTTGTTTTTGATATTTGAACAGGATAATAAAAAGAGAGCAGCTCTCTGCAGCTCACTACTAAAATGTCTCTATGTTTTAACATTCAACTGCTATTCAAAAATTCAATGCAGCATTGAGAAGTGTTTTTTCCAAACCAAGCCATCTGGACACAGCTGAAGAGTTAATATTTCAGCAAGAAACATTTGGGTAAACATTTGTGTTGTTTTTAATAGTTTTTGGATCTTTCATTTGGTTGTGTGACAGATAGGGGGCGCTGTCGTCCCCTTGAACCCTCAGATCAGACGCCAGACACCAGATAAGAGTCCAAATTTTGGATTTATTATAAGAATAAAGTGCACAAAGCACCCTCCACTCCACATTACTCCAATAATTAATCAATACAATACAATAATCAAATCCTCCAATCCACCCAGCAGCTCAGTCACCCTTCCTCCCAATTTGGCTCATCCCGCTGGGGTTTCCCATAGTCCTTTTAAAGTGCTTCACCCGGAAGAAAACTTCTCTTTATCTTCAGCCAGGAAATATATCATCTCTTCCATTCCCGTGACTGTGAAATACTTCCAGGCCATATGGAAAGTATAAGTCTCTGGGCCTCCTTGCAGCATCCCCTGGTGGCTCCCACGGTATCCAGCAGGGCTGTGAAGAAAAACTTCAAGGTCCATGATGCCCTGCTGGACTTCGGGGCACCTCCATGTTGTCGGGAGGACTCCATCTGGCAGCGTTGGGTTATTGGCCGGGATGAATGGACGGCCATATACCACAGTTGTCTTCTGTGTTTTGGTGTTCACAGTGTTGTAGATCACAAATAATGACCGTCACACCGCTCTCATCATTGCCATGTCTGTGCTAGTGTGTTTGAACCAATTAAATTTTCTTCTTCAGCAGTTCCAACTTGTTAAGTGTTTCAGGTAGTCTCACTTCCCCGGTACAACTGGGGCCATTTATGTTTTACAGAATTCAGCTATCGGTTTTGTTGATCTGGCCAAGCATCTTTCTGTTAACTCTATTGAGTATCGTCTGGTTGCTCACCTGTAAGGCTGTGACAGTCTTGTGCTTTGTGCCGCATACTGAAAATGTTTGAGTTGAACAGGTTTAAGTGTCCTGTGCTTGCATACGAGAAGAGATGCTCAGAGACAAAAGAAAAGCAACAGAAAGAGAAAGATAAAATAACAGGAAAGATCAACATGCAAGGGGGTTCTCTAGCTGGAGCACACTCATTGAAAAAAGTTATTGTCTTTTATACTCAAATTCTATCAGGCCTGCACTGATGTGTCCTGTCTTCTGTGGTTGTTGGAAACAACACATTTAATTCTTTGAGATAGATAGATAATAATAATGATTAATAATAATCTTAACATTTATACAGCATTTTACATAGTGAGTGGAAAGCCACTTCAACTACCACCAATGTGCAGCATCCACCTTGATGATTTGACAGTAGCCATTTTTGCACCAGTATGCTCACCACACATTAGCTGTTAGGTGGTGAAGGGGTTAGAGATTGTTAGCCAGTTAGAGACAGTGGATAATTATGAGGCAAGAATGACTAGGCCATGATGGAAAATTTAGCCAGGACATCAGGCTACACCCTACGATGCCAGGGATTTTTTATGACCACAAAGAATCAGGACCTCAGCTTTACGTCTCATCTGAAGGACAGCACCATTTTTTACATCACAGTGTCCCTATCGCTACACTGGGGCATTGGGATCCAGTTCAGACCACAGGGTAAGCACTCACTAACCCTCTTCTAACAGAAACCCAAGCCTTTCCTGGCTGGTCTCCCATCCAAGTACTGGCCGGGCTTGAACATGCTTAGCTTCAGGTGGGTGACCTCTTCTGAAGTGCATATGGTATGGCCAATAGATAGTGCTAAACTTAGTACTATCTAAAATCAAAATTTTACAGAAGCTCAAGAAATATAAGATGACAAACAGTGTGGGGTCTATTTAAAGTACACAGTTGGTTACATTCATTAATGTTTCCAGGACATTTCTCTTATTAGAGTGTTAGGTGGTTAGTAGTGGGGAGAAGAAATCACATGAAGACTTTTATATGATTGTGTGAACCAGAGAAAAAATTTGGAGGTCTGTGAAACTGCAACTCATCCAGTGTTCTTCCTCCTCTAGCAGTCCATGTTAATGCACTTTGTCTGTATTATAGAGCTGAAGATTGAGACTACAGCTCACAACACCCGCTTGACCACCCACATGCCTCTTGTCTTGGTTACCATTTCAGATACTCTTAGGCCAGGCATACGCTGTGCGATTTTTGGAGGCTGTGGTCCAGCGACTTTTCACACTGCATGACAGAGTCACCAGTTGTTTATGTGCTCAAACTGTTTGAGCAATTGTGGGTGCAATCTGACTGATGTGCAACAACGTGGGTGCTCAGTTCTTAAGTGCACATGGCCTCATTAAACACTTTTACCCATTGACATTTTGGAATTAAGTTTTACAGAACAATATGGCCACAGGCTTCCCAAAATGTCAATAAAGCAAACAGCTGCATTGCTGACTCTTGCTGAGCTTTGCTCTCAGACTAAGGAGCGGATATATAGGTCTGTCTATTTTACAGAGGAAATTACGTAATCTATGTAGTTTATCATCAAGTGTGTTTATTTAGGGCTCTTCCAGTAAACATTTCCTAAGATACTTTTGCCATTGGCCATTTAGTTGAATGTGTGTTTTTATATGATAGGTAGCTTTTTGAAATCAAGAAGGTGAAAATGAGCATGACAATGACAATATATAATTTACAATGTCCAGCCACTACTCGAGAACATATTGAAATACAATACCAAACATTTCTCACTGCTGTTATAAATGTTCTCTTCAAAGTCAAATTGAATATGTCATCTGGCCAACCTGCTGCAGCAATTACCATTTTTAATTATGGTGTTTTTCATGTTGCAATATAGATGGATGATATAAAGAGGATTAAGTGACATTCTCGTTATGTTGTTATTATTGTTGCCACATGCACACTCATAGTTGTCACCGTAAAATGAATTTTGGGAAACTTGACGGCAATGTCAGAAAATCGTCTCATGAGACTGCTCACACTACAAGACAGCCGGCTGAAATTTTGTGACATGACAGAAATTCTTGTACAACAGCCCAATCATAAGATGAAATGATCACCACTCTTCTAATACAACATGTAAAATGATGGGTTGATGAAGCTGAAATTCAGGACTACTCACAAAATCAGTTGGCAACTGTAAATTGGTGTTAAAATTGTGTGAAAATCACACAGTGTATGTCCAGCTTTAGCAGAAGACAGGACAAAGAGGGGGCTGTTAGTTTTGACGTTGGCCTGTGATTGAAGACATGTGTCACCCGATCCCACTGTTGAGGAAACTTATGGTTTCCTGTGAACTTAAAATAAACTTTGCAAAAGAAAATAAAGCAATTGCCTTTGAGAAAGTTCACTTTAAGTATAATATGATAAAGTGTCTTTACTAATGTTTGGTTGTACAGGTCAGATCACTTCAGGTTGGGGAACATGCACTGGTACAGTGTGTTGCCGCACCTATCACACAATGAAACACCTCAGGATCTCAGATGGCAACCCCCCAGGCACACAAGTGGTCCAGTCTCCCCCACAGGAAAGGACCATCTACCTGTTACAGCCAGGTGATATGTGGGTGTCCCCTTGGCCTGGTCCAGCCACTCAGGTCCTAAATAATGAGGATCTTGTGAGCCGGATCACCCTTGGAGAATTGCGCCACATGGCCGTAGTGCTGTAACTGATGCTCCCTCACAATGCAGGTAATATGCCTCATTAGTGACTCTCTGAGCAACTGCTTGTTCCACACAAAGTCAAACCAGCAATACATAAGTAAACTTCGAGGAGACACAGTATTGAAGGAGTCCAATCTTCGTCTCAGGTCACTAGATAGCGTCCATGTCTCGCAACCATATAGCAAGTCAGAAAGCACCAGGACTCTTTAGTCTTTAGAGTTTGGTTATACACACACTTGTATATATTCAGCTTATTAGCACTCACACTTGTGTACTGAAATTGTATATATAAAGTATATATTAAATTTAAAATCTACAGGCATTCCATGGCTTCAGCTCTCTTGGCTATTTATTTTCATTACTCTTTACTACTTGCATCTGTCTTATTTCTGCTGCTGCACTTGAATATCTCGACCTTGGGTGCTGTATCCAGTCGTCTTCACAGCTTTACTAATCTTAAACTACCTACTCCTTATCAATGGAGTGCAAAAAAACTATTTAGCCAATCAGGGGGAGCAGCATTTGGGGGTTAGCTATTCAGGGTTAAGGTGGCCACTAGCATGGGACACAAGGCAGAACCAGTCCTGTACCAGGAAAACTTAGACACACGTTCCCACAGTAACTCATCTGGGTCCAGTTAAGAGCTGCCACCTAACCTAACATACATGGTTTTGGGATGAAAAAAAAGAAAAATAAAGTAAAGCCTACACAAAAAAGAAGAACAAACACATACAATGGAACTCTGGAGTTTTAAGGAAAATCACCTAGCAAAAAGCCAACATACTACAAAAACATAATATCAGCAGTAAATTTGGCTAGTACAATCTTGAACTGGTTGCATAATTAGTCTGGGAAGAATGTATAAATATAAAAGATAAACTGTCAGGAAGATCAATTTAAATACATGATACATTAACACTGCTCCATGAACGCAGAGAATTCAAATGGTATTTGCTTTGGAACATTAATAGGTACTCTTTGCTAGCTTTTGATATGAAGCGATTAAATCTCAACATTAGCATTCTAACAGTATGCCATGAAGATATCACTTGTAATTATATTCTCTTCTGAATATCCCTCCTCATAAAGTGAAAATTAAAAGGCAGGGGTGGGGGACAATCCTGCTGTCAAAAATTAATAAAAGCTAATCTAGCGCTTTTAAATTGCATGGAGTAGATGGAAGACAGCAATTTTCTATTGGGTTTAGGCAAAAGCAAAAAAGCAAATTGAGCTACTGCATATACATTATCTATAAAAACTACAAAAATGGCATTTTTGACAAAATGAGGCTGTTGCTATTGGATTCCATTTCTAAATTCAGCAAAAATACAAAGTATTACCAGTTCTTGAACCTTGAAACAGAAAAGATGCAAAACATTTTTAATCAAAACACATGTCCAGGTAGCAACAAAAAAGCCTTGTGAAAGTAAAAATCTGCAACCACTGCAGAACTCCAGGAGTTAAGTGTGAGAGCTCCATGAGAAAATGTCTGATCTCCAGAATCCTTACTAATCATTCAGTTGGCGGCATCCCCCATATATTCTCCCCCTCAAAAAGTAGTCATCAGCAGCTTTTTGAGAGTGAATAATTAATGTGTTCAAGGCTGGACAGTAACATAAATTGGTGTGCACTCTCATCACTCATTCATGCATGTACTCGCCTATTTCAGTTTATGGCTACAGGGAGCCAGTGGCTGTCCAGGAAATACTGAGAGAAAGGCAGGAACACATTCTGAATGGGAAACTAGACCACCTAGTCTGTCACATGATTACCAGTAAACTGCTGGTGCTAGAACCTTCCTCTTGGTCTCAATTGAAAACTTATGACCTGATATGTGTGTTTACTAAGTGATCACAAAACCAAGTTATATGACAGAAACACAAAGAAGAGCAGTGACATCTGCTTCAAGCAAATCGCAGAAGTCGATTATGTGATGAAGAACACCATAGCAAAAAGAAAGAAAAAGAAGAGTGGCAACATCTGCTGAGCATCAAGTGCATCAGAGAAGGCAATTAAGTAATGAAAAAACAAGAAGGAATAAGCAGACAGGACGTGGAAGCACACAGACAAGCAAGAAGTAATCTGAAATATAGCCTGATATGTGGTTGAAATTCAAAATAGTTTAGGTCCCGGCAACCTGGCAGTCACTTTACTGGTAATAAAACCTCAAGCCCATCAATTAATAATCCCAGAGGACACAATATATACATGTTCAGTATTCAGTGTCAAGTGTAAAAATTGTGTTTATTGATAATCAAACAGTCAGCAAAGTGACCTATGTTTATGTGTTTATGGCAAAGTGTTTGCAAAACGTAGTGATAACCACCAGAGAGATAATGGCAGAAAGAAAGAGAACAGCAGTGACATCTGCTGAGCATCAAGGAAATTGCAAAAGGTGATTATGTTACAAAGAACAAAAAAAAAAAAAAAAAAAAAAAAAAAAAAGCAGACGCGAGTGACTTTGACAAACAAGTAATCCTGAATGTCGAGTAATTGAGCAGCAGACAATCACAATGGCTAATAGGCATGCAAGACAAACTCCAGGATAAATAATGCAAGAATGTACCAGAGACAGAAACGCATGTCAACAATCAAGAAGATCGTCAAATAGTTAAAACTTTTGACCTTATGAAAGCAATACTTTTAAATCTGTGCATTGACGTACCTTTGAAGACCACTGCCTACTAAAGTTATGTCAGGGATGTGGTCGATGTCACTCTGTATTTTTTAATGTTGAACACACTTGAATGTGTTGCCAAAATACAAATGTTAATGAGAAGTAATACAATGCATTATGACTTGTAGAGGAACTGAAAGACGTAACTATTGAGTGTGTGTTCTTACTGTTATATTATCAGTACATAAGGAAATCTCCAGGTTGTAATTTGCAAATACCTTCTTTATTACAGCAAAATCTCCATCTCATGACTCTCCCTCTAGTAACTCTCCTCCCATTCCCTCTCCCAGTTCTTTACATATCATTTCTTACAGTGCCACCTACTGTCCAATATTAATAACGTTAATAACACAACATAACACTTACAGCGATCGGAGAGTTTACTGTTGTATATATCGGGCCCCTTGTAGCATTATATTTTAGGAGCACAGTTCAGTGTCTTTCACTAGTTGACTTGTATTTGTAGTTACATTATATATTCTGTATGTATGTATTTTTATTCACATTTCCAATGTTTGGTTTATTTTTTATCAAGTTACCCTTCAGTTTATGCCTTATTTTTTATTAAATGTTAAGCACTACTGGAGGCATGTAACAAACAAATAGGTGCGTTTAGTTATCATCACTCAGGAGTTGTCTGTAGCACATGAACAGAAATATCCAATCATTTTTTCTTCAAGCCATTTTCATAAAACGCACCACACTGAATCATATATCAATTAAAGAGAGAGACTATATATACACAACAGAATTTGAATACCATTTCAACAAATTAAGGCAGCATGGTATCACAATAGTTAGCAGTGATGCTTCATGAATCTGGCATCTTGGGTTCAAATCCCATGCTTGCATGTTCTCCCTGTCTACACGGGTGTTCCTCCCATACCGCAAAAAAGTTGCTGTCAGTTTAATTGGGACCTTGTGATGGCTGCTGTGACAGCCTTGGGCACCCTGCATCCCTGAATTAGATAAACTGATTTTGAAGTGTTATATTGTGTCATTAATAAATATATACAGTATATAGTGTATTAAGACCTACTCCGAAAATAAGACCTAGCATGATTTTCAGGCTGCCCTGTAATATAAGCCCTACACCAAAAATAAGCCCTAGTAAAGATCCTCAGCTGAAAAGTAAGGCGCCTAAGGCTAGTTTTATACTTCACGCGATGTGACGTGTGTTCCCGAAACATCTATTAAATTCCGAGGACACCTTGCCACAATATCTCTGAAAAGGATGTTTAATGATTACATCTATCAATTCGGGGATACGGCCATTCCAGCAAGCATCGGCGCAAGACAGAAACAAAATCTCTGGGTGGGGCATCAGCTCATCACAAGGTGAACACAAGCACACCCATACACTGGCATCATTGTAGCTTCCCCAAATCCCCACACCTTCATGTCTTTGGATGGAAAACTGAGCACACTGTGGAAACCCATCAGGAAAACATGCAAATTCCAGGCAGGGAACACCAGGGACGTGACTCCCTTCGAGACTTCAGTGCTACCGCTCTGCCACCGTGTCATTGCATATGTGTAACTATTAACAGTATTCATTATTTAAACCAAGTTAACGATTTATCTGTAAAATGTAACATACATATTTTACATGTATTTCATCATTAAAGTGATATCAAGTATAAATCTAAGAATTCTAAATGTGCAGAGAGCTGGAATATTATAAATTTAATGTGTTCTGTGTGGTGATGCTGCTTGCCACTGCTGTCAGGTCAGGAGGAAGCCCCAGAAGCACGTAGAGATTTAACAACTGGGCCAGTTTTAAGATGATGTTTATGACAGTCTACTTTAATGATAAAGTAAACTACGAGGTTAAAGAGGACATTTGAGTTTAAAGCTGTAATTTCCACTTTAATCACAAAATAGGCATTTTCATTATGTCCTTATTTTTATTTTTTTCTGTGGCTCAAATACGCCGCTGTACATTATGATGGTATTGTGAAGGTGCAAAAAAACAAAGACGGCCCAAAAGATGGTATGTGAGACTTTTAAAATGTGTTGTGTTATTACTTTGGGACCACAAATGCATTTGTATGTCGGCATTTTGTTTCACCACATCGAACAATTCATCAAACCTCGAAGCAGGCACATCGATCTAGTAGGTTCCTAAAAGCGGCTGAGGTAGAAAGAAATTCAAGCTGACATTCAGGGTTTGAATGTGGGGAGTTATGACGATATTCCAGAACAAGATGACATGGCTGTATTTGGATAAATGTATATTGTTGTGTACGAATAAATATAAGATATCCCCTGAAAATAAGCCCTAGTGCATCTTTTGGAGCAAAAATTAATAAACGACCCGGTCTTATTTTCGGGGAAACACGGTATAAGGAAGGCACAAGTATATCTTCTTCAATATTAAAAATTACATTAACATCATTTGGGGTGGCATGGTGGTGTAGTGGTAGCACTGCTGCCTCTAAGTAAGGAAATGAGGGTTTGCATCCCCAGTGCTTCCTGCATGTCCTCCCCGTGTCTGTGTGGATTTCCTCCCACCTTCCAAAGACATGCAGCTTAGGTGGATTGGCAATGCTAAATTGGCCCTAGTGACTGGGGATGAGTGTGTGTGTGTGTGTTCACCCTGCGAAGGACTGGCGCCCTGTCCAGGGTTTGCTCCTGCCTTGCACCCTGTGCTAACTGGGATAGGCTCCAGCAGCCCCCGTGACCCTGTTCAGCACTAAGTGGATTAGAACTTGATTGACTAACATCAATTTTGATTTCATACCCATTATTCAGCAAGTTCAGGGTTGTGGGGAGCCAGTGCCTAGCACATAAACCGACCTCATTAGTTACCTCTTCACTTCAATCAACTTTTGGTACCTGTTCTATTACACTTACCAAACAAACAAGCCATAGCCTAATGTTACTTGATTATGTTAACCTCTTTTGTAAGTCGCTTTAGATAAAACCATCTGCCAAGCAAATAAATGTAAACGTAAACGTGACTCCATTGTCTGGGCCTGTATTTAGTAAGGAGGCAGGAGGTGTAGTTTAACAACTTCTTTTATGCACAAAAAGACAGTGCTGTTAAGCAAAGACGTTCCAGTCAACACAGAGTCTGGTCCAACACTTTTAAAGCACTGTTTCCTGAGTACAGATGCATGAACAGATGGATAATACAGTAGACGGCAAATGTAACAGATGCACCTGTGCACTTGCAAGATGTATCCGCCATGGACAGATTTGATTTCACTTGCCAGACTAGAACTACAATTAGAGAAATACAATGTTGGAATTCAGTTGATTTAAAAGAATAGAAGAACCCAAGAAAACATTGGCTGATAATACCACCATGCTGTGCGTCTTCGTCAATCATTATTATACACTATGTGTAACAGGATTCAAGCCAAATGTCTCCCTCAGATCTCAACATCTTTGACTTTTGTTTCAGCTAAGGCTGTTACTGAGTAATGAAAGCTGGCAAACGACTCAAACTCTCTATTTCATTTCAGTTCAAACCATACTGTCCCAAAAGGGCTCTTTGGTTAGCAAGGAGAGCTATTAAAAACAGATGCAGACGCACATCAAGAATATCAGAATCAATTCATTCAAACATATTGTCATAAATAATCCTGAAGACCGCTGCTACGTGCGCAGCTCTGCCATATGATAAGACACTCCAAACAGCATTAATTTATATTTTGCACTAAAGGATGCCAGGGTGGGCTACTGGTTTCCCACAATTTTAAAGTGGACTATAGAATCTCAGAAAATGGATGGAAGGAATCTTCAAGCAAAAAAAGATGAATACTCTTTGCACTTATTTTATGCATTGTTATTTCAATAAGTACACAGAGGTAAATGTCATTGCTCTCCCCAGAACGTTCCCTAGTGTTGTTATTTCACTCCTTTAATATGGAGACCAAACCTGCACACAAACCTCACACCTTGACACTGTCTGTCCAGTTAGGGGCCCAACAGGACACCAAAGTCTTTTTATTAGAAGCACTTCCGACTCCCACATCATTACGTTACTGTATCTAATGCCACTAAACCTTTACTTAATTTACCTCCTTTGTTATAAATTCGACCATCTGAGTGGTCAGGAATTCTTTTCTCCAATGTCACAACTTTTAACAAAAAACATTACAGACAGCTAAAGCAAAAAAAAACTACAGATAGTCAGTGTGGGCACAGTCTGTTTGTCAAGGCGAGGCCTTGGAAACAGTGATAAGCACTGGAAGCATCCGATAATCCAATATAAACATTACTCTCCAAAGAATTCATGGATTTGTTGTGGTTGTTCTTTTGAGTCAGTCACTAAAGGGACGCCTTTTAAACGGCTCTTTCTCCATTTTCGCAACTATGAAGATTGTTTACAGTGTCTGTTACATATGTTACAATGGCTGTCCGTTTGTCTGTCCAGGATTTTAAATCACCTGTAGCTCGCAAAAACGTTTGACCTGAAATTTGGTACACATATACCACGTGATGTCTACTATCCGCTTTCAGGGTGATGATTGACCTCCAAGGTTATTCCTCTTTTTCTTTTTATTTTATTGTAGAATCAATGCTCAGCAGAGGCCAGCAGGGTGGCTTTGCGACGCATGTGTACGGGTGCCGTTCTCATCCCTGCCACCTTCGCCGTCACTTTCCCTACCTCTTCATATCTTAAATCATTCTTGAGGCAAATTGAAGACTTAAGTGCCAGCTTAAATGAAAAATTAAAGAAAAAGTACAAAGTAATTGCAACACAAACACTGACTTAATCAATTTTAACACGAAAAGATGCTGACGAGAGAAGAGAAGAAGCGGGCTGCTAGGGTGAAGAAAAGAAGAGCTGCTGAGGAAGCAGTAAGCGCATCAACCTCTGAGCAAATGAATGCTAAACGTACAGAGAAAGAGGAGGAAAACTAGGAATGCTCAAGCCATTGCTGGCTATAAAATAAAATCTGTAAAGGTTAAACCTTAATGAATGAATTCTGACCACAACTGTTCCTTCCATAAGTGTCACCTGCAAATTTAAGGGTCATTAGTTAAATAATTATTTAAATTATAAATATAAATTAAAGAGCAGTTGCTCTACTTTTCAGTTTAACCTCCATCATTTTACACAGTGTCTTTTACAAAGTACCTTCACAACATTTTTTCTCATAATATCCAACAATGCAATTTTTTAGAAATATCCTGATTTTTCTACTTGACTTTTTATTTTCTGTTTTTAAGATGGGTTGTGCAACGATTTGCACACCATCAATGCAACTTGTACTTTTCCAGTATTAATAATGGCTCATCGATTTTAGTAACCCTCTTTGTTACTTCTTTCTTCAGACCAAAAAAGCACCATTTATTGCTAAATTTCAACGTCATCCTGTTATACACTTTTAAACATACGGAAAGATCCTATTTTGTAAAGAAATTACTGTACTTTTACTGAATGAGTTAGTAATGAAACAGAAGGAAGACCGGAAAATTATATTCAAATCTTTTTTGAAAAGACCCACATTTTATATATTCTGGATGTGGCGGGATCTTCTAAGGCAGTGGTTGTCAAACTCGGTCCTGGGGACCCACTCTGGCTTCAGGTTTTTGTCCCAACCAGACTCATAATCAGTGATAAAAACTGATCTAATTTAATTGGCTGCTCTTATTTTCCTCTTATCTTATTCTGCATTCATAAAAGCACAGCAGTATGATTTTTGCTCTAAAAGACATTTAGAAATATTTCTATTTTTTTCTATAGCTTTAAATCCTTAACTATTTTTAGTTTTCTTATTAGTTTTCTCTTATTTTGCATAGTCTGCTCCCTTCTGTGTCTCTCAGTGTAGCATTTGACATTGTCAGACATGACATTCTCCACCTCCACCTCCACCTCAGGCAGAGTGGTGGCTCTGAGGCTAGGGATCTGCACTGGCAATCAGAAGGTTGCTGGTTCGAATCCCGTAAATGCCAAAAGGGACTTTGCTCTGTTAGGCTCTTGAGCAAGGCCCTTAACCTGCAATTGCTGAGCGTTTTGAGTAGTGAGAAAAGTGCTATATAAATGCAAAGAATTATTATTATTCTGCTGTTCAGAATGGAGAACATGCTGGGTGTCTCTGGCACTGCCCTCCAGTGGTATAAGTCCTATCTGACTGATAGGCAAGAGTTTGTTAGTCTTTACAACAGCAGATCCAGCACAGCACCAGTCACACTAGGAGTTCCTAAGGGCTCTGTCCTCAGCCCTCTGCTCTTCTGTATCTATATGCTTCCTCTTGGCCATATCATTTGTAGCTTTGGACTGGGTTATTATTTTATGCAAATGATACTCAACACTATTTCAATTTTAAAACTGAAACTTCATCAGAGCTTTCTCAGCTCACAGTTTTGCCTCAGTGAAATTAAAACCAGGATAGAGCAGAACCCTTTAAAATTAAACTTCAACAAAACTGTAAACTCCTACAAACTGGCATTAAAGCACAACTTAAGTCACTCCTGACAGTGATCTCCTTAGACCTTCTTCTAATGCAAGGAATCTTGGTGTCATTTTTGATCTCCTCTTTTCTTATTCTGTCTTTCACCTTCATAACATATCCCCTGTTCACCATTTCCTCTCCTTTTCTAATGCTGAGAAACCTGTCCACACTTTTATCACATCCTGCATGGATTACTGTAACTTCCTACTAGCAGGTGCCCCTTCAAAGCTTATGTCACATCTCCAGTTAATTCAAAACTCTGCTGCAAGAGTCCTTACATTAACCAGCAACAGTAAGCACGTGACACCCATCCTACTTCACCTTCACTGACTCCCTGTGTCTTACAGTGTAAAATTCTATTAATAACCTACAAAGCTTTCAATGGCCTTGCAACAGACTACATCAGTGATCTTCTCCATCACTATGCTCCTGTTTGCCCACTAAGGTCCTCTGATTCTGGCAATCTTGTTGTGCCCCACACTCACCTGCACTCAGTTGGTGACAGGGCCTTCAGCAGTATGGCACTCAGACTTTGGAATGACCTCCTGAAATTAATTAGACCAGCAGACTCAATTTATTCTTTTAACAAACAACTTAAAACTCATTTGTTTAGGAAGGCGCTTAACTTAACCTGACATTCTGACCTTTCTTTCAGTTTACCTCTCTGTCCAGATATTTAGGATAACTTGTATGCGTGTGTTATATCATAAATGATGTGATTTGTTCAGGCATTTCTTTTAGTATTGAACTTTGTATTTACCCTGGTTTATTGTCTTTAATTCTATTTAATGCTTTGTGTATCCTGTATCTATTTGTTTTAGTGTTCTATTCAGGAAATATCCAATGTTACATATACCCTGCTGTTCTATCTGAGACTCTGTAAAGTGCCTTGATAATGGGAAAGGTGCTATATAAATAAAATGTATTACTATTATTATTTTATTATTATTATTGTTATCCTATTAGTAACAATTAAAAACAAGCAAAGCAGACTCCCGGGTGAACAACACTAAATGATGAAAGGCTGCAACTGCTTCAGCGTCAGACCTACTAATTAAAAGCCGAATGAAAACCAGGATGAACATAAATAAAAAGTAGAAATAAAATACATTATCTACATATAACTGCTTAAGTTTTATTAAAATGTATTAACACATTTACTTTGTAATTTCTTCAGAACACAGAAACTGGGAAGTAACAGCTCACTTAATTAGGCTAGGATTCCAATTAAAAACAGAGGTTAGTTGGAACAAAAGTTTGGGAATCACTGTTCTAAAGAATGCAAAACTGCTAAATTACAGAATTATTATTATTATTATTATTATATTGTGGTAAGTTACACTACATGGATACAATGAGGCTATTAGAAATAAACTGGATACATTAGGATTAAAAGTCAAGACGGAGGTAAAAAGCTTAGGGGTAATTGTTGACTGTAATCTGAATTTTAAATCGCATATTAATCAGATCACTAGGACAGCATTTTTTCACTTAAGAAACATAAGTAAAGTTAGACCTCTTATATCACTGAAAGATGCTGAGTAATTAGTTCACGCGTTTGTTTTCAGTCGACTAGATTACTGTAACGCACTCCTCTCAGGACTACCCAAGAAAGACATAAATCGTTTGCAACTAGTGCAGAATGCAGCTGCTAGAATCCTAACTAGGAAAAGAAAATCCGAACACATTTCTCCAGTTCTGATGTCACTACACTGGTTACCTGTGTCATTCAGAATTGACTTTAAAATTCTGCTTATGGTTTATAAAGCCTTAAATAATCTCGCCCCTTCTTATATATCGGAGTGTCTGACACCTTATATTCCAAATCGTAACCTCAGATCCTCAAATGAGTGTCTCCTTAGAATTCCAAGAACAAAACTTAAAAGAAGTGGTGAGGCGGCCTTCTGCTGCTATGCACCTAAAATCTGGAATAGCCTGCCAATAGGAATTCGCCAGGCTAATACAGTGGAGCACTTTAAAACACTGCTGAAAACATATTACTTTAACATGGCCTTTCTATAACTTCAATTTAACTTAATTTAACTTAATCCTGATACTCTATATGTTCAATTTCCTCATAATAACTATTCAGGGTAGCTCTACAATCCGTACTGACCCCTACTCTCTTTTCTGTTTCTTTTTCCGGTTTCTTTGTGGTGGTGGCCTGCGCCACCTCCACCTACTCAAAGCTTCATGATGCTCCAACAATGATGGATGGACTAAAAGGCAGAATTCTACGTGACCATCATCATCAAGCCTTTCCGTGAGAACCCTAAATCCAAAGAGGACTGTTTCATTTATGTTAGGTAGCATGCCCAGAGGGGACTGGGCGGTCTCATGGTCTGGAATCCCTACAGATTTTATTTTTTTTTTCTCCAGCCGTCTGGAGTTTTTGTTTTGTTTTTTCTGTCCCCCCTGGCCATTGGACCTTACTCTTATTCGATGTTAATTAATGCTGATTTATTTTGTTTTCATATTGTGT
>JANRMT010062817.1:43154643-43184178 GCA_026402145.1 Polypterus bichir lapradei
CTGTTTGTATGAATATGTGCTATATAAATAAATGTTGTTGTTGTTGTAAAGTATATTTTTGTTGCACATGTATAGGCTCAGGATAAGCAGATCTGAGATGGATGGATGGATTTATTTCTCTTCCTCCTCATACATCTCAAAAGAAGTTCAAAATAACATGACTTTATGTAAGAAATAAAGATCAAGTAATAATTCTCTTCAAGGGTATTTTTGTTTTCCATTTAGGGAATCTTAACAATTTCATTTGTCCACTGACCATGTGACAATAGTGACCCTATAAGCTGTGACCTGCAGGGGGTGCTCTTGTGTGACTCTCAACACAGAATGATGTCCAGACACACCCAAGTTCAAACAGCACAGGAGTTCATTGCCCCTTTCGGGCCAACTAAACTTAACAGCCTCTTCCTACCCCTTTGCCTCACTTCAGAATTCATTCCTTTCTCCTCGTGGCCAGGTGAGCCATTGTCTGCACTTCTCTCCCAACTTCAGGCTCACCTGGATGAGAAACTGAAGCTCCTTTTTCATACTTAAGTTTAAATGTTTTAATCCTGTGTGAATTTACATCTTTGTAATTTCAGTCAAGGAAAGGTAAAGTATTGGTATGTGTGGTTACATGATAAAAGAATCACAAGGAATTGTGTTTGGTTAGGTTTTGTCTTTTTTGTTCCTGCCTTCATTTTAACTTTTCTTTTTTTGTAGTTTAACTTTGAAGATATTACTGTATAAGTTCAGCTTGATTATACACAATGTTATTTTCTTGAAATAAAACTAATAAAAAGAAAAGAATAACAAGGAGGTGAATATGTGTCCAGCAGAGACATACTGTATGATAGAAATCAAGTGTCTATTCATGAAAATGTGTGGGGGTGTAAAAGGTGCAGATGCCACGGCAGGATGAAAAATAATCTGCTGTGCAGCTGGTCACATAAAACGTTTGGAGACTCCTGATAACTCCTTATGAGATGACCAGTCGGGTGGGATCTGAAAGTGAATGTAGCCTGATACTTCCATTATCTTTTGCAGATAACATTGAAAGCTTGATGGGTGCCTGCATTTCTGTGAAGTAAGAAAGAAGCCTGTCATACATATTGAAATGCATGAACTCACCAGCAGGAAGCAGGAAGAACTGAGATTATCTAATAGCAATCAGGCCCCTGCTGCTGTTACGTTTTTCTCTAGACTCTCTCGTCATTTCTTCATTCTTTTCCAATTAGTTTTTGTTTTGTTTCAGTCACTACTAGTGACTCAGATGCTCCAGTGCAGTCACCCGTGCAACAAAAGAGAGAAATATTTGTTTTTGACCACAGCTCAGACATTTTTTTTTATTTTTTATTAATCAACTACAAACTAAGAGGGGGGGGGGGGGGGGCCGCTTTAGCCAAGGATCTCAACAAATATTACTGCAGATTCAACAAGCGCGATCAACGACCACCACTTCCTACCTCTCACATGCATTGCAGCAACCAGCAACCACCACTCCGGGCTTTCCCATGTGGCTGACATTGAACCAAAAACCTCTAGTTTACACCTCACCTGATCCTGGTGCTGTAAATCACCAAGTCATTTCCTTCCCTTCAACAGCTTGAATTCCTCCTGTCAATTACCCAGGATTCCCTTTGGATCTGGGTGAGGCATTTTTCAGAAAACAGAATATCAGAAAATCAACACTAAGCCACTGTGCAGATTTGTCAGTTCTGGTATTCATTTGGATTTTTCAATAGCTCTCTGCAATTGTACAGAGTCACAGATTGTTTTAAAGTGACTGCAATAATCCCAGTTTCTAAAAATGACAAATTCACTGGATTAAATGATTATAGGTGAGTTGCTATGGCCTCAGTGGTTATGAGTACCTTTAAATGTCTGGCCTATCTCAAGTTCCTCACAGAGCCCCTGCTTGACATTTTTCAGTTTGCTTACAGTTTAAATTGCTCAGTGGTTGATGCAGTTAATCTGTCCCTTCACTGTATTCTTCAACACCTAAACTCCCCCCAACACATCTGTCAGATTCCTGACAGGGTATTATGTTCTGTTGCTGCTCCTTAGCAAACCAACTCAGGCTTCTGCACCTCCCAGTATCTGCCAGTGGATCACCAACTTCCTGTCCAACAGGAAGAAGTCAATACCAATTAATACAGGATCCCCACAAGGTTGTCATACTCTCTCCACTTCTGTTTTCAGTGTACACAAATGGCTCTATCCCTTCAGACAAATCTGCTAAAAAATGTTAAAGTGTGTATGTGACACAAGTTGGACTCATCTCTAACAATGACTAGACCTGCTATCTCAGAGAAGTGGTCCATTTCACAGCATGGGGGGGTCAGGAACAACCTGGACTGAATGCAATCATGACAGTGAAAATAAGGGTTGATTTCTGTCACTAACCCCATAATTACATTCCTCTGGAAATTAATGACAAAGCTGTTTCTGAAGTTGAATCATTTAAATTCCTTGGGTCCACCATCACACTGGAAAGGGATAAAAAAGCCCAGAAAAGACTGTTCTTATGTCAGCTTAAGAAACTCAACATCTCACAATGCATCATGGTGAATTTTTACTTGGCCATTATTAAGAATGTTGAGAAATCCCCCATCTCTGCCTGGTTCCCTGCTGTCTCCTCTCTCTCCAAAGCCAGGCTAGAGTGAGTGGTCTGCTCAGCTGAAAAGACAATTGGCTGTAAGCTTCCATCTTTAAAGGATCTGTTCACTCATAGGACAAAGAGGAGAGTGGGGGACATTGCTGCTGATTCCACCCACCACCATCTTTTCACCAAAATGCTGTTGCGGAGGAGTTACAAGTCCACCACCTCTCAGACAATACGACAGCTTCTTAATAAACTTACATAGCATTTCCTATAGATTGCCTAACGCCCCAGTAAAATCCTTTACCCCGGCTATGTTTGGACATTTTCCCTCTATTTACACTACTTCAGTAATTCTGGATCATCTGTATTTAGTTTTCACAATCAATATTTGTTTTCGCTTTGCACAGGTATTAGCTGGTCTTTTGCACATATGGACATTTTTTTCTCACTGTCAAACTGCACTACATCAGTAAAACGCGTTTTGCCCTACATCAGGTCTTCGGTCTGCTTTTGCTCTTTTGTGCAAATTGTACATTCTCATTGCACTATGTAGCAGTTTACTCAGATTACTCCCAGATAAACTGGTTTATTTGAAGATGTTTAGCTACTCTATGGCTGTATGGAAATGTTTAGTCACTATATCTGTAAAAGTCTGATTCCTATTGTTTGTTTTTTTACTATATTGTATATTGTAAAGTGAGTGTATTGTGTAACTGTGTTCTGTAATAATGATGTTATTCTTTGTTGGCACTGTTCCACAACTTATTCTGGTAAGCTGTACATTAAAGTGTTCTGACTGACTGACTTACGGATTTGTCACGTGGGAAGCACTTTTCGAAAGCTCTGTTTTTGTTTCTGGTTTTTGGCGGTTTTTAATATTTAGGATTTGGGAATTGCAGAACACTTTTGTTTAGGGTTCCAGAGGCTTGTTATTTCTTTATTGTTTTATTCTTTATTGTTCTATTCTTTTTCACTTATTATTTCATATTATCTGGTATTTTCAGTAATTAAATTATTATAAATGTTGTAATAAACAGACAAAAAAGACTAGAATTCTTGGTGGCACCCAAAGACAAACCCCACATATTATAAATAAATGTTCTGAAAAAAGGCAAAACAAAACGTTATAAAGACGAGAGTCAAAATTAGACTTTAAGATGGTGGATCTTACAGTCTTAAAGGCTCCAGGCAGGAAGAGGTGGGCCCAGGCACATGGACAGCGGAAGTGATATCAGAGACGTCATGGTTGTCAATCTTCTGGTCTGCAGAGAGAGGTGAAGAAAAGGTATCAGTCAGTTTCTGGTGGGAAATTACAATTATCTGAGCCCTTAAACTGTCCCCTATGCACACGCGTGTGACATAATTTCTATTATTATTATTATTATTATTATTATTATTATTATTACTGCTGGGCGGCACGGTGGCGCTGCTTCCTCGCAGTTAGGAGACCCAGGTTCGCTTCCCGGGTCCTCCCTGTGTGGAGTTTGCATGTTCTCCCCGTGTCTACGTGGGTTTCCTCTGGGCGCTTCGGTTTCCTCCCACAGTCCAAAGACATGCAGGTTAGGTACACTGGCAATTCTAAATTGGCCCTAGTGTGTGCTTAGTGTGTGAGTGTGTTTGTGTGTGTCCTGCGGTGGGTTGGCACCCTGCCCGGGATTGGTTCCTGCCTTATGCCCTGTGTTGGCTGGGATTGGCTCCAGCAGACCCCCGTGACCCTGTGTTCGGATTCAGAGGGTTGGAAAATGGATGGATGGATTATTACTGCTTACTACCTTAAGTGACTCCTTAGTGAAAGCTGATACCGGCATTAAACTGTAACAGTATATAAATTAACAATCTAAATTTTAAAAATTACCATGTAAACATTTGAATAAATTCCAAAGATACTATTTCATCCACTTTGTTGGAACTACACACTACAGGTGGAAGAATAAAGAACAGCTAAAAAGCAAAGAAGTAAAAAATACTGTGTGAAAGTCGCCCCGGACACAGACAGGCAGACACGTTAATGTCACCCACAATCACTGGTTTATTTTGCATTTCTTTTACAACTCAGCTCACCAACCCCCAATACTCCTCAGTCCAGGCCACTCCAATGCCTTCTCTTTTCTTCTTCTCTTTTTCTCTCTCTCTCTTTCTCTCTCTTTTCTTCTGACCGCCTCCTTCCTCCTCCAGACGTTGCCACTCTTCCACCCGACTCTTGTCAATGACTGGAGGAAGGCGGCCCCTTTTATAGGAACCTGGATGGGCTCCAGCTGCTTCCCGGCAATCTCCCGCTGACACACCCCCGTGTGGCGGAAGTGCCGGCTGCGCACCCGGAAGCCGTCCTGGTGTCCCCTGTCGTCTTCCCCCCGGCACTTCCTGGTGTGGCGGAAGTGCCGGGCTCCCGGGATACTCAGGCACTGGGGCGCCGCCTGGCGGTGGCCACGGGTCCCAACAGAGCTGGGCTTCCAAGCCCTTTACCCGAGGCCTCCAGTATAACCAGGACGGACGCCCCCTCACGGTCTGGAGGAGGCACAAGTCCTCCTCTGGTCCTCCTGGGCGTCCCGGCCGGGGCTGCAACTGCAAAACCTAAATATGGTCCAGTAATTGTGTAAGATTCTTTTATTAATGTGTTCTGAATGTGATCACGCAGGCCTGAATATACTTCTAAAACAAGACGTTCTAAATTTACTCTAGCTTCCTGGAAAAATGAATTGAGTGGTGGCATGTGCTAGCCTTTCAGATATACTTTAAAGGGCACAGTGTTGGGCTAGGTTTTATATGAAAAACTGGATCTAATGAAAGCCGAGACTCAAATCGAGTAAAGAATTTCAAAGAACAAAGGCATTAAAGTAGAAAGAGCTTTCAACAGGTGAAGTGTACAGCACATCTGAACAGCAAGAAAGTGGTCTTGAGTGGTCTCTCTGAAAACGGTGTAGGCAGCCACTCTGTAGGTTGCTTGTTTTCAGATTATTCTGAAATGAAAAGGAAGGCCAGAAAGATGAGCTGATCAGAATGGAGAAACACCTGAAAAGGCATTTAATTTTTCTATATTTTTAATATGAGTGAAAGTTTACACTAGGTTTCATGAAACTTGACACCTCTCCCTTAGACTAACTAATCCAACTAATTTGCACTTTTTTATTATTAAACTGGTCTAAACTTTTCACTGAATGTTACTGTCCCTGACTCCTTTTAAGTGGTCCATGTTAAATGTTCATTAAAGGAATCAGATTTAGATTGGTAAGTTCTTATGAACAGAGATTAATTTCTAAACATTCAGAGGATGTTGCAGTGTGAGTTTTGCCTCAGTCTGATCACAGAAAGTCATAACTCATATTAAAATTGATTTTAGAAAATTATCTGATGTACAGAACTCTACCAATCTTCGGCTTTAGATTTAAATGTACTATTTTGTACAATTGACATTAGCAATCCACTAGACTGGCTTCATAACTTATTCTTTATGGTACTGTTTTAGTAAGATAGGAAATGTTGTTCTTCAAAGTTTGGTAATGGACCAATTCTTTTTATTCCCATTGGCAACATACAATAATACTCTTCAATTTCTATGTTGATGATGCACATCTGAATTTGTCAATCTAAACCCAAATAATTCTTCAGTTTTGTCATTAAGTGCTTCAGCAAGGTCCAATATGAAATTATTTGAAAATACTTACCCTTTAATTCAGCTGAAACACATTCTTTAAACTGAAAGCAATTTTACTAACACTAAAATAATATTGACAACCATTACTTTTGCTAACTCTCACTTTTGCTAAATAACCACAAAATTTTGATGTTTACCACTCTGCCATAACAATTCCACACTTACAAGATTTTTTTCCAGATTACAAAAATATTACAAAATTATGTTTTTTTTATATTCAGCATATGAAAAATCTAATTCATACACTTGTAGGAAGCAGATACCAGTTAGTGTAATAATGCTTTATCTTCAGGTGGTTCAAATCATTCAGGCAGGCAGTGTGGAATAGAATTGGACTTCTTAATTCAAAACATGGCAGCAATGATCATAACTAGAATAAAGAAGTAGACGAGTACAACTCTGCTTCTTAAATCACTCTTTCCTTTAAAAGAATTGTTTAAGAACGTATTAACGCTTGAAGTCTAGACTGTACACAGCTATGACAATAGGCAAACTTCCTTAAAATTGTGAAGATTAAAAACTGCAGTGAAAAGGAGAGTTTTTAGCTTTAGTGCCCCAGCCCACTCACTCTCTTGAATGGTCTACCATACAATATGAGTGCTGCCTTGAAAGACTTTATTTTACCTTACAGCTGCTCCTTAGGTTGTTTGCTCTAATAATTGTACAGATTGTTGCATTTGACTTTTGTTCTGTTCTCCACAGTCTTTCTCTTCTTAATATCCTTGTGATACCTCTTACTTACTGTACTGTCAATTTATTTTTCTAAACTCCACTTTTAAGTCTATTGAGCAGGACAGTCACTAGAAAGAGGACAGAGTTGAAAAGTACTGCTAAGTAACAGGACATTCATGTACTGATACTTGAATACATTATCCACCTAACATTTCAAAACGAAAGGAGAGGAGAAAGTTTCAAACAACAATTATAAAATTAAATAAATTGGCCTGTGAAAATTGAATTCAAATAAAAAGATGACTGAACATGTCTGTAGACAGAACACCAATGTAAGCAACTTTTACTAACAGCTTTACAGCTCAAAAACATGTGTAATTAAATATTACAAAATATTTTATATGTACAAAAGTACATAAAAGGAAATAATGAGATACTAAGTAAAAATAGAAGAAATTAGATCCCTCCACAGTACTGAAAGGCTAATTTTTCTATGAAAGAATGAAAAAAATTGTATAATGTGAGGAGATGCAGGTTAAAACAAATCGAGCAATTTAATAGTCTCAAGACTGTCAACAGCACCATCATAGTTAGGGTATGAAAGGTTCGTCGAGCTGCATTTAAATATGCACTGTCCTTGAATGAGTTGGGCAGAGGCAAACTGTAATGCAGATTGCAACCATTAATGTACCCCTACCTTAGTACTTCAGTCTGCAATCTCAAGGTTTATGGGGAGAGAAAACTGTACATACGTTCCTTCTACAAGCAGCAACTGAGATCACAGACAGTACACAACAAATCAGATAAAGGGCTCAATGAAAAAACTGAAGGTTCCTACTGTAACCTAAAATGATGACACAGCAGAGAACACAAATCAAACAGGAACAGTAATCCACACGAGTCTTGCAAGTTTAATTTTTCCATTGGCTTTAATTAACTAAGGCAAAAATTTAAACCAACATGAGTCACTTGACATGTATTCTGAAATGCATTTTCTCCTCGTCCGGGTGATGTTCCTGCCTTGCTCCCAATGACAGGAACAGCCTCCAGCTGCCATGTATACCTGGCAAGGATTAACATACAGCAGAATTATGCCCAGGATAAGCGGGTTTAAAATAAGAAAGGGTGGATGGGTATACTGTATCAAGACATTGCACCATGCAACAATCTATCCTTTATTTGGGTTAAAACTGTAACTATATTCAAAAACTGTTGTCAACAGCAAAACCACATCATATTTACACAAACTACATACTGTAGTATTTCCCTGCTTTCAGAAAGGCTACTATTCACCTCCATTGCTACTCACTCGCCTTCACAAAATGAACTTTGTGTTTATTACAGAGTTTCTTCATTTTGCAGGCTGGCACACCCTCCTTAAAAAGTAACATTGTACAATGTAAAGAGCAGCAGGAATTAAAGTGTGATTTTGACAGGCTGTATGTTTAGTTATAGGAGACACATGTCATGAAAATCCTGTCACATGACACCAAATTTATGTGTAAATGCATTCGTTATAATGAAAAAAAGTTTGTACTATAGATTTTCGTAACATTTCATGAATCATCACATTATTCGAGAAAACAATTTAATGAGATCTGAAGAATACTATTAACAATTACCATTTCCATCAGCTATATCGACAAACATTTCAAAGCTTAAAAGATTTTTTCACAAAATCTTTTACATGGAAACCTCACTTCTGTAGCCCAGTTTCTTATTCATTACTGAGCTGCAGATCACAAACACACAGAGTAGTAACTTTTAGCATTTTTGCCATATTGTGACTGCGAACTGTTTTAAAGATTCTGTATAACATAATTGCTTTTTATTAAGACTTTTGTGCTTTTTGGGTGGGATCTTTTGTGTTTGAAACTTCCATTTTCCTCTTCTGTAATTACATATGCATCTACTCTGTCTGTTTTAAACACAGGTGTCATTCACGTTTAGGTTTACATACAAGAGTAAGTTTCAGCCCGTAACTTTTTGTGTATTAAACTTTTTAGAAAAAAATGCATTTTTCAAGGCAAAGTGATAGTGGGTTATAGCTAAGTCATCCAGCATGTCAATTATGCAAGAAGCTGCAAAGAGACGCGTTCTTTTGTGACTCCTAACACTTTACTTCTGTTGAGTTGCTTTTGTTAAATAATTCTTTCCACAGCAGTAACATTTCTTTATAAACGTCTTCTCCAAGTATTGCATTTGTGTTCCTGAGTGACAATGGCCACATTTTCAGTTAACTTTCGTGCCCAAACTGCTATGCATTCTTAAATGAGCTCACTCATCTGCATGCTTGCATCAGCTCTTTTCAGACTGCTAATGTGGTTTTTCACGTACTCACTTTGTCAATACCAGTTCGATAGTACTTCCTAGCAGTCAGGATAGAAATGTAATTTCTCTGACATCTGTTTGTTTAATATTCCCACAAGCAGCCTGCGCTGGAGGTTTGCTAAATGTGTAGCCACAGACCTGGTTAAATCTTACAAATACAAGGATACTATTTCACATTTTCAATGTTTTTTTAGTTAAAGGATAAATATTGACTCCCTTGTAAAATCCGCTATCTTTATGCCACAAATGAACTGTTAATTTAACTATATTATTTTTAACAATATATGACATGGTTTAACAATTGAGTATTGTGTGCACTTGTTTATGTAAGACAGCTTAAGATACAATTTAATTGTTTATATACATTCTGTTACACTTTGAGCAAAGGCAGGTTAACTAACTTGCTCAGGGTCACAGAGTAAGTCAGAAATCAAAATGTCTTAGCAACTACTTCATTCTTTCCATCCCACTGATTTTTCGAATGTAGTGCAAAAGCACATGCATATGTATTAGCACTTGTTCTGCTTCATTTCTCAAGGTAGAAGAGTGATAACCTTTACTTCCTTGTCCTCTCCATTGAGCACCCTTGAGATTAAACATTAACATACTTATTTACTAGGTAAATAGGTTAATCCACTCAGTATAAAAATGTTCCAGTTGAAATAGCTTGTATTAAATTAAACAAGTACCACAAACAAAGGAAACACAGCTTTGTGTTACTTCCTTGGCTCCTTGCAGCAACATGCATTAGGTTCAAATACTCAATGTTTGCCTACAGAGTAGTCAGTGGATCAGCACCAACAGTATATGTATACACTTGTGAAGTCTTATTCTCCTGCTCACCCACTCAAGTCTTCTAATTAACAGTCTCTGGTGGTACCACATCTATGTGGCATCAAACGTTACTCCAGACTCTTTTTATGTGTGGCTCCTAGGTTGTGGAACATGCTACCCACTTTCATTGAACTGCAGACTCCCTCATTGTCTTTTAGAAGTGAATGTCTTTCTAATTTATAACACTTTTGACGCTACGTTCTTAATAGTTAAGATAGCAACATTCAGTCATATGTTGCTCTGTTTGGTTTAGAGCTCTTCACATGTGATGATCAATTTTGTAACCTTTTCAGTAACACTTGTTTCAAAACAGTTCCTAGGCTGATGTTACTCGAATATGTTTGACCTTGTAAGTCGCTTTGGATAAAAGCATCTGTTAAGTGAATAAATGTAAATGTTGCAGCACTACGAAAACAGAACAAAAGGAAGATTTGTGAAACTTACGATGTGAAAATTCATTTAATGAAACAAAAGGGAAAAATAAAGGTAAATTCAAAATCAAAAATCAAATGGCCTCAGTTGCCTGTTACATAGTGTCAATCACTGGTGAATATGCTCTGAATAGGAGCTCCGTCTCACTCATTTGCAGGTCCAAAAATGAACAGCCACTTCCAGTGGTCGGCCGAATTCTATAGTGGAGATTTTGGAAGTGCCAGGACTTCTGGAGAAATGGAGGAAGTGATATCAGTGACCTTCTGAGTGATCTTTAGAACTGCAGGGGAAAGGGAAGAAGGCATAAGTAACGTGTACCCTCTGTTGTAGAGTGGTGTTGCTTACCTTAAATTACATTAGATTAGATATATACTATTAATCCCCAAGGGGAAATTTGAATGCATACCACAATGAAAATATAGAATACACAGATGCCAATTCAAAGTATAATGTAAGGCAATAAAATAAAAACATGTAGTACAACAAATGTTATGCTAAAATAACTATAGTAGATTGTACTATCTTCCTATAACTTCTGGCTGGAGTGAAGGACAAGACCATGGGGAAATTAGCCTATAGTTTAAAGTACTCCAAGAAAGTGCCCCGTAGAGGGGATGGCCAGAATTGCTCATGACTGCTTTGTTTTGATACCATCCTTCTTTTCACAACAGTCTCCAGAGAGTCCAGGGTCAGTCCTGTGATAGAGCATGACTTTTCTGATAAGTCTATTCAGATATTTTGCATTGCATGAACAATTCATTGACTAAAATGGACTGGTAAAACATCTCCAGTAGCTTGCTGCACACATCAGAAGACTCGAAACTCCTCAGAAAGTACAGCTTGTGCCTGGTCATTATTATACAGCGCTATTGTGCTGTCAGACCACTCCAGTTTGCCATTCATATCAATCCCCATGTACTTATCGGAGCCCTGTATGTGTCCCCTAAGCACTCGTGAACGTAGGGCGGTAAGGCTTAAGGTCCTAATCTATTGTGCCAACCCTCTGATCTGTTCATATTTTTATAATTAATCCCCACCTTTAGAAGCACCCACACCCCTCGATGTTATATGTGAATAAGAACGTGCTCAAAAACGCAAGGGGGAGCTTCTTATTATTATATGTTAATATCAACATCCACAAAACCACAAGGAGGGGCTACTGACAGTTATATGTGAATATCAATATGCTGGAAACCACAAAGAGGAGCTACTTGATCTTACATGTGAATATCAACATACTCGAAAACCCAAGGGAGAGTTCCTCGATGTTATATATGAATATCAATGTGGTCCCAACCCCAATGGGGAGCTACCTGATGTTATATGTAATTCTTTACACTTATATAGTGCTTTTCTGAAAGCGCTTTACATAGTGAGTGGGGTGCCCCTTCATCCACTACTTATGTGCAGCATCCACCTGGATGATGCAATGGAAGCCATTTTGCGCCAGAATGCTCACCATACATTAGGTGTTTGGTAGTGAGAGACAGCCAATTAGAGGCTGGGGATGATTAGGGGAACAGAATGACTAGGCCATGGTGGACAATTTAGCCAGGACATCAGGATACACCCAATTCTTTACGAAGGCATGGCCGGGCCTGAACATGCTTACCTTCAGGCGTAGTTCCTGCTCTGAAGTGCATGTGATATGGCTGCTGTTAATGTGAACATTAACGTGTCCAAAACCTCAACGAGGTGCTACTCAATGTTATATGTGAATGTCAATGTGCTCGAAACCCCAACGAGGAGCTGCTCGAAGTTACATGTGAATATCGATGTGCTTGAAACAGAAAGGGGGTCCAAAGCCATCACCCCACCACACTATAATGTTATATGTGAATATCAACGTACAGTGGAACCCGTTCCAGACCGTACAAACTATGGAAATATATTTTTTTAAGTTTTTAAGCACACAAATAGTTAACTATACCATAGAAAGCACAGTGTAATAGTAAACTAAATGGAAAAACATTGAATAACACTGAGAAAACCTTGAACAGAGAAAACTAACACTGCAAGAGTTCACGCTACAGCCCTATGAACCGCTCGCTGTAAACGTTTTTTTTAATAAGTTTTAAGCACAGGGAAAAAATGAAAATTTGAAAAATCCTTAATTTATACTAAAACTAACCATAAACATCCAAGAAAACTAACCTTGCAGCAAATCGCCATGAATCTTCCTGGCTTTCTCGCATAACATTGCCTTGCTTATGCTATCCCCTGCAAGTTGCTTCTCGTTCAACCACACTAGCAACAGTTTTTCGACCTCTTCCAGAACTTGAGGCCTCTGCTTGGTTAACACTGTAACTCCTTTTGCAACATCAGCTGCTTCAATGGCCTCTTTCTGCTTTAGAATAGTCGAAATCGTAGATTTTGACTTCTTGTACTTGGCGGCAAGATCAGTAACATGAACGCCACGCTCATACTTTTCAATAAGTTCTTTCTTTAATTCGATTTCAATTTTCTTCGAACCTTTCTTCTCACCAACACTACCACTCTTCACTTGCTTAGAGGCCATGGTTAATTGCAAAATTAATGCAAAAGCACACGAAATAGACCACAAAGAGTACACAGCAAATGCACGCATGTCTGACCGAGAACAATGTACAGGGAGAGACTGAACATGTGCGGAAATCATCGACGCCTACGAACCGGAAGGGAAACTGGCTTGTTCGTCACCCGAGTGTGTGGTTGTGAACAGATGCAAAAGTTTGCCGAACTTTTTGGTCATAACCCGATTTGTACATGTTCCGAGACGTTCATAACCCGGGGTTCCACTGTAATATGCCAGAGAGGGCTAAAGACTGAAACAATCAAAACTTAGAAACACCTCTGGTCAAACATATGACCACACAAACACATTTATCGTCCACACTTGAATAATATGCAGCACATACTGACACATTTACCATGACTCAGTATACACGTGGGTTTTCTTTGTGGATATGGGCGTCTTGCAGTACAAACACAGCACACACAATTTGACTGATCCATAAGGAAAAAGATGATCCACTGTGGCAAACCCTAACAGAAGCGGCCAAAACAAGAAGAAGAGAATCTAGCTGGTTCGACCAGAATTGTCCCAGGGTTCCTCAGAACTGAGAACATGAATGTAGGAGCCTGTGCTGTGTAACTTGCCAAAGATGTCCCAAAATCATCCAACAGGTGACAGCTCCGGAACGTTTCCCAAGACTTTGGTCGGTGGCCTTAACACATTTCCACAGCTTTTACCAAAAACCTTAGCTAGAAAACAGCAAAACAATGAACACCCTGCGCCGAAACACTGGACGTCCAAATGGATTTTAGCAAGGGACAACAAATGAGTGAACATGTCTGGCGTCCTGGAGAAAAGAAGTAACGTACCTTGCGTTACACAAATCGCGACTTTTAAAAAGAGAAAGGACTGAAACTTGGAAACTCCATAGCCTCCCAGATTCTGGCCTTGTAACAGTCGGCTACTGAATATGAAGGCTTCACTGCTTTGAAAACATAATGCGCCCTCCGTACAAAACTAAAAGTTGATCTGCAATATCCGTCAGTGACGGTGCACGGCGCCGCTCCAGATAGCGCCGAGATGAATGATTGCGCGGTTTTAACGATGCTCTGCCGCTAGGGCGCCCCTCCCGCGCGGCCGGCACACGCAGCCCGAGAGTCTCTCTCTCTCACACAGGCCGTGTTTACCTCTCGGAAGCCCCGGTTCTGTGTGTGCATGGAGAGCTAGAAAGGGGGGCGTCGTGCAGGAGAATTTTAAGTCACAAGAAAAGAAGAAAAAAGGAGAGTGAGAGAGAGAGAGCGAGGAAAACCAAAAATCACTCTTCCGGATTATACAAATGTGAGGATTTCCCAGCGTCGCTCTCTGGTGTCTACAAGATTCGCAGGTTCCTCCAACTTGCCTCCCACCCAAGGTGAGCCTTTCCCCGCCGAGGCGCCGACCGAAAAGCGTGGCTGAAACGCGATGGGAAAGAGCACAGCGGCGCGCATTTTGCCCCAGACGTCTTTCTGTTTTTTTTTTTTTTTTGTGATGGAGGATTACGAACATGGCGTCTCTCAACTCTAGCTCGATCGCATCTTTGCGGCTGTCTATGTGTGTGTGTGTGTTTTTTCTCTCTCGTTTATTTTTATTTATTTATTTTTTTTATTGCACTGCTCAGGCTCGGGTGTCGTTTCTCTGCGACATTCTGGAGTAAACCTGACTTGTGTGCGAATTGACGAGAGGTTCTTACATATGAGTGCTGCTGCTGTGAATATGGTTATCAGCTACTTCTCGTTTGTAATTAATAATTTACACAGTAACTAGCACCCCTCCCTGACGCTTTACCTAACCCATCCCCCGACTGTATTGTTACAATTCTAGTCTGAACGCTCCAGCCAGTGCGTAGGTTTCAGCTTTGAATGCGTGGCAGACTATAATCCGTTAAGAACGACTGCACGCTTTTCCCGTTTTTGTTTAGAAATCGATGGTGCCAACGTGGCCTGGACGAACGCGTGAAATCCACGGACATTCCTGTGCTGTAGGTCCGGGAAGGACTGACCGGCGGGTGGCAGCGGCCGGCATCCCCCGGAGACTGTGCGGCGAGTTTGCGGTCGCGACATTGCAGCTAACCCGACTTTTGGTGGAGGCTCTTCTTGGCCTTCTTCCCGGATGAGGCAGCGCTTTTGGGACTCTTGGCCTGCAACTAAGCAACTTGTGGCAAAGTGACTGGAAGATCAGGATCAAGTAGTGGCACCTTTGGTTTTACTTAAAGCGATGCCCATTCTGCCCTTCCTGCAGCTCAGTCCTTCGGGCTGTTTACGACTGTAAATAGAGGCCAGTTTCTGTACTCCTTAATTTAGGCTTGTGTGATCTGCCACAGTTTTGCTGTCTTCACAGTTTGTGCAGCTCTTCAGGGGTATTGGAGACTTTCTGAATGGTTTTATTGTTTGACACATTTTGCTTTTAAGTAAACCATCAGGTAGAGCTTGTTTTTATTTAATAGTGCCGTTACCCAAAATAATGAATAACTCTTTATGAAATCAGACACAAGTTATGACTAGAAGATCACAATAAAACATGGCATACACAACAAACCGCCCCTGCACTCTAGCCTCCAAAGGTCATGCAAAAGGCAGTTTCCCCTCCGGATTAATACGGTTTTACCAAAAACTGTGTTGCATATTCCCTGAGACAGTGGGCCTCAGTTATAGTGCCAAGGGTTAATCTGATATATCACTCATGAACATGTTACATACAGTTGCACACGAGTTGCACATTCCTGTTGTAGATCCATTTTTGCTTTTACTAGTACCTTTGCCTTTGTTGATGATCATTGTGAAACACAGTTTTATAGGAAATTGTATTCTTTAATAAATTCAAACAGGTAAATTGGTAGCAATAATGTGAATTCTGTGTATAAATGTAATTTCAACTTGTGTAGTACCTCCAGTGAAAATTGTAGCATTTGAATGTAAAGCTTTGATTTGTAATTTTAAAACATTTTGGAAGGTTTAGCTCAAGAGCAATATACAGGGAGGGGCAAAAGTAGGCTTAGGCCGGGGATATACTTAACACTACATAACGCGTGCGCATGAGAATGCTGCTGCTACACAGGCAGAGTGCACTGACTATAATTGTCCATGTCCTTTAAGTAAATCTGGAGGATTCCAAAAGGTAGCAGTGCAAGAAATCATCATGGTGAGAAAACGGCGCCCGGTTTCGCTGTGTTGTGAGTTTAGGGAAGAAAGATGTTAAAGTTAAAAATTCTTTGCATTCTGATGCTGTTATGAAAGTGCAGGAAAACCAAAAGATGGCGAGTGACATAGAAGATGGTATGTGAGACCTTTAAATGTATTGCATCATTATGATGGGGAATATGCCACGTTTGTAATGCCTATGTGAGAAATGGATGAATAAAGTCACTGCCAATACATTTGCAATGTCAGCATATAAGTTTTATGATTAGCTTCATCGCATTGAGCCATTTTCAAACGTTGAAGAACAGAAAATGATCCTGTTGGTGCTGTTATGCGGCTTGCCGTCACGTTAATAGTAAACAACGATACCGGCCGATGTCACATACTAAAACTTGAACATGCATGCCCCCCCACAGTTCTCCTGGTACTGTAACTCGTGTATGCATCATGTTAATTTCTGACAAAATGCTCAGAGGACGCGTCAAAAGAACGTTGGGAACATATGGCAGCCATGATGTGTGCGGGTAAGCGTTCTGAGTGTGTAGTATAAACCAGCCGTTACAGTTGTTCGAATCGAAAAGACATTCTGGTTATGATTTCTACACACAAACACACTTTAATAATAATAAGACAAATAAATAATGCAATAAGTAATACAAAAATAAATTGTGTTTTTCATGTACTCCCAACTGTAAACCTACTTGTGCCCACCCTGTATACTAAATCATGGTTTATTTTGTTTAATGTATTACATAACAGCATTGACATTTACAAGCTGCACATTTATATGCACCTTGGAGTGAACTGAATGTTATAAGCATTGTATAAAAAAAGAACAGGTGAAAAGAAATTATATTGAGTAGGACAGATAACAAAAAGATGATTGCCACAAGTTTTGTTTCTCTATTGGTTAGACAGATATTCCTAGAACAGATGGCTTTCAATTACTTATTAAATACACTGAGTCAGCAGTACGGAGCTGTACAGGAGAAGGGTCTGGACTGAGACTTGATACCATGCATAGGTGGCATCACCAGACGCTGTTCTCTGGTATATCAGAGTGGGCAAGGAGTATAGGACTTCACCAGCGTCTCCATATACTTGGGCGCCGACCCATTTACTACTCTCTAGTCAAGCATCATGGATTTGAACTTAATGTGTACTGTTGCGGGGAGCCAATCTAGTAACCAGAAGAGAGAAGTGACATGTGTCTGTCTTGGCTGGTTAAATACAAGACAGACCACTACATGTAGGCCACCTGCAGCAGCTTGATAGCACATGCAGGTACTCCTGCCAGAAGTGAGCTGCAGTATTCCAGACGTGACAAGACCCAAGCCAGGACCAGAAGTTGTGCTGCATTCCTTGTCAGATAAGGTCTGATCTTGCGGATATTGTACAGCGTTGAATATGCTTGACCAAGAAACAGTAGAAATGTGGTGAGGAAAAGAAAGCTGCTCATCAATCACCACCCCAAGGTTCCGTACTGACTTGGCATAAGTTAGCAGCAGTGAGCCATGCTGTAAAGAGATGGGGAGTTGAACAGACTTCCTGGCTGGGATCACAAGAAACTCTGATTTTGCCAGGTTGAGATATCAGTAAGACATTCAGAGACTGTAGCTGATACCGTAATATCTTCCAGAGGGAGTGACCGGTACAGCTGTGTATCATCCGCATATCATTGATAAGAGTAACCATGGGATTGGATGTTGGTGCCCAATGAGGTGGTGTACAGAGTGCAAAGTAGAGGACCCAGCATCGATCCTTGGGGGTACACTTGTGCATGTCTGGTGTGCCTTTGACAACTATCTTTGCCAAAACACACTGTAGGATTTGCCTGAGATGTAGGACTCGAATCATCTGAGAACCGTCCCAATAATGTCAAGGTCAGAGACGGTGGCAAGAAGCATGTCATGCCTGACTATGTTGAATTAAGAGGAGAGAGCATTATCAAGACCAATCACATGTTGGTGGTTGTCCACAGTTAGTAGATCTGTCGCAGTTGAGTGGAAGCCAGACTAGTTGGTATTTTGCATTCCATTCTGTACAAGGAAAGAAGAGACCTGGTTAGAAATAGCACATTCAAGGGTTTTGGAAAGAAGGGAAAGGAGGGATATACTGTCCTGTAATTGTTAACTTGAGATAGATCAAATGTTTGCTATTTAATAAGCGGGGTAATCAAAGTGTGTTTGAAGATGGTAGAAAATCAGCCTGAACTGAGTGAAGTGTTAATGATGTGTGTAATTTCAGGAATGAGTGAGGGGGAAATAGCCTGAAGGAGATGTGAGGAGATAGAATCAAGTGGACAGATAGTGGGGTGATTGGAGAGGGGGTGGGAAACATCAGTGGCAGAGAGTGGAGAGAATGTGGAGAATGTTGGGTGATACTTCGAAGGAGGCGTAATAGGTGGCGCGTGGGTGAGGACTGACTGCTTATTGTAAACCACCCTGTCCTGAGAAAAGGTGGCACAGTCATCAGCAGAGGAGGAGGGTTAAAAAGGGAGGTGAACACTGAGAACAGAGACCATGTGTTGGTGTACTTTTATTTCTAGTCTGAAAGAACCTTAACCTTACCTTACCGTAGTGTTGGTGGTGGCAGAAGAAAAGGATGCAAAAAAGTAATGATACTTAGCCAGGTCTGCATGATCCTGTTAGTTCCTCCTTTTCCTTTCGACTGTTCTGATCTCAGTCTGTTGATTGTGGAGTGTTTGAGAAAGCCAGGGACAGGAGGGTCTTTCATGTGCAGGCTTGGAAGAGACAGGACAAACATTATCACGACAGGAGGACAGAGTCAAGCATGGGGTATCTGTGGCAGTGTTGGTGTTGAGTGAAGAGAAGTGGTCAGGAGGAGGGAGAGAAGAGGAGATTATGGAAGAGAAATGGATGAGAGAGATTGGAGATGTCAGTGGAAGGATACAATGGGAGGAGGAGAAGAGTTGAGAACACGGTTGCAGTAGAGAGAACTGAATGAAAAAGTGGTCAGGCGTGTTTAGATGAGTGACAGTTGCATTTGTGGGAGTGCAATTGCATGAGAGAATGAGGTCAAGCAGATTGCAAGCATTGTGAGTGGGTGGCATATGGAGCTTTGCGATATAGAAGGAAGAAAGAAAGTCAGCAGCAGGAGGACTGTCCAGGTGGATGTTCAGGTCCCTGAAAATTAGAATTAGAAGTGGGCTGCTATCATCTGGGAGGGAAGAGAGCAGTCTGTCCACCACTTGGAGACCCCTTTGGGTGGTGATAGATGGAATAAAGTCTGCAGTCTGGCAGTTCCACAAGCCAAAGGACAAGAGAGTATCTGAAGTGGTGACTTGATGCAGTGAATGAAGGTTGTATGGGTTTCTCCATTTCCTGATAAAGGGGGAGAGAAACGTCTTGCATTAGTAACTGAAACGTATTGTTGACACATGCTGAAGATGACTTTGAAAGGAAGGCAAAACACAGTACCTTTGTCAAGTAGGAGAGTCCATTTCCTTGTCTGGTGTCCCTGCATGGTGGACTCGCATGGGCAGATTTGCAGTCTTTACACAAGTAGGTTTTCACAAGAGGAGGAATGACAATAGCAACTTAAGTCTTCCTAAGCAGGAAGAAGTAGAGTGAGCCAAGATGCGAGTTGCAAAGCAATTACCAACACAAAGTGAGGGGTGGCACTCATTTAATAGAACAAAACTAGTAGCAGGAAAACAAACACAGATGCGGGTTGATTGCTAGATGTAAAGCACAATGTTAAAGCAGTAAATTCAACTTAATAATAATAATAACAATGGCTATTACCACTGGTAAATAATCAGCTTTCAAAAATGTTATATTTGTGATCAGCAACATTGAAATGGTATAAAATGACATTCATCATGCCTGTATTACTGATCCCCATTTTTTTTTTTTTTTTTTTTTTTTTTTTTTTTTTTTTAAGTTTTGTGAAAAGGAGTAACTTTGATCCCTCATATTTTATTAGAGAATGAACCCCTGGGGTCCATTGATGTGGAATGCACAACTGCAAGTCCTTCTGATTCCTTTTGCTGAAGACACCCATTGGTGTACTGTTTATCATGAGGTTGTGATTTACTGCTCAAAATGTGGCCCAGAAATGGCCTTAAAAATCATTTTTCTTCAAATCTAGATGGCCATAAATTGAGGGAATCACAAAAACATGGACGTTTTGCATGGCTAGACATCAAGACGGGTCAAATGATACATCATACTGTAAGAAGAGCTGAGTTGCAAAATCAGCTAAGTACAGGAGACGTTTTGTGAAAAGGAGAAAAATAATTTTTAAGTGTTTGAAATTATATTTTTAAAATTCTTTTTGAAGAATGTTGGTTGTTACATTACTGAAGGTCAATTGCTGGACATCTCAGAAATCAGAATATTTTACATTTTTGTAAAAAATAGGAAAAAAACGTACTTAGCAGGTTTTGATGCTAAATGAATGCTATTCCATAAACCTATAAGTAGAAACTTTCATCAAAAGTGCTCTGGATCTTGAAATATTTTTATTATATAACAAAAGAAATACAGAGCTTTTAGTCTCTAAACTATTTAGATAAAAAGTAATGCTAAAAGTCATGAATTCCTGTTAAGCATTGTTTAAGTAGTAAATTAAACAAGTTATAAGCAATCTCTAGAATGTCAATATTCTACATCGTCTTCATCATATATTTTGGTATCAATGTCTGCCATTGGTTTAGTGTTTTTGTTGGCTGTTCCAATGATTGGGAGGTAGAACTCTTTAACTTTTTCTGATTGCTGATTGTCCATATTGACTCCCATTTTGCTAAGCAACATTACAACATCCTTTGCTTTTGCTGGATTAACACAACAATTCAGTGGAAGTGGTTCAGCTGACAACTTTTTTATTTCGCTGCCATGTTTCACGATAGTGTGACTGCAAAAGTCGCCCGAATACGTGGTCTTTATGTTTATATTGCTTCTTGTTATTGTTATTTCCGCCACTCGAACTTTTGTCAAGTGAAATGGGAGCTTTTTTTTGCCGACTTTTGCAGTTGCAGACTTGTAGTTAAGCACCTGCCAGTCTCTTCCTAAAACTCTGAGTGTGGCATATTGAGATGATTGGCTGGTGTACTTAGCAGCTTTTGGAACTAAGCTGGTTATGTATTTAACAGGTTTTGGAACTCACATCAAAATGTATAGCACTATATTTTGGTACTTAGCAGGTTTTGAAGCCCACTTCAATACCAAGCAGTCACAAACATGCTTCACCTAAAGTTCACCAAAAAATGTAGTTAGCAGGTTTTGGAACTCACCTCTTCGATCATTTTCCTCATACTGGTAAGTCACGAAAAATCAGTAAAAGCTGCAGTGATTTTTAAAGTGTTCATAAGTAATTCTTATAAACACACAAAACAAGTTGACTATAATGAGCTATTAATTCTGATATTTGCTAAATAGTTATTTCAGTTCCTATAGAAATGATATGGTATTTTATTACTTATGCTTGCTTATCTAGAGCAAATAGAACATTTCTATTTTGCAGCACATTCTTTTGTTTTCAACATGAAAAAATACAGGTTGACTTTGATCATATTGCTGAGGGGACTTTGCTAAGTTGTGGCCTGCAAAGAGACATTGATGTAAGGATATAAAAGTAATGCATTAATATGATTGAGAGTTTCAACCAATTGACATCTTTTGGATTGTTGTCATGCATTGCAGTCTCTGGGGCTTTCTTGCATGTCAATGGGGAATTGTGTTTTTGTGTTGCTGAATTGATCTATATTCCGGATTACTTCTTGCTTGTCAGTGTGGTTCACTGTCTTGTTTTCTTAGGGGAGAGAGTTGTGCAATACCCCAAAAAACTCTGTTGTGCTCAGTACCCTGCTTTGTTCTTGCATTCAGCATCCCATGATTGATGTTTAGTAATGGTTTTACTCTTATTTTTCTTTATACAATATCACTTGGTTTTGCAATCACTTTGTCGTGTTAAATCCACAATCACATTTAACTTTACCTTGGGATGCTGTTACGAGAAATTTTTAGAATTTCCAGAACGTATCAGGTCATAAGCTTTTAATTAAGACCAAGATCGAAGGTCTAGTCCCAGTAGTTAGAGCAATTGCTTGAGTTTATCTATCTGTCAATCTAGCGATCTATCTAAATATAAATATACATACATACACACACACACACACTCACCAGCCACTTTATTAGGTACACCTTGCTAGTAACGGTATATATAGATATATATAGATATAGATATATATAGAGATAGATAGATAGATATATATTTATATATATATATATTTATATAGATAGATAGATAGATATATATTTATATATATATATATATATATAGATAGATAGATAGATATATATTTATATATATATATATATAGATAGATATATATATATATATATATTTATAGATAGATAGATATATATTTATATTTATAGATAGATAGATATATATTTATATATATATATATATATATAGATATATATAGATATAGATATATATATAGAGATATAGATATATAGATATAGATATATAGATAGATATAGATATAGATAGATATATAGAGATATATAGAGAGAGAGATAGACACATATCTATATATCTATCTATCTATATATAGATATACAGATACCTATATATAGATAGAAACAGACAGACAGACATTGATAGACAGATAGCTATCTATCTATCTATAGATCTCTCTCTCTCTCTCTCTCTCTCTCTCTCTCTCTCACATAAACAGTGGGTAAATAGAAAAGAATCACCACTTTCAAAATATTCCCATTTTTTTGCTTTACAGCCTTAAATGAAAACACACAAACCAATATTTTTCCAGCTTTTCTTACTCAATGCAATCTATAACATCCAAGTGAAAGATACTCCAGCTACAGTTCAGAAGAATTTTAAAAAATACAAAACAAGAAATACTGAGATTAATAAAGGATCACCCCCCTCCTAAACAGTATTTGTTAACTCAATCAGGTGTAAGTAACCACCATTTACATTGCAGACCATGGTTACTGGCTTCCACCTGTGATCAATTGCAATCATTATGATTAGTGAAGCATAAAAACAGCTGTTCCTGACGCATTCCCTTGCTTGGTACTGCAACTGAAAGCAAACAACTGCCTATGGGTGGCAAGCCACTTTCAAAAGATCTCAGGGATAGAGTTGTGGACAGGCATAAGGCAGGTATATATTGTATTAATACAATATATGGTATATATTGTATTAAGTTATGACCTTTCCAGTAGTACACTTTAAAACTGCTTTACACACTGGGGCAGAAAATTACTCTGTTAGAAAATCTCCCAAGGAGTATTGTTATACCAGAAATGCTAAACACATTAATGAATTCTTTGAAATGTTTGGAAAAATGAATGCATTGTATGATTTCTCTCATCTATTTTAAAGCCATAATTATAAATTTTTTTTGATAAATGGTATAGCAGAGGTGCAGGCAGGCATAATCATGAGCAATACCATTCCCAGTAGACCAGTTTCAGAACCCATGCTGTTTATGTCAGTTTGGAATTTGTATGTCTTACTTGTGTCTGAATGGGTTTTCTTATATGTTTGTCATTCTAATCATCAGCTATAAATTCATGAATGGTTTGTCAATGTGTGCTGCTGAATGACTGAGCCCATGAAAGTCTGTTGTCCCATCTAGGGTTGTTTCCTTTATTTTACCAAATGTTTTTGGTATAATCTCTTTTTTTGTGGCACAAAAGTTGGTAAATGAAGTTGTGTGAATGAGTGCTTATAAAGTGATTTCATGTTAACCTCCTTAGCATTACATTTTTTTCTCAAGCAAACATGTAAAAAGCTTTGCATTTTTTGGCTTGAAAAATGCCATTTTTATTAATTTAATCTTTCTACTGTAAATGTGTAAAACACTAAAACTACAAAGTCATAAGTGTATAAAGTATAATAATGATAATAATTATAAATGATATGAATTGCATACTGCACATGTGCAAGTGACACAAGCGTCACTTTCTGTTTCACCAGAATCGCTTTCGATTTCACTGTCCATATCAGTTTCACTGCCTGAACACCGATTTGCCTCATCATCCCTACGTCTACACCGTTGCCTGGGTAATGCTCGGGCCTGGCGCTTACATAAGACATGCCTATACTACCATTGGCCCAATAATGCTCAGGACTAGCACTTTTGGCACTTTCACAGTCCGAGTAATCCTCGGGTCTTGTGTGAAATGCGTATGCACTGTTGTACTGTTGCCTGAGTGATACTATGGACCTTTTTTTATTTTTTTTACAGCTCACATGATGCTCACTTCTAACACTAAGGAGGTTAAGTGAATTTAGACTTCAGTTTGGAAAAGCAAAATTGAAGTCAAATAATTTTGAATAATGAGGATTTAGTGGCATAGTTGGTTCACCCTGGTGTGTTTTCTATTAAAATTCTCATTAGGAAATGAAGCAAAGTGATGCAGTGTTGCAAGTGTATCATGGTTTACTGCAATTCTGAAAACTTAATACTAGCCTACGAAAATATTTGTAATGCTGGGCCATTTTTAATTTCCTCGCACCTCATCATCATCTTCGTCTTTTTGCTAATGTGTCAATCAGCACTGGCAGCAGGCAGCCTGCTGACTCATCTCTCACTAAGGCAGCTGAAGTCAAGCCAGACACAAAATTCTCAGAGCTGATTACTTCATCAGTCACTTTATATGGGAGTGAGGTGACTGGAAATGAATAGGGTAAATAATATATCATTGTTTGAAATCCATACATTTCATGTGTGTTCTGTGTCTACAACGATCTGGGTAAATGTAGGATGACAGGAAATGCAAAGCAAGAAATTTTGAACACATAACTAAACAGAAACTTTTTTTCATGTTATAGTAATATTTGACAAAATGTTGACGTGAAGTGTAAAATGTGTGAAGACTGAAGTCCATATATTAAATAAACACTTTCATGAAACGTATAACAGGTCTCTTGTCATTCAATCATTTCTTATGTCACTTTAGACTTGATTTTGATCTTACTATCAACCCTGATGAAGTCCATTTTGAACCCATTGGCCCAAACAAGATTTCATATCTAGCAACTCTTGAGTAGCTTCATTTTTATATTTCTCATTAAGGTTGCCCAACATCTCGCTATTCAACTTCTTGGCCAGGACTGTGTCTTCCTCTTGCATTAGTAACATTGAAGGTTAAAGAGGTGGAAAAACTGATTTCACTTAGGTGACACTGACATAGTCTTCTCCTGAAAGTATATTTGTGAAGTCCAGCAGTGGACCTAGTGACTTGTTGATAACCTCCAAGAAATCTATCTTCCCAAGTTAGAATTAGATATTGCACCTTCTTGTCTGCAGGCAGGACTTGAGATAAAGCTTTCTGCTGCTGTAGTATCCTGCTGATCATCATCTCTCTGGAACCCAATATTGTTTGGTATTCTAATATGAAGGAATGTAATGGTAGATTGAATTTCTCCTGCGCTTTTTCCACGAACTTCTGCCCTTCCACCTGTGAGAGAGCGTTTTCTAAGGCAGAAAAACAAAGTACACGTTAAATAGTGTAAATATTTCAATTTAAACAATAAAGTGGTTATACATACAAATAACTATCTTTCTGCAACTGAATAAAGTACAGGTTATGTAAAGATTAAATATATAGTTTCTGCCCACTTTCTTTGCATGTTTTAAAAATCTATGAAAACCAAATAACTCTCAAAGAATATTACTATATTAAGAGTTTTACATTAGCAGTGTGCCCTCAATTTTCAACTTAATATGTCTTTAAAATTTATTTATGAAGTATGCAGTATTTCAGTACAATGCAACACAATTAGCAGTAGCAGAAGTATAATACTGTACATTTATAGACGTTATAATGACTAACAGTATGAATCTGATCAGCTATTTTATTATGTTTTGTTTTAGGACAAGCTATTTAGTAAAACAGCTTAGTAAGTAAAGCAAACTTGCCAACTGCAAGATGCAGTCTATGCCTAAAGCACTGCAGCCTGGTCCCCTTGTTAAAGGATGCAACTTTCACCATGTTTGCAATGTTGTCTGTTATACAGATGGTACTGTATGTCTTTCTTCTAGACCCCAAGCAGCCAGTGCTTCTTTCAAACCTGTTGCAATGTTCTTGCTTGTATGATCCTGCGGGGAAAAATGCTGTTTGCAAACAAAGACTTTGCACTTGGAAGTCCTCATTAATAAAGTGGATGGTCAGACTTATGTAGGGCTCAGTTGTCCAGCTGGACCACAGATCTGTTGTTGCTGCAAAATATTCTAATTTTGATAACTCCGATTGAATGTATGCCTTGCATTTCTCATACAGCCCTGGGATGATGACATGAGAAAAATAGTGTGGTATTACATACGACTTGTCAAGCGACTGGATCATCTTTTTAAAACCCACTTTGTTAACTGTGCTAATTGGTACCATGTCTTTTGTGAGGTGAAATGTTATTGCATCAGTGATTTGTCTGTGCCATTTGTAACCCTGGCAAATGTGGACAAAATTGTTTTTTCCTTTGGGCGGCATTCATATCTGCCTTTGCACTCATCATACAGAGTTTTGTGGTGCTGGATTAAAGTTGATTTAGCGTAGTCATGTTGCCTCGTGTTGTGGCAAGAATTGCAAGGCACTGTTGAGAAAGTACCTGTTTTTGGTCTACATCATTTTTTCTGCAGCCAAAATAATTCCATATAACTGATGTTGCATTTCATTTTGCAGTCAAATCTTCCTTTCTGGTGTTCTCCTATTCATCGCTCATTCTCAGGTCCAATTTGTGAATTGTGATCAACAACTAGTGGGGCCTGCTTTATTTATTCAAGAACAGTTGTGATGAGAAGGTCCTCAATGTGGGACACAGGTTGGGGGCAGAGATGAAGCTGTTATGGGGGAGGGGGGGTTTGGCAGCGGGCAAGGTGCCAAGCTCAGAGGGACGTGCACATACACGGGCGGGGATAGGATTCAGACTAGCCCATGTAATGTTATCTCTGTTTGCATAGTTGGATGTAGGCGGCTTGGAGTTTGTCGTCTCATCCCATCCTGTTTACCGCTGCAGGGAGATCTGTCAAAGCACTTCTGTGGTTTCCTTCCAAAATGATAGGTTCATGAAATGCGCGTAAGTTCAAATATATTATGTTGTTTTACAATTTAGAATGAATTTCTTTCTGATTTCTTCTCTTTCAATGAATTGTTAATGTGTCGTTACATCATTATAGTTCATGGACTTTGAACACCTCAGTAATAAAAAAATGTGTTACAGACTCAAATCAAATGTATGTTTTTATTATGTAATAGTAATAATAGTAACAGCTCACTGCTTAACACGGTAAATGTGGGGAACACCTGGGTTCGAATCCACTACCTCTAGATTTAGAAGCAGCCGTTCTTGTCTCTACACCAGTCAAGCAGACGTGTCTATTTTGTGTTGATTGATATTTGGGCTTCGGTTTTTACTCATTGACAGCAACATGTAAATTAAATAATTTATTCTTCTTTGGTTATATTCTTGAATAAAGGCACACTTGTTTTGTTACACCTTTTGTAAAAGTGTTTATTTGATGTTTGGACTTCAGTCTTCACACATTATACACTTCACATCAGCAATTTGTCAATTATCACTATGACAACAACAACAACATTTATTTATATAGCATATTTTCATACAAATGATGTAGCTCAAAGTGCTTTACAGGATGAAGAAAGAGAAAAATATATTATACATATATATTATACACATATATTATACATATATATAACTAGCCGAAGCCCGCCGTAGTATACAGCGGTGTAAGAATAGGAATGGAAAATGGTGAGAAAGGAATTCAGAAATCAAGAAGAAATAAATACTTCTTGAAAGACGCAGGTGTGAAAAGGTTTTGGTGGTGACGACAGATAATGAGTCGAAAGATCTAACTCTAGAAAAGACCACGTACAACTGACCGTGGCTGAACACTGGTTGTTAGAATTATTGTGAAGAGTAAACAGCATGTGGGATATCAGGTCTGTGCTCCGGTCTTTGGGTATCCGACAGTGCATGTAGAATTTCCAGCCAAGCAGGATTACATGTGAAAGTGATAAGTAAATGAGGCTGTCCGAATTTACGTACTATGGCCATGGCATCCTGCTAGTTTTGTTGCGTGTATCTTGGACTTCCTGGAAATGTGGACGGTAATATGATCATTTTGCCTACACGTACGTTGTTATTTTCAGCATTTGCTTGCAGTGCGTCTGGCGGTCCTTTGTATTGTTCCATGCGCAAATCTTGTTGATCTAATCTGAGATAGTTGAGTCGCTCTCCCTCTGTTTTAACAAACGCATCTACGACGTACTGTTGGAATAGTTCGCCGCTGGAGTGCAAAATATTAAATGTATTCCTCATTTCAAATCTGTACGTGTAAAATTGGCATTGAGTAAGCCTTCTTTGCTTGGCGGTTCTTTTATCTGGACCACGTAAATCTTTGTGCCAGGCAATGTCACCGTAAGGGAATAAAAGTGGGTAAACCATAGGATTGCAATTCATGTTGAGCGTGGAAATCTGTTTACAAGAGTTGCCTATGGGACAGATGCAAATGTCCCTTTTGGCAGGCAGTTTGCCATCTTCTCCGACGAAAACATTGGTGTGACATGTTGGGGCATTGTATCGTCGTAAATCCTGCCTAGGGTTTTCCCCGAAAAGCTTTCATACAGCTGCTGTTGGATTAGACTGAGTGATTTAAGCATACTGCAGATGCTTGGCGAGAAATGCCATATCGGCTGCGTGTGGGCGGGACCGGTTTTGAGGGTGGATGCGGGAGGAGAGTTAGAGTTGGCGGGCGGGGTCCTGTTGTGCGTATCCCATGACGCGGTAGGAGGGTTAGAGTTGCCGGGCGGGGCTCTTTCTAGCATATCCCATGTTCTTAGAGTTGGCGGGCATGACTCTGTTGTGTGTAGTCCATGACGCGGTAGGAGGGTTAGAGTTGGCGGGCGGGGCTCTGTCTTACTTGCGCTCACTGTCGTGCGTGCCTTTAGTGAATTATATATATAGATAGACACACACATACATATATGTATATATGTATGTGTGTGTCTATGTATGTATGTACATATATATGTATACTAGCAAAATACCCGCGCTTCGCAGCGGAGAAGTAGTGTGTTAAAGAAGTAATGAAAAAGAAAAGGAAACATTTTGAAAATAATGTAACATGATTGTCAATGTAATTGTTTTGTCACTGTTGTGAGTGTTGCTGTGAGATATATATATATACTAGCAAAATACCCGCGCTTCGCAGCGGAGAAGTAGTGTGTTAAAGAAGCAATGAAAAAGAAAAGGAAACATTTTGAAAATAACGTAACATGATTGTCAATGTAATTGTTTTGTCACTGTTGTGAGTGATGAGTGTTGCTGTCATATATATATA
>JANRMT010062817.1:43194178-43218245 GCA_026402145.1 Polypterus bichir lapradei
CCGGATGTGGCCCGTGGGCCTTGAGTTTGACTCATATGGACTAAATAGAACTTGAAAAGAAATATTTTTTGGAATGTGATCGCGCAAGTCAGTACATCGAGCCCGCGTGCTATTGTGGTTTTGCTTGTGTGCTTCAGTAAGTTACCGTCCCCTCGCTCTTACTTTTTTACCGTTCATCTAATGAATACACTGAGTATGGCTTTACCAAAACAATCATTGATCGCGAATAAAGTATCCATTATTCATGAAGCTTCAATAGGTGAATAGGTGATCTGTCTTTCTGCGTTAACCGCATGCGTTTTCATACGTCTCAAACTAAGGTGATGCGAGGTTAAAATAAATCGAGAAGCGCGCGTACATACTTAGTGCATCCCCTCTCGGGAATCGAACTTCGGACGTGGGCGCTACAGGCGAAAGCTTTACTATCGCGCCACGGGGTGTGGTTTATTTATTTGAGCGTAGCAGTGTAATTCGGTTTTTGTTCAGCACTCTTTGGAACTGTTACTTTTTGTCTGCGCACTGCGTCAGTTCACGTGAGCCGCTGAATATGGTTTTATATGTCACTCGCTCGCTTCTAATTGTTTCGCTGCCTTCTTAATTATATAATGCATGTTTTCTAAAGCGCGTTTTGTAGCTCTTCCTGGCTTTCTACGTAATGCGTGATTACGTGAGAGGCGTGATGATGTCATACGAAACTCCGCCCCTCCAGCTGAACTCCATTACAGTAAATGGAGAAAAACAACTTCCAGTTATGACCATTACGCGTAGAATTTCGAAATGAAACCTGCCCAACTTTTGTAAGGAAGTTGTAAGGAATGAGCCTGCCAAATTTCAGCCTTCTACCTACACGGGAAGTTGGAGAATTAGTGATGAGTCAGTCAGTCAGTCAGTCAGTCAGTCAGTCAGTCAGTGAGTCAGTGAGGGCTTTGCCGTTTATTAGTATAGATAAAACATGAAAAAGTTTGTTTTAGTTATATGTTCATCATTTCTTGACTCACATTTCCTGTCATTCTACATTTACTCAAATTGCTGTAGACATGGAACACACATGAAATGTATTTATTCCAAATAACTATATTATTTACCCTTTACGGTTCCAGACACCTCAGCCCCAGATAAATAGATTTGAGCTGTGAGAATTTTGGGTTTGAATGCAGCTGCATCGGTAGGATATGGGATAGCTGGCTGCTAGGTGCTTGTGCTGATTGACACATTTGCAAAACAGTCGCTGATGAAGAGGTGCGAAGGAATTTAAGGTGACCTGGCATTATGACTTATTTTGTTGGCTTCACTGATTCTAGTGTGTGTTAGTCTTGAAAATATGTCCTCACAGTTCCTTCACAGACATTTTAAAACAAGGCGCATGGCTATACTAACAAATTAGTAGGTAAATGATATGTGAAGCAGTGTTGAATACTGACCTTATGTATGCAGACACGTGATGTCACTGGTCTAGTTCTATACTGGTGGAAGGTTTCAAAATCCTAATAATCACCGTGGCAGGATGAGCAACAGTATCACATGTGTGAATAGCGAATCCCATAACTGCCATCCATATTTATTTTTTGAGATTTTGAGTTCTCCCACAACCTCAATGCTACAAGTGACATCAGCAGTCTGTTCTGTTCAGGAAATATGCATGAAAATGTTTGCATTGCTTCAAAGCACCCACATGAAACAGTACTTTTTGATATTAAATTTTTAAGAAAAATGTGAATGTTGCACTTTAAGTATGTGTAAGTATTTTAAAAAAATACAAAGTAAAGCTCTATTCACATTTGCCATTTCTTTGAAGTAAATCAAACAATTTACACATCATTGGCTGCATTATACTGGAGAAAATAAAATCAAAGCTCAGTTTAAGTTTTGATAAGACATATTTATACTTATGCCAGAAGAACTATGAATGGCTAGCTGATACACTGAAGAAAAAAAAAACCTAGGCATGACTTTTGATTATACATCATTACTATGTTTAGAAGTTGAATCATTTCCTGTTTCTTTATATGCAAGTTTTTCAAATTCACTTTTATCACAGTGAGTCAAGTTTATACTCAAGCAAATAGAACTATAATTTTGAGCAAAGTCAAATCATTCATTCTTGAGTACATAATTTCACATTGAGGGTTAGCAGACATATTGAACAAACAGGCGTGACATCTTTTATCATGCTGTTTTTTGTTTGCTGCTTTGCCGTATACTTTTGTTTTAAGTCTGTGACATTCATAATCAATGCATTACTTTAAGCCAAAACCTATACTTGAAATACTTACATTGTGGATTTTGCACACACTTCCCATGAGTGGGGGAATCCTTTGGATATTCCCATTTCCTCCCACATTCCTGACTGGACAGCTATAAGTTAGTGCTTGATTTTAAAAAAAATGTATGTATTTATTTATTTTTTGCAATTAATTTTGCCATGATTGTGAGAACCTTTCAAACGTTTGTATTCCTCGTTTCCTTTAATCATAAATGTGTCTGTATTAAAAAAAAAAAAAAAAAGTCTATATAATTTTACTTAAAAACATTTTAATTAGGTAAACTGTATCTGAAAGTCGGATTTATGTTAGAATCAAATTTGCAAAAGACAGGTAATTGATGAAAACATTTAATAGTTTTCTAGCTCATTAAATTGAAGACTAGAAAAAAAGCCTATCATTGTACCAGAGCAAGTAAAATAATTGTTTACGGTACAGGTTTTGGCAAAACATTGCCTGTAGAATTGCACCTGCAATAATACACAATGTAAGGAAAAAATCTATTCGGTGGAAATTCTTAACTCCATTCGCAGATAACTGTCCACATTTTTCCAATTTTAAAAATAAATGTCGTGCTTACAATCCTTCTGATGCACTTTTTTTTTGTTCCTGTCTTTTTTTTCAAGCACACTAAGTAAATCACTAAATGTTATCTTCTATCCCCACCTCTCCCATTCCACTAGTCTTCCTTGGATTTAATGTTGAAATTACATTTTTTATTATGTTCTTATTTACTGATAAATTAATTGATTTCAAACTGCATGTTTAAAAATCAAAAAAAAAGAACATAGGACAGAAAATGTTTAAAACTTATGATTCAGTTCAAAGTGATCATAACTTTTCAGTATATTGATCTCTGTCTACTGAGGTTAAATAACAAGAACCTTGTAAATCTGTCAAGAACTGACAGCTTTTCAAGGTTATCCAAAGAAAGTAATTTTAGTTTTCCTAATGAGAAGTGTCTTTAAGATAAATGGTATTGTGGCTTTTGAGGTCAGCTGTGAATTTACCCTATTCCTCCTTGGCAGTTCAGAGGCATATATATTAATAAAATGCTTGCTGGGCTCGTATTCAGGGCTCTGTGACAATGATAGGAATAATCAGGGATAGAAAATGAAAGAACAAATAAACATATTTCAGAGGCATGGAGCACTTTTAAAAGATAATATTGTTTGTTTTCAATTTCAAAATCTTTATGAATCTAAATGAAATAAATGCCTGTATAAGAGAAAGAATAGAATTTAAAAGGGGATCCTGGAGTAGGAACAGTTGTTAAATTTTGGGTACAAAACGTGTAGCCAATAGAACTCTTCAAAAGCAGGTTGTTTGCATGTTTGTTTTAATTGTTTGATAAAGCTACAACAGGTGCAAAACCCGTCTTTAAAAAAAAACCATTTATTGTCTTACTGGACAGTCTGTAAACATTTAGTACAGCTTTAGTTTCTAATTCATGTATAAGGATAGGTTGTAACAACCACTTAACAAGTGCAGTTATGCACCAAATTACGGTTCCATTTTAGACTGACTATTTGGCTGTATGTTGGTCACAAAGTGCACAGGTCAGTGCAACTGAAGCTCTGTGAGTCCAGTGTGGGTCATCGGAATGCATACTTTAACTGCCTATATGGAGTGGCACAAACCAATATTTGCATCTCAGTGGCCACACGCTGGGTCCATGTAAGGCTGTTTCCTTAACCACTGAGTTGTGCTGCTGATGGGTTATGATTGTTTGCTGTCATAGGGTCTCGGTTGGTTGCTAAAGTGATCTGCACCACTGCTCAGTACGTTCCCCATTTCTAACTGTGCCTGTTTTGTCAAGGGGGATGCTCAAATGGACTTGATTTGACAAGAGGGTGGTTTTCAGTTGCTGATAGTGGGACATCAATGAGTTTAAAAGGGCAAAACTGGGGTGAGGGACCTAAAACTTGAAAAACACCGGTATAAGGAAGGCAATGCAGGTCAAATACACAATAATTAGTCACGTGGTGTAGCATAGATCAAAACAAACCTTAAAGAGCCCTCCAAGATTTATAATTTTGGATGGTCAGTTTCTAAACATTATTACCCAACTGCTTTCCTAGGCCACGGCTGTAAATATAAATCACCTCAACTCAGTGGGGTGTAAATTGGCACATGACTGTAGAAAACTAGTGCTACTTCAACCCATTGACTACGAGTGTCAGACAGTAATGCTGAACAAAAGTGCAAAAGCAATACTGATTAAAAAGACAATTTCTAAGAATAAAGAAAAAGATTTTGTAGCCAGTATTTAAAAAAAGTATACCGTAGATCCCGGAATACAAGCTGACCCGGTATATTAGCCGATCCCCTTCTCTACCTACTAAATTACATGTATTTAAGCCGACCCCCTTCTCCAAGCAAAATTTTCTAAATTTCCTTAAAAGTGTCTCTTCGGGTAAATTTATAATGTTTATCGGCGAGAATTTGAGACTGACGGCATTTTTGATGGAAACCAGGAAATGATTGCGGAGAAGTTTGGTAAAATGGAACCTTTGTGTTGAAACTATATACGCAAATACGGTACATCAGCGGGTGGATTTCCGGAGACTTGTTATAATTTTGATTAACTTAAATACGCAATACAGTGGACCCTTGACTTACGAACTTAATTCGTTCGCAAAGGCTAATCCATAATGCGTTCCGAACCTCCCACTGCAACACTTACTTATCCTTTTCATAATAAAAAACACCAATAATTTTTCTAATGTACTAACCAAAAAGTTATAAAAAGTGCCTAGCCTACTTCGATTAGGCTAGGAGCATGGCGGCGTGCATCGTCGCAGCGGATCAAGGCTCTCCTTTTCAGTGCACTTTTTTGTGGTTTTTGTACTTTTTTTTTTGTCCTTGTTTGTGCACGATCGGTTCGGCAAACATCCGCTACACCATTCAGAACCTTATAGACATCGGTGTCCAGAGCCAGACATCTGTTTTGAGTGTTTTTCATCACACGCACAACATCCCAGACAACATAGCGAGACCAGCGGGCTCTCCGTTGTTTGTTGTCGGGTCTAGGAGACGACACAGACGGAGGAGGGAAAGAAAGCAGAAGCGGGGCCGCAGATACGGCGTTATGCTAAGGCTAAAAAACAACCATACAAGCCCTATACAGAACTTTTTTCTGCACTGAAGGAGCTGCTTTTAATCTCATTGTAGATGCGTATAGTGACAGTAAAAGGCATTCTATTCTAGAAACAATTTCATACGGTACTCACCATTTAATTTGACATCTTTGGGCTGCAGGAAGGGAGGAGGAGGAGATATTTCCACACAATGTCCATCTTCGTTTCGAAATTACATCTACAAACACATGTATCTGGGCTCCGACTGACGCTACTAACGCTCTCAGTTGTTTGTTTACAATCGCGCAAGCGGATACACGTGACCGCATCCGTTTCGTAACGCAAGATGTGGATCGTAAATCAAAATAAAAAAATTTATTTTAAACTTCCCGATAATTTATTATAAATTTTATTAATAAAATCAACAACTAAAACACTTTTTTGAATAAATTCTTTATTTAAAGTACCGGCATGCAAAGTTACTTCTTCATCTGAAAGATGGCTCTGTGGTTTTGTCATTATTTACTTCCGTATTCATCGGCAAAACCGGCATTGCGCTGGAAATCTTGAATCTGAAATGATACTTGTTGTATAAACCGACCCCCAAACTCCAAGCCAAAAATCTAGGACGAAATTCTCGGCTTGTATTCCGGGATCTACGGTAATCCAAAAATGTGAAAACATTGAGTATTTAAAAAGCAGTCACCACCAGTTGAGATCACAGTATTTGCAGATATTTTAATTCTTGCTTTTCTAAGGCTTTTTTCAAGTTACTGAGCAGGCATAAATCCAACTAGTAACACAGTAATTCCCCATTAGAAAATAGGCTTCCAAAACCAAAGAGAGACAGTGTATAAATTTGTTATGTTTATTCCATATTTAAAAAAGTAAAGGGAATAATTGCCAACTAGGTTAATCTCCATCACTACATCTTGTATAGGATCTAGTCCTCCAATTAATAAACCCTCTACCAGTGAATGTTAATAACAGTACGTAGAGTTTTAAATTGTTAGTTGAACTTTGTCCAAACTATCTGTCTTTAAAGATGATGTCAAAGGGGTAACTATATTGTCATTAATGCTGAATGTCTCTCTGAAAGTGCACTTGTTGAAGGAATGCTAGGTTGCTAAACCTTGAAAAAATCGACATACATTTTACATCATCCAAGTGCATTTGTTTTACTGTCTCTATTGGATAGATGTTGTGACTGGATAGATCTGCTGATTCACAGCAGCATAATACAATGCCTGAACATATTCAGGGTGAGTAAAGAGAACAGGTGGAATTGTGTTCAGAAAACGTACAAGAATAGGTACACTAGATGTACATAGCCTTCATCTTGCAGAAAACACAAAGTGGATAAAGGAAGCACTAACTAAAGAGCACAAATTTCAATAAGAAATCCTACTCATTGGAGAAAGCTTTAATATCTGTACCCTTATCCAATCCAGTCTATAATAGTTTATAGTAGTTTAATAGTTAACCCTTGTGGCCTCCAGAGATGTTGTAGACATGATCTTCAGAAGTACATTGCCAGGTGACAAAGAATTCTCCATGCCATTGGATCCCTTCCTTGCACATTTAAATCTCCCATCTGAAACTGAAATTTCTAACAATTGCAATAAATATTTTTAAGAATTTGGCATTTGCCACAGATATTTGATAAGTGTTCTTTTTTACTTGTTGCAAGAATAGTTAGTATTTTTTAAATCACTATTTTATCCATCCATCCATCCATTATCCAACCCGCTACCCAGCTGACCGCAGGGCACACACACTAGGGACAATTTTAGAATCGCCAATGCACCTAACCTGCATGTCTCTTGACTATGAGAGGAAACTGGTGTACCCGATGGGACATGGGGAGAACATGCAAACTCCACGCAGGGAGGTCCCAGGAAGTGAACCTGGGTGTCCTAATTGCGAGGCAGCAGTGCTACCACTGACTATTTTATAATTATGCTGAATCTTTTACTTAAGAGTTGACTTATTTTTTTCATTGTTAATGTTTTGGTAAGGTCATTTGCATAGGATGTTATGTTCCTGTTGACATTGCTCTTGACCAGAACTTGCAGCTGTGGAATTTGGAAATAGGCTGTTTAGCAGCATTGTGTAAGTGTGTTGCAGGAGTCAAGGACACAGGCAGACGTGCAATGTCCTCTGTTTACACTGTACTTTAGAAGTAACTTGACTAAACTGTGCTAAATTGGATAGCTAAAAACAGGCTAAAGTATTTTTGTGTCCGCCGACAACACAGAAATTCAGGGTAACTTGGATTGTTTAGTAAATTCATATTCAGGTTCATGCTGCCAAATTGTGACTGTTTAGAAAGATAAAGAAACATACAATCATCAGTTTTTTATTTTTGTTTTTTTTATGTTTATAGCAGGCTTGATTTCCTTTAAACTGGAATATGAAAAGTAAAATTCAGTGATACACACAAACAGATTACAAACAATCCTCAAAAAGAACTTGAGCTTTATAAAAATTGACTGTAGAAATATGCCACCTCTATAACTCTGACAAAAGAACATTTCAGTATAAAAATTAGGACTTTCTCTAGAATGCCACAGTTTACTTTTTATTTTCTCTTATGGTCTTTTGAAATTTTATATTTAGAAAAGCAAATACAGTGGTACCTTGGTATACGTCCTGTTTGGACATGAAAAATTTAGCTTGGTATATGACCTTTGTTTGGAATACGACTCGCGTGCTGGAACACCTTGCGCTACCTTTGTTTACCTCTCTCGAGACAAAGCCACGACTGCCCAGGAGCGTCAGTACTCCAGTTGCTAGCATTCAGTGAACAGCCTGCGTGCTACCCTTGTTTACCCCTCTTGAGGCAAAGCCACGACTGCCCACAAGCGTCAGTACGCCAGTTGCTAGCTTTCAGTGAACCACCCTCATGCTACCCTTGTTTACCCCTCTCTTGACAAAGCCACGACTGCCCACGAGCGTCAGTACGCCAGTTGCTAGCATTCAGTGAACAACTCGCGCGCTACCCTTGTTTACCCCTCTTGAGACAAAGTCATGACTGCCCACGAGTGTCAGTACGCGCTATAACTCTCTGTGAATTTTCTCGTGATTTTGTGTTTTTCCGTGTAAATTTGAATTGATTGTTGAAAAGTATGAAGGTGGCATGCGTGATCCGGGACTTGGCTGCTCCATACCGTATGCCCAGAACGACAGTATCTATGATTGTGAAAAACAAAGACGTTATTAAAAAGTAAAGTGAGGTTAAATTTTCATTTATTTCATCTAATTGCTTTTGTATTTATGTATTTTAGTATTAAGCAGTGCTTAAATTATTTTATACAACCCCATCAATATATGATATGCCAATAACAATAGGATTTTTTTTCATGGGAACGGATTAATAATTTTCCCCTTATTTCTTGTGGGAAAAATTCATTTGGTATACATCCTGTTTGGTGTAAGTCAAATGATCTGGAACGAATTAAGGACGTATACCGAGGTACCACTGTATGTTCATAAGCAGACAAATAATAGTCATACTAAGTCCCACTCCAGGTCAGAGGAGCAGGGACCTATCATGGTAATACACTCACATTGAGATCATTTAGTCAAACTGGAATACCCAGAAGAAAAACAGACATAGGCAGAACATTCAGACTTCACACAGATAATCAGGTACTGGATTTGCACCTAGTTTGTTGTATCTTTAAAGTGGCAGTGCTAATCTGTGTGCACTACTCTGGTGTCTGAGTTAAAGATATAACTATTTTAACAAATATCTCAAACTTCTTAAAGTGACTTCATTCAAACTTACAGCTTTATGCTGACTGCTTAACTGTTCTAACTGACTGTAAATGACATGATAAATGTAGTATTGGGGGGGCGGGGGAGAGAAGTGTTTTCTTTGCATATTTTATTTTCTCTAAATTTGTTATATTATTCTTCTGGTGCAATTTTTTCATGGCAAGTCTGTGTTTTTGGCCAAATATGAGTGGGAGATGTTACATGCAAAATGTATATTACGTTACAATAGCTGAAATATCAAGCTAATAAGCCAGTCAATAATATATAATCTGTAGTCTTAAGAAAGAATAAGTTATGACTTTTTAAAAAATGCCTGAAATATTAATATCTAAATGATTTTTAAATGGTCAGTTTTTGACCTCCTCAAACACAATTTCTCCACAACCTGAGTCAGAAACCTCCCCTTGTGTTAAATTTAATTGGGAGATTTCCCTCTTCAAAAAATGGATTTTGAGTCCTGAACTGCATCCATTATTGTGAACTATGTGACCAGCTTAATTATCATATGAAGGATATCTCAGGCTTTAACAGAAGATTCACGCTGAGGGAATAAAAAAAAAAAAAAATGAGGCAGGTGGTTGTATCAGTAGCTTGCCTTGAGTAGTGACAACATGTACTGCTTGTATATACCTTGTTTATTTCAAAATAATATTTATAAGTTTGTGTTTAAAGCTTACACATTAGCTTAGCTGATGATGACGATGCTATGAAAGAGCAACACACAGTCACAGAGACATGCACTTAGTGGGGATAAGTATATATATTTAAATAGTATGCGAGCAACTGCAATACAGTCTTCAATTGTATGTACAACTTTTGATGACATAACTACTAAAGTCCAGGCTCGTTCTGTAGTGACAAGTGTGTGTGAGACCACAGCTCTAAGTGAAAGCATATGCCTGATTGCTTACGCCAGTTACAATGAGGGGATACATAAGGACTGTTTTCAAGGTAATTCAGAAATTAATTATGCATTCTTTGTTTCTCAGTTAGTATATATTGAGTCTTAATTAATACATTAAATATATACACAGGTTAAGATAAAATGTAAAAAAAACAATAACGTATACATTCCCCTAAGTTCTATAAAACATTGCCATTTATTGTTACATGGGAGGAAAAATCTTCCCTTCAAAATTCCTGAGTTACGTTTTTCCAACATTGGATAGATCAATACAGATTTGTAATTAATTTCATATACTGCTAGTAGTGTTAGGTTAAAATTTGAGTCCAAAGAAATAACTGATTCTGTGTGTCTTAATTTTCTATGTGATTTTTCCACAATCTTTGTGCTGTATTCACTTTTAGTAGCTCAAATAGTGACTAAGCTCCCAGATTGCATTGTTATTTTTATAATTTGCAATTTATTTACTTTTTCCTCTGTGTTTTCTTTATGTAGGCACAAAATATTATGTTTTGTTCCTGTAAAACATGTAACACCTTATATTTTTCATAATACAAAATGCATGTGGTCTAAAGTTTACAAAACACCCATAGATTGTGCTTTAATCTGTTTAGTGCCAAGCATTTTTTTAAAGTCTAACTATGCTAGAACAGACTCCAGCACCTGCAACCATGATTTGTACAAAGTGGGTACACATAACACATGCTGAATCTTTAAAGTTTTTTTCTTTTTCCTTTCCACATCTAATACTCAAGGATAGACTGAGATATAGTGTATATTCAGTTGTTGTTTGACATAATCTGCTTCAAAACTTTGATGATAACGAAACACTGTATTTTGAACTTTTATTGTTACCAAAAAATAACTGAACTTTTTGTAGTGTCATTTATTGTTAGCTACAGTGTGTTGGCAAAAAACATAATCTCATAAGTGTATATGTGCTGCTTTTGATGCATCCTTGTGCAGGTTTGTATTTTAGATGTTTATGTAAGTGTAAAATTATTTGAGAAGGAACATAACATTAAGCTTGTAGTCATTAAAAAAAATAATTTGGTAGGATGGAGATCAGTTCATTTGCATGTGTATATGTATATGTGACAATTCTTGATACCAGGGTCTGTCAATTTTTTTTGTCTTATTCTTTCAGGTACTTTGTACATTTATGTTAGTACATTGAAGTTAGGGCATTTCTTTGCATATTTTGGCCAAATTATTCTAACAAAATCCTCAAAACCTTGGTCTTTAGCATTATTCTGAGGCTGTATTATAGAATGACAAAATTTCTAATTATTAGATACACTTTAGCAGTTAAAAGTGATGAAGTTTACACATTGACTTTGATTTTCTTTTTTGGCTATACAATTAAGATATTCAGTCCAAAAGTCATAAAAGCATTATTTTTATTTTTATTTACTGTGTTATTCCCTCAGAGAAAATTGTCTTTTCACATGACCTTTGGGATCAGAGGGTGGGGTGAGCTGTTGTACAGCTCCACTAGAACAATGTTTTAGGTTAAGGGCCTTACTCAAGGGTCCATCAAAGCAGGATCCCTTCTGGCAGTAACAACTCAAGTCCATCATCAAGGGAGCAATCAAAAACTATTTAATTGTGAAAATGTATGTACATTTTTTTGATTCTTGACTTGTGATGTTATGGTGGAACTAGGGGTGTGCGATATTGGAAAAAAAAATATCTCGATATTTTCTGGGACTTTGACGATAACGATAATTCCAAGATAATGTATTATTTGAAATTATATTGAATTATATTTTTGTCATCTATAGCTTTAGTTATCAGGTCTTTTTGTATTTTTAAACATCATAATAAATAAGATCAATTTAACCTAAACTGCATTTTATAGAGGAACCCCAAATTACTCACCAATCGCAATATGAAGCCTATGCCCAAAACAAGGTAGCCTCTTCCAGTTATTAATCCGTAGTGCACTGACAACGTTAGCCCCGCTTTTAGTTGTCATGCAAACCATGCGGTCTTCTCGCAGTGACCATGATGCCAGCGCATCTTTCAGACCTTGCGCATTGATGTTGCCAGTGTGATCTTGTGGGAAGTAGGATGTTTGCAAACAGAAGCTTTGCAGTTGCCAGTTTTCTTCCATGAAATGCACCGTCGGGGAAAGGTATGGCTCGGATGTTCGGCTTGACCATAAATCAGTTGTTGTGGCAAAATGTGAAACCTTTTGCAGTTTATGCATCAGAGTTTGGCCACACAAATCATACAACTTATGCAACTTATACATCTGTTTGACTGAAATATTTTCGGCCAGGCAGTATGAAGCTTGGGTCTAAAGTATTCAAAACTTGTTTAAAACCATCTCTCTCAGCCACTTGAATTGGCACCATATCTTTTGTGATGTAATTGGTGACAGCGTTTGTTATGTCATGCCATCTGTTGCTTTTCTTGTCGTAAGGCTCTTTTTTGCAGAATGAGTCCGCTAAAGTTTGCTGATTGTGTTTTTGTGCTTGTACCTTGGTTACTTTAGACTTGTGCTGGACAGTTGGCTCCTTAAGCTTTTCGTAGTCTTCGTATTCAATACGGTGGTTAGTTCGCAAATGGTGAAACAAGTTCATTGTCGAGCTGTCTTTAATGGCAACCGATTTACCACATAGTTTGCAGATTGCCGTCTCTTGAGCAACATCAGTCTTTTCAAAACCAAACCACTGCCATGTGAGCGAGAATGAACCACGTCTGGCAATTAACTCTGACGACATAGATGGCAAGGCTGTTTTATCATCTGGTGCTGTTTGTTCACTCATTTTGAGGCAGGGAGCGATGCTAACTTGCGGCTTGCTGGACGTGCACGCCTACGCAACTCGCTTTGTGCTCACGCAGTGGTCTATGCTGTTGCATTAGTGAATGAACTCAGTTTTTTTTTTTTTTTTTTTTTTTGCAAAGCGAGTTTCATACTCATAATTTAATCTCGCACATCGTTAAAACAACAATTAAGACATAATGGTAAACGATGTATATCGCACACGCCTAGGTGGAACAGAATTTAAATGGAAACCTTGATGGCTGATAGGGTTGAAACCCTGTCTGTATGGATGTACACATACTGCTTTGCTTGTGCTTTCAGTGTGTTAGCAGGTATAAAGAAAACAAGCTGTATGTGACTTCAAAGACGATTTGCTAATAAATACATTTTCAATAAGGAAATAATATGAACTGATTATTTTGTAGGATTGCACTACAGGTTGAATATCCTGGGTTTGAATTCTTCATCCAGTCACAGTCTGTATGGAGTTTGCTTGTTCTCTCCTTGTCTATGTGACTATTTCACCAGGTACACTGGCTTTCCTCTCATATCTTTAGAGATCTGTACATTATGTTAAGTGACAATTCTAAATTAGTCCAGTGTGGTTGTGTGCTCTCTGATGGATTGGTACCACATCCTAGGTTGTTTTTTTTTTTTTTCTTACCTTGAATTAAAAATTATTTTAAATGTTCATCCCTAGTATGAAGAGGCACACCTTAGAAAAATATATTTGTGTTTTAAATTAATGAATTTGCTAAGTAGTGTTATTTATTTTTCCTTCTTTTTTAATTGCAGCTATAAAGGAATAAGGACACCATGTCACGGACAGCAAAAAAAAGGCAGGCAGATCCCAAAGTGGTCCAGTATATATGGGCAGCGATTGAAGTAATTCGTAATCAAAAACAAATTGCAAATATGGACCGTATATCAAAGTAAGTTATGAAGTTTCTTGGTATCTCTTCTTTGATAGTTAACCTTTTTGGAGATTTTTTTAGAAAAATGTAAGGAGTATTCAATATTTTATACTATGTTTACTCAGAATTTCAAAGTGAGGAAAGCAAGCAAATAAAAAGAATTTGTATAAAATAAGAGAGTTAAACCTGCCATTCTAACTATGGAACACTTTATGAGCATTTAAAGCTGACTTTGTAACTCCACAGTTGCATTGTACAGTCGTGGCTAAAAGTTTTGAGAGCGACACAAATATTAATTTTCACAAAGTTTTCCGTGTCAGTTTTTATAAAGGCAATTTGCATATACTTCAGAATGTTATGAAGAGTGATCAGATAAATTGCAATTAATTGCAAAGTCCCTCTTTGCCATGAAAATGAACTTAATCCCCAAAAAACCATATCCACTGCTGTTGTGAAGAAGGCTTCAGGGCACCTAAGAAAGTCCAGCAAGTTCCAGGACCATCTCCTAAAGTTGATTCATCTGCGGGATTGGGGCAGCGCCGGTGCAGAGCTTGCTTAGGAATGGCAGCAAGCAGGTGTGAATGCATCTCCATGCACAGTGAGGCGAAGACTTTTGGGGGATGGCCTGGTGTCAAGAAGGGCAGCAAATAAGCCACTACTCTCCAAGATAAACATCAGGGACAGACTGTTATTCTGTAAAAAGTACAGGAATTTAAAAAAAGTAAAGTAATTTTCTCTGATGAATCCCCTTTCCAATAGTTTGGGGCATATGGAAAAAAGGTGAATGCTACCACAAGTCCTGTGTCCTTTACCAACAGTAAAGCATCCTGAGACCATTCTTGTGTGGGGGTGCTTCTCAGCCAATGGAGTGGGCTCACTACACTTTTGCCTAAAAACACAGCCATGAATAAGGCATGGTACCAAAACATCCTCTGAGGGCAACTTCTCCCAACCATCCAAGAACAGTTTGGTGATGAACAATGCCTTTTCCAGCATGATGGAGCCATATGGCAAAAGTGATAACTAAGTGGCTCAGGGAACAAACAATTGAAATTATTGGTCCATGGCCAGGAAACTCCCCAGACCTTAATCCCATTGAGAACTTGTGGTCAATTCTCAAGAGGCAGGTGGACAAACAAAATCTTAGAAATTCTGACAAACTCCAAGCATTAATTATGCAAGAATGGGCTGCCTTCAATCAGGATTAGGCCCAGGAGTTGATTGACAGCATGCCAGGATGAATCGCAGAGGTCTTGAAAAAGAAGAGCTAACACTACAAATATTGACTGTTTGCATAAACTTAATGTAATTGTCAGTAAAAGCCTTTGAAACTTATGAAATGCTTGAAATTATACTTAGAAATATCTGACGAAAAGATCTAAAAACATTGAAGCAGCAAACTTTGTAAAATCTAATACTTGTGTCATTCTCATATCTTTTGGCCATAACTGTATACTCCTGACTAGTGTTGAATTGATCCTAAAATTTTGACTTTGGTATCAATAGTACTAGTATTAAAGCAAATAACTAATAACTTTGCAGTTTTTTCACAAAATAAATGTTTTTTACTTCCAAAAATTATTGACAAAAATGAACTTTGACTATAGTAATAGAATAGTGGCACATTGAATTTATTTTAAATATTGTAACTACCACCACGAACAATATGGGTACATGTGATGGAGCATTTCTGATCCACCAATCCACTACTGTCTCGCAATTTCCATCTCACTCTAATTTTGGCATTGTAATCCAGACGTGTTATGCTGCAATACTTCTGTTATATTGTACAATCATTTATAAAATAGACAGATTTTTCTACTCCACTGCTCTGCTTTCTAGTTAGTATGTGTACTAACAACAGAATCTCCTGCTGCTAGGCCTTCTCGTGGTAAGATGTGAACCCTCCTTTCCTTTTTTCTGTACCATCAATGGGCAGTCAGGGGCACAACTCCGACTCCCGACCAATGTTGTCTGGCGATCCGAGGCACAGCATTGGACACTATCCTTGACCATTGTTGTCTGGCGTTCGGTAGGTAGGCGATGGGGCAAACCTCAGACCAGCTCCTGAAATTAGAAAGGGGTTGGGGTGGGTACCTCAATTTAGACTTCATTTAGGAACATGGAATGTTGGATCTTTAACTGTTCGCTGTGGCAAATTGTGTGAAACTTTGAGAAAGCAAAATGTTAATATTTGCAACTTGCAAGAAACTAGGTGGAAAGGACATATCACTAGAGTGATTTGTAGATACAAGCTGATGTGGTCTGGAGGTAGAGATGGTATAAATGGTGTTAGTATTTTAATTTCAACAAAGATAATCGACTGCATATTTAGTGTGGAAAGGATAAACAACCAGATTCTCATGGTCAGCTTTGTCCTAGGTGACAGGAAAGTCAGCGTTATATCTTGTTACACTCCACAAGTCAACTGAAGCACTGAAGAGAAGTCCCTCTTCTGGGAACAGCTAGAAAATGCAGTTGTGAAAATTAGTGATGATCAGGACCTCGTTATTACAGGGGATTTGAATGGGCATTTTGAGCACAATGCAGGGAACTGTACTAAGGCTTACTGAAATTTGGGCTTTGGTAGCAGAAATGCAGAAGGAAGGTACTATCCTACAATTTGCAGAAGCCATTAATATGTCAGTGATGAACACATTTTTCAAGAAGTGCGAAGAGCATTTAGTAACTAAAGTCGGGAGATGTGAAAAGTGCTAATGACATGACTTATTAGGTCAGTACAGTGTCGTCAATCGTAGAAGAATGTGTCACCCAACATCATCTAGTAGTTCCCTTCTTGAAATGGTAAATCAAAAAGAGCAAAAACATCACCTATCCAAAAGTTAAATCATAGCAACTCTAAGAAGTTGAAAAGACTGGGCTGCAAAATCAACAGAAGAGGCGAATAGCCAAAGTATTCAATGGGGTTCCTTTGAAAACATGCTAATGAACATGGCTATGAATGTCTGTGGTGTAACAAAGAATAAGCCAGTGTACACTGAGTGATGGTGGTGGTGTGAACTGCAAAAACTATAAAAGAAAAGAGGGCTAAGTTAAAAAGAATGGTAAAAGGCTAAAAATGCCAAAAGAGCCTTGAAGCATGTTGAGTATGTTAAGACAAGAAAGGAAGCTAAAAGATGTGTTGCCCGAGTTTAGGATCAAAGCTTAAAAGAAACTAAATAACGCTTAGATCAAAGAGATGAGTGAGACAGTATTTTGAAAATAGCAAAGTGGAAGGAAGGAGACCGTCAAGATGTTTCTGGTGTTCGTTTCTTGAAAGAGGATAGAGGAATTGCTAAAGAAAAGTAGTGTTAAAATAGCTGGAATATTTTGACGAATTGCTGAATCAAGAGAATGAATGGAATAATAATTTAAAGCATTAGCCTGTTGAAGGACCTGTGGAGTTAATAAGCAGATGTGACACTGTTGAGGTTGATGGATGAAGAACAGAAAAGCTGCTGGCCCAACCTGCCTTGATGCAGATATACTAAAGGCGGGCAGCGACATTGTAATTGATATGCTAACAGAACTTTGCAATAACATTGTTTCTATGAGTAAAATTCCTCAAAGTTGGTGTCGTAGTGAAATAGGTTGGTCCTTGTTTTTAAAGGCCAAGAGGGCCTATGGAATGTGGCTTGTACAGAGGAATGAAACTTTTGGGGAAAAAAAAAAAGTTGTCAAGCGTTGTTTTGAAAACATAATTGCAACAAAAATTGATAATGAGCTAAATGAAGTTCTGTTTCTGGCCAGGTGTAGGTACCACAAATGCCATCTTTGCTGCTAGTCTACTCCAAGAAAAAACACTGAAAGAAAGATAAAGAACTTTGGTAAGCATCTGTCGAACTTGAGAAGGCTTTTAATCAGGTTCCTCGTGAGGTGGTCTCATGGACATTGAGAGAATCCGGCATTGAGGAATGGTTAGTGGAAGCAGTGATGACCATGTGAGTTGGTGCTAAAACGAGAGTCAGAATCAATACGGGGCTATAGCTACTATTTTGATATCAAGATGGGAGTTCATCAAGGGTCAGTCTTGAGTCTGCTTCTCTTAAGTCTTGTGCTAGAAACCCTGATGAAGCATGTCTCAACAAGTTTGCTGTGGGAACTCCTCTATACATTTTATTTGTCACTAGTTGCAAACAGCAAAGCAGAATTAAAAGAGAAGCAACCCAGTGGGCACACCGTCTTGAAGAATGAGGCCTCAAAGTTAACTCTTAAGTTTTTTGGTTTTTTTTTCCCCCTTCTGTCCCAGGGCTGAATATTTCTCCAAAAAAATCTACTTTTCTGAAACCACACAAAGCAATGGTTTCACACATAAATCAACATAAAGTACTTATAACAAGTGTCACTCTGTTTTATGTCTCATGAGCCCCTACAGTATGTAAATTTACATATCTGCTTGTCTCATCGCTCATAAGCTGAAAGACACTTTGTGGGAAAAAAAAAACAGCTCAAAGTAATCAAGTGGTGGGTACTCTGTAGTGTCCACTAGCATGATGTGTCATTTGATGAAGACCAGTTGCCTGTCCCACAGATCTACATCTGTGTAGTCCTCCCTAGGTGAATGTTGTTGTAGGTGCATCAGCTGCATGAGCATGTTCAGCACTGTGATCAGCTGATGCAGGTACCTGTCTTTCATTTTTGATTTCCAGATCGTTTGCATCACAATTGAAGTTTGAGAAGTGTCTGTGTAGTCCTTCCAGACGAATGTTGTCTTAGGTGCGTCAGCTGCATGATCGTCTGGGGACCAATCAGCTAATGCAGGTGTAACGTCCAGACTGGCAACTACACCACCAAGACCCGTGACCTGGCAAGCTGAGGGACATTAGACCCGAAAAGCCATACTTCTTCCAAATAAACTTCCCCAATCGATGGTTAAATGATCATAAAACAGTTTGTAAAATAATAATGTGTATTTATATATAAATAGTGATAAGAAACAAAAACAACAGAACAATATATAATTCACTCCCTCCAAAGCTACCACATCACACCCAACCCCAAAAGTGACCAGCGGAATATAATAATAAAAAGGTGCAGCAAAAAAAACCCAAAAAACTAATATACAACACAAACCCTCCCTTGAACCCCACACTGAACATGAAAAAAAGAAGACACACAGAAACAAGAAACACACGTAAAAGACCAGAAGGTTAAACAGAGAATGAATAGTGATTGTGAATTTTGTTCAGCTGGAAAAGTGTCCTATGGCAGTTATACACACATGAAAATGATGACTTGCTCCTATCCTAAATGGCAAAAAACAGTCTCACCATTTTTATCCTCCGCGTCTCAGCGTAAAAAGGAACTCCAGGGTTTTTTGCATTGTAATGGTGAAATTCTCAATTCTGGCGTTGAAAGCGGCAAGCAGGGGAAGGTGTAGGTGATTCGATCAATACCCTCTCTTAGCTCTGCAATGAACTGTGAGTATAGTAAATGGGATTTTCCTTCTTTTTGTCCTCCTGTTTAAATAGTAAATGACTTTGATGCAAATGATCACGAGGGACCACGGTTCCATGGTGTTATCTTTCACCCTTTGTTTCCAGGGTACGATATTTACACTGACACACAGACCATGTAAACAGGACAATGCTACGAAAGACGCGACTTAGCACAGAATACATTTAAGATGACGTTAATCATGTAGCACCGCTACACAGGTACCTGACTTTAGTTTTCAATCTCTAGATCTCTTGCATCAAAATGGGAGTTCAATAAGTCAAGAGCCCGATTCAGCAATAATACGCAAAAGTAATATGCACAGAGTATTTTGCTTTGCGCATTCACTTTGTTCTCTTTCCCAATGTCTATGCCATTCTAGACTTTGTTTACACTACTCAAGAACATGCAGGGATTCGACACCAAGTCAAAGAATCTAACGGTCCTCTTCACATATAACATAACGGTGAGTTTTATCGACTTTTACAGCTTTTTCTTGCCCTCTCTCCCTGAATGTCGACTTTAGTTATCATCCACCCTTGGGGCTACGTGCCAGAAAATGTCAACATCTGCCCTAAAAAGGTTAAATAAAACTAACGCCAAAATAACGTGTGACAAGGTTTCCAAAAGGCAGGGTACTGGTGCAGTAAATTACAAATATCCCTGTGGAGTGTGTCGAGGAGGTGTTGGGGAGAATTCTGTTTTATGCACCGGTTGTGACTTTTGGATCCATAGGCAATGTAGTGTATCAGAGGCTCTTCTGGACAGGCACTATTGTATGCAAGAGATGCTTAGGCAAGTTAAGTGACAGAATGCGATTGAACAGACTCAGGTGGTTTAGGCATGTTCAGAGAAGAGAGGATGACACACGGATTAACAAAGTTCAAAGTTTCAGTGTAGACTGGAAGCATCCAAAGGGCAGACCCAAGAAAACATGGCATGAAGCCGATATGAAGGTGAAAGGCATGAAAATCAAGGATGCTCAAGTGAAGGTGGCTGATCTTAAAAAAATGGCCTTTACATGTTATAATGATGATGAGGTGTACTAACAACAGATTTTACATATTTTTCTAATACCCTAAAAGTATTGCTTTGCTCCTGACACTGTTGCTATTCACTCCTGAAACTGAAATCCCTGATTTGCTGCTGCTATATATTAAAACCATTAATCATTCATCGTAGCAAACAAAAACTGGTTTCCTTTTTCAATAAAGGAAAATAAATTTTGATTTTCCTATTATTATAATAACATCTTTAAAATCACCATTTTTAAAGAACTCTTTCACTGTCAGGAAAGCATACTTTGCTGCCTCAACCAACACGCGTCTTTTGGATGCTGCTGGTTTTGTGTTTTATATTTTTGCTGAATCTGTAAAGAGTGAAGATAATCCCTTTTAGTTTAATCCTGTATGCTGTTCTTTGAACCCTAGACTCCTGCTGCAACACTTGACTGGCAACCCACTCTATAAACTTAACCAAATTGGGCCTCTTCACACAGTTAATCTAACTTTCACAAACGGCTTTTTTTTTTGTTTTAAATTACAACCTATGGTTCTTGTGATTTCTTTTAAAAAGTTGCTATGTATTTTTTTTACTTAGTAGCAAAATTTTAAAGTTGTTTATGAAAGTGTTTGCCAAATAAAAAATATAATAAGGAAATACTTAAAAATCATTACAAAGCAACATTTATTACATTCATTAACTCCATTTGTGAAACACAAACAGAATTGCCATTCCTCTGGTAGGAACTTTGCATGTTGACAGTACGACTGGTAAAGGGAGACGGTTAGCTGATATGATGGAAAGAAGGAAGGCTGATATATTGCACGTGCAAGAGACCATATGGAAGGAGAGTTAGGCCAGTTGTATTGGAGGCAGGTTCGGATTGTTCTGCCATGGTGTGGACGGGAGGAATGAGGTAGGTGTTATCCTGAAGGAACAGTATGTCAAGAGTCTTTTGGAGTTGAAAAGAGTGTCAGACAAAGTTATTATGAAGCTGAAAACTGAAGGTGTGATGATGAATGTTTTTAGTGCATATGCCCCGCAAGTTAGGTGTGCAATGGATGAGAAAGAAGATTTCTAGAGTGAGTTGGATGAAGTGGTGGAGAGGGAGTGGTGATTGGAATGGATTTCATTGGACATGTTGGTGAAGGGAGCAGAGGGGATGAGGAGGTGATGGGTACGTATGGTGTCAAGGAGAGGAATGAAGAAGATCAGATGATGGTGGATTTTGCGAAAAAGATGGAGGAACACAGGGTGACATGCAAGAGTTGAGGAAGATGCACACAGGTAGATTATATCCTATGCAGGGGGGTCAGTCAGAAGGAAATTGGAGACTGCAAAGTGGTGGCAGGGGAAGGCATTGTTAGGCAGCATAGGATGGTGGTCTGTAGGATGACATTGAATATCAAGAAGAGGAGGAGAGTGAGGGTGTTTCCTGAAGAGGCATTAGCTCTCTTGGAAATGTGTTCTTTTAAAATTGCAGCATATTAAGTAACTAAACAATATAGTAATATACCAGAAAAGGCAATATCCCTCCCATCGTGATTACGGCGGTACAAGAATCACATGAGAAAAAATATCTTTTGAGCTTACATTTACTGACGGTTAACGCGGTTACAGACAGGAGGCATATGGACAGACTTTATCCAGGTGGGAATCTGGATCAACACAGGCTGCCATTTTCTCGTCCTCACGCTGGGAGGTTTTTCGAAACTTTGTCGACACAGCCTCAAAGGGTCTGGCTGTTGTCCAAGCCTTTTATAGTGTCTTGCTTCACTTGCTGGTCTTCTCTGTCTCCAAACAAGGGCTGAACTCCTCCTCCACAAAATACAGAAATATCATAGTGCTTACATGCCGGTTCTCATTCTCCCAATAAGGAAAGAAGATTTTGTGCTAACAGAGGACAGAAATACACTATCCTGTGTTTAAGCTGACTATACAAGCCTCCAGTTGTCTTTGGCTATCTAATCCAATGCTTGGCTAGCAATTCTAACTGGTGAGCCCCTGTGTGCCAAATTTAACATGCACATGTGAATAAATCCATAGAGACAGTGACATTAATATTAAAGAAAAATGTAGTATAACAAGCCACCCGTTGTTACTGGATCTGTGACAAAAACAATACTTGAAGTTATATCCACAAAGCAAAAGGTACTTGATCCCCCGTCACAGTGTAGACATTTTAAGATCATTTATGGAAATGTGAGATGTAGTATCACTATAGCTTCTGTATCATTCATCGAAAACCAGCGTAAACATGGACAAACAGTTACATTTAACATAGTGTTATCAAGTAATGATCAATGTATCTCATCAATGGTGTTAGTGGAGATTTTTGCCCTGTTATTTCTTATATAGTTGGTGTTGTATCTATATATTACTTGAATTCATGCAGTAGGTGTCATAGCATTAGATTATATTACAATCCTATATAGCATCTTGATGTATTAGACTATTCTTTGGCACTCCTATCATTTCTTGCTTCAGTATGTTGCTATATGTGCCCCACCCTTTGGTGTCTGATCCCTATGTGAGTTACAATAGTGGTAACATAACTCAGATGCTATTCTAGCTTCATTGCTATGATTATTAATTGTTCTTAACTAGTATTATTGCATAATTGTTCATTCACTATCTTTTATCCTCCCTAACTTCACTATCAGATGTTCTATTCCAAGTTAACAATTTACAAGTTCACATCATTGATAAATCATGCATATCCTCATACCTTTGAGCCCTTCTTATAATAGTTTCAAGTATATTCCTAGACTTGCTATATATATGCCTTGTCCACCCCAGTGGTTTGTTAACAAACTCTTTTTCTTGGTGGCTTTGCAGACTGGTAACTTTGCAGATACTTCTGAACAAAGTGTGACTGCTTCAAGACACTAAAGTTTTTTGTTACTGGAACAGAAAATTAAACAGTCATTTTGCCATTAGGGAACTCATGAGATTTACACATGGTGACTGTCCCTTTTTAGCAGAGGCACATTTCCTTCTAGGCTTGCACTGTATTCAGTGGTCATTCATGGGAGACTTCAACAGCTGTCACGTCACCTCAGTGGCTACAGCCTTTCCCTGCCAGAGTCCATGTCTGCCCACATCATGGCATCAAATTTGAGTCGCTGGACTTGCAATCTTTCTTTAGTTCTTCACCCTGTTACCTCTGGAAAAGCAAGTGTTTCTTCACCAGCTATTCTCAGGTATGTGCAGCAGATCAAAAGTCCTTATTGCAATACAGTCTCTTTAATTCTTCAATTATGTGTATCCCACTGTTTTCTTCATTGATAAAACTTTACCACTGAATGGAGAGGCTTTAACCACTAAATTGAGTGGCCAAACTAAAATACTTGCTAGGCTAACTAAAGAAGGGTGCAAGGTAGAGCCAATACATAACATAAAGCAATTATTTCCCAATCATATGTATTATACAAATGCAGCATTATGAATGACAATTCTAGACCCGCAGTTTAGTCTCATAAAATAACAGTAAGAAATAGATTAATACATTTAAACTAGGCTAGTGACCATGTTTCTTCAGTAGGATCATACATTACACAAAATTAACACATTGCCTCAGTTATCCAAGTGCCTTAACTTATAACAGGATGTTACATATTTGAATTTAAATGTTTGTAAGATTTTACAACAGTTCATATAGACTAATGGTTCTAATGTATAACTGAATAATCCATTTAGCTACAGTGGTGTGAAAAACTATTTGCCCCCTTCCTGATTTCTTATTCTTTTGCATGTTTGTCACACAAAATGTTTCTGATCATCAAGCACATTTAATCATTAGTCAAATATAACACAAGTAAACACAAAATGCAGTTTTTAAATGATGGTTTTTATTATTTAGGGAGAAAAAAAAATCCAAACCTACATGGCCCTGTGTGAAAAAGTAATTGCCCCCT
>JANRMT010062817.1:43238245-43252875 GCA_026402145.1 Polypterus bichir lapradei
TATATAAGATTATCTATATATTCTGTTATCTATATACTGTATATATAAAAGTCAGTGTGTGTGTATGTATGCATGTATGTTCCAGCATCATTTCCGAGCGGCTGGAGCGATTTTCATGAAACGTGGTACACATGTTTCTCATTGGTCGACTGGTCGACACACACACTAGGGACAATGTAGATTCGCCAATGCACCTAACCTGCATGTCTTTGGACTATGGGAGAAAACCAGAATACCTGGAGGAAACCCACGCAGACACGGGGAGAACATGCAACTCCACCCAGGGAGGACCCGGGAAGCGAACCCGGGTCTCCTAACTGCGAGGCAGCAGCGCTACCACTGCGCCACCGTGCCACCCACTTGTTAATTTATTTTTATTTTTAAAGTAGTGTTTAATTATATGTTTCTCAAACAATTAAAAAAAAAAAACAACTTTATTTTCCTCCCGGGCAACGGCGGGTATTTCAGCTAGTTAGATATAAATTAGTCGTGGATTCTTCTGCTGATTGGTACTGGAAAGTCATAAAAAGTCCTGGAATTTGAAATGTACTAAAGTGTACGAACTCTGAAATGCTTGTAGCCTAACCCTTTTAAAACATACATGTTAAATTCGTGGTAGTGTGTGATGTAAATGAATATGTATGTGTGTTAATTATTCTTGAGACCTGCCATGTGTATATGTATATGGCCACCAGGGGTGCAGCAGCTCCCCAAACCTGACACAGACAGTCACCATGAACAAGTAAGAAACATTTCCCACCTCCACAATACAAATTTACAATAAACAACACAATGCAGCATTCTTCTTCTCACTCTCTCTCTCTCTCTCTCTCTCTCTCTCTCTTTTCCTCCTCCGCTCCTCATGGGGCAAGCTTCGTCCCCCTTCCTCCCAACTCTGGCTCCCCAAGTGAATGCAGGTGGCTTCTTTTATGCTACGCCTGGGAGCACTCCGCATTGCTCAATAGCGTGGTTTGGAAGCACTCCCAGGTGTGGTGAAAGCCCAACAAAGTATGGCCCCTATGGAACCCAACAGGGCTGTGTCAGACTCCAACTCCCTTGGAGCCCTGTGGGAATCCAAGGCACAGCCACAACCCGGGTGGCTGCCTTTTAGCGCTATGGGGGAGGCAGTTCCCTATGCTCATCCGCTCTCCTGGTTCTTCCTTTATATAAAATAAATAAGGCCTGGGAATAGTTGATTAATCTGTCCTGTTTAACATGTTAAAAATGTTGTCACATCCAGGGCCAGCGACATTTTCATATATTTTTTTTTTTAACATTATGAAACAATACTAGAAACAAGTTAAGTGTGTACCTAAAGAATTACATACACATCCCGTACCATATTTATATATTATCTTTACAAATTTTATAAAATAAAGTTTTCATTTAAAGTTTTAAAGGTTTGTATTACGTGGTTCACAATGATATGCCACATGTCAATACAGAGTATTGGTGTTCATTTTCTTGATTTATATATACATACAGGTGCAGGGGAGTTGGAGGAAAGGGTTTGGAGAGGGGGTGGGGTTATGGTAGTCCTGGTGCAATAGAGAAAAGTTGCGAATGTAAAAATGGCAATCTCTTTTTTTCCTCTCCGTGTTTCTGTAAGAAGATCGAGTCAGTGACATAACACATAAGTACTAAATAAGTCTCTAGTACCTCTGTATTTAACTTGGTCTGCCAGGTAGCTTACAGTGTTGACTGCCCTAATATAATGACAGAATTCTACAAATTAGGTGCAATGATTATCCTCAATTATCCTGCAGTATCTTCGCTAATTTATTTAAAGAATACAATATAACCATCCAAGTAATGCACAGTGTCGGTTTTTGAGCAAGATAGCAGCTACAGAGATCTTTTTTAGCATGCCAAGATCAAAGGTGTAGGTGGAACAGGGTTTTCCAGTCTTTTTTCTGCGATGGCACACTTTTTGTAACCAAAAAATCCCTAGGTACACCTCAATTCTACCAACTAAAAAAGCATGAAATCTCTTAGACATGCTAAACTCTCTGAAGGGGTGTGAGAAAAAAATAGCTTGGAGATTGCCATTCACAGACACAGCACTTAGTGAACACTTTGGGCACATTTTCCAGCTGCTTTGTCCCTTTGCCCACTCATACAGGCAGTCCTCTCTTTCTGCCTCACTCCACTGACCAAGGGAGTCTTCAGTGAACATGAACCCAGGCAGATGGACCCCTGGCACGTCTCCTGGCTGCTAAAGCTCTCGCTAATGCTGGATCTGCAAAATGGTGATCACGGAGCTGCATTTATGTTAGCTTCTCCAGTAAGGCCAGGTATTGACACTGATATACCGATTCGGTTCCGATTCGCAATGCCCTGATTCGATTCAATATCGATTTTATCTTGACTGAATTAGCGTGCACTGATATATTTGTAAATGTAAAGAATTATTATTATTGTGACTTCATATGCTTAAACATGGAATGACATTTACGAAGAAATACTTGATTAGTAATGAACAGTTAACATCAGTATTTGAAAGATGTGGAGCAAAATATCATTGCTCTTTAAAAAAGGAAAAAAAACCTACTTTTTCACAGCACTGCATTCTTTCAAAATTCACTATAATTTAACTAACATATGCTTCACCACATCAGAGTCCACACATATTATGGTTCCCATCTTTTAATACAATGCAATGCATCTACTTTATAAAACATCTTGATCATATTGGGAATAATATTATTATAAAAAAATAATGTTTCTTAAATAATAAACTTTTTCAATAACCTGTTCATATGTTATGAATCTCCATGTAGACACCCTTCAGCTGTACTGTTAACCAAATGTATTCCCCTATTGGACATCTTGAATTTATTGAAATTAATGATCCAGTAGGAAGATGCGTGTCTTTCCATAATTCAAGTTACACATATGTTCAGTTGCTTATGTGTAGCAGTCACGTTAATCAGTCTCAAATGTGTCCTCACACTTCCTCCTCAGACAAAAACGAAGCATTTTAAAATGAGGATCTAGTGCTGATGATTGTTGACAGCGGCATTGGATGAATGGAAGTTAAAAGAAAAAGAACCAGCAATCATGACTGATTCCACTAATAAGATCTGAGTGGTACAGCTTATGGAGTTATTTCTCGCAGGCTACTCTGAAAATTCCAATCAATTGCCCTCTTGCTTAGCCGTTGCTAAGTTTTTCCACTGTAGCAGTACAGCTAGCCACAAGAGAAGCAACGTTTATTAGACTTGCTAACACACAGTCTTGTGATTGTTATGGTCACGTGATGGATCAGCACTTTGGAAATGCTAGAAAAGATTTTGAAACAACACCCAGCCAGCTATCACAGTAGCTTGGCATACTGTATAGGCAGTGAGATTGCTCAAGATGTGACTGGCATACAGCACGCTTGTTTGCAACACATCCTGCACAGGTGCCCCATTGTTTCTGATGTAGTGACGTGTAATTCGTCACATAGGAATTTGCTGCCCTGGATGATCAGCTGTCACAAGTTAGAGCTACTCTCTCTGCTGACCTGACAGATGTGGTGATGCTTTGCTAAAGATCTTCATAAAGCCTAGGTACAATAACTTGTTTGCTTTCTGCTTGGTATGGCATACTGCAGTTCAAAAACCTGTATCATTTGTCGAAAGCCCTTGTTTTCAACAACAATGTTGGGTCTCATACCTTTACAGATAAAAACTGCTGTAGATTGTTATTTTTTGGGTTGGAGGTGAATTAAACGGAAGCTTGCAGCTACCCGCCATCTGCAGTGTAGATTGTTTAGGCTCTACTTGTTTGGATGTCGACTGAGATTACATTTATGGGTGACATCAGGATAAATGATTTCTCAAATTTGTTATGTTACAACAGTACTTTACATCTTACCTGCACAGCTTACATATGGCTTTGCTTTTATCCAGTCGTTAACAATGCATTGTTTCTGCAGGAAGTCAACACGTCTGATTTAAGTGTCAAAGGCACTAATTTAAGTGGAGGAGGACACTCATTTTATGCAGTCGGTCCGTTCTTATTCTGTGTGAGGTAGTAAAGTGCTTTTTCTGTAGAAAGCCTTAACAGGCACATTAGTCATATGTAGTCGATCTAACTCCAAAAATTAAGATAAGCAAAAATCTATATCTAGTAATTGAGCAGGATAGAGATTTCCAAGATCAATCTTGAGACTTTAAGAATGGATAACAAATGTTTAAATGAAAGATAACGATTAATCAGAAAATTGATATTTTTATCCTGGCCTATTTTCCAGATAGTCCTGTCCTCTTGGGACAGGTCTCAACCACCTGAAGAGCATGTCTCACTCAGGTCTGAAGTCAGGGGCACTACACAGTTATTTACACAGTGCACCAGTTGAAAAGTCAATGCTAATGTAGAGATTTCAGTTCTAAATTTGGTAATACGTCCAAATTCTAGAAATGACACTACTTGCAGGATTACTGTAAAGTTATTGTAGGATAGAGTTGTATTTGCTTCAGAGTAAATCACAACAGTTAATGCTTTACACGAATAAAGGGACTATAACTTTTTTTCTTCTAAAAAATATAAATATAGTATTTGTTTACTATCATGTTTCCCCCCTTGTTAGTGCATTATTCTTCTACTGAGGAAAGCAAATCTTACACTATGTGAAATCTTATTAATAAAGATTATATTACATAGGCATTGTACCTTAGTGGCACAATATGAATGTCATCAGCATACAAATAAATAATAAGCTTCCAAAGAAAAAAAATAGTCCTAACTCTGAATCCCAAATAACCCTGTGTCTAATTGCATGCTGCAATCAGCAGTGAATTTTCATTTTAACAGCTTTGAGTGAAATCACAATTTAGATTATATTGTTAAAAATTCAGGTTTTGTTTCAGAATATTTTTTTTTTTTTTTTCCTTGTAAATTATATTGAGGCCACAGGTGAAACTGAATTACTGGATTATAATTGTTTTGGCTTTTTCCTCTAGCTTCATAGAGAGCACAAACACATCTTGTGCTCAAATATTTAGTAATTTTAATCTATTTAGTACATCCAAATTAGTGGTTCATCTAATTTATTTATAATTTTTTTTTCCTGATATTTTTTTCAGAGCATGGTTGTGGGTGATTTCACTGGTATGGCACTTCCGTATATTTTACATCATACCTGTAATACTGGAGCGGTGTTAGCTTTAGTTTTAACTCATTCAAGTAAGAGACGCCAGACCTCAAACAGCACAGGAGAAAGTGGTTAAAATGGTGCAGGAAGTTTTCTGATGCCTTTTCACACATCATTACCCCAAGAATTTATAAGTAAATTGCTGGGTCGAGGAGATGTTTCAAGAAGTCAGATTCAGAGTTCAAATTTCACCAGACCTTTCTCAGCTCACAACTTGCCTCGGTGAAATTAAAACCTGGATGGAGCAAAACTGCTTCAAATTAAATTACAACAAAACTGAACTCTTGCAAATTGGCACTGAAACTCAAAATAAGAAAATGAGCTCCTTTTCAGTCACTTTTGATGGTGATCTAATCAGACCTTTTTTTAATGCAAGGAATCTTGGTGTTATTTTTGATTGCTCTGTCTCTTATTCCACCCACATAATCCACATTAGTAAACTTTCTTACTTTCACCGTTATAACATATCCCATGTTCACTCATTCCTTTCCTAATGCTAATCACATCCCTCATCGATTATTGAAACTCCCTACTGGCAGGTACCTCTTCTAATCTTATATCACAGCTCCAGTTAATTCAAACTCTGCAGCAACAGTGAGCATATCACTCCCATCCCATTTCACCTTCACTGGCTCCCTGTGTCTTACAGGATTGAATTTAAAATTCTATTAATAACCTACAAAGCTTTAAATGGCCTTGCAACGGACTGCATCAGTGACCTTCTCCATCACTGTGCTCCTGTTTTCCCACTAAGGTCCTCCGATTCTGGCAATCTTGTTGTGCCCCACACTGATCTGCACTCTTTTGGTGACAGGGCCTTCAGTTGTATGGCGCTCAGACCTTTGAATGACCCCCAAAATTAATTAGATCAGCAGGTTTAATTTATTCTTTTAAAAAACAACTTAAAACTCATCTGTTTGGGAAGGCTTTTAACTTACTCGTAACCTGACATTCCGACCTTTCTTTCAGTTTACCTCTCTGTCCAGATATTCAGGATAATTTTGTTTGTGTGTTATATAACACAAATTTATATTTGTTCGGGCTTTCTTTTAGCATTGAATTTAGTATTTTACTTTTGTTTATTTTTTCTTTATTCTATTGAATTCTTTGTATATCCTGTACTTATCTGTTTCAGTGTTCTATGCAGAAGGTATTTGCGTCCAATGTTACATATACCCAGCTGTTCTTCTTGTGAGTCTGCGAAGCACCTTGAGCATTGGAAAGGTGCTATATAAATAAAATGTATTATTATTATTATTAAGAACTAATATTTTAGGTCTGTATATATGTGAACAAAGCCATGTATTAGGTCATGTATTGAAAATGTCAAGACTAGTTCATAAAGGACATAACATATTGAAATCTACCACTTGATTTTTTTTATCATTGTTGAGTTTACTTTTTAAGGACAGCTATTTGTAAATTGAGCAGATGTTGAATTAATGAAGCTGTTGCCCCTCTAATTGAAAGCAAAAATGTTTGAGGGTAGTTGCCGCTTGATGTGGCTTTCTTCCATCCTTTACACTGTGTGTGGTTCATCAGCAAAATGAGAAGTGCAGTTCTCTGGTGGAAATTGTGCTTTGTGCAAGATTCGGAAATAGAAAATATGAAGTAAAATATATCTTCAGAATTTGCATGAATTCATATTTGACTCTGTCATTTTTTAGCTTTCATATTGTCATTTACAGTGTGTTTAGACCTCATCTTATGGATCTTTATGCCAAAAAAGAAAAAAACAAAAAACATTGACATTCTCACATTCTCAAACTTCCTTAACGTAGTTCATGTTTACAGATGGTCGGAGCCTATTTCAGTAATATTGAGCATAATGGAAGAAGCATCCCTAGACAAGTATTGTACATTGCTGGACTTACCCACACACGCCCATATTTAAGCTGAAGCAATTGAGAATTGACTAAAGAAAAAATAACAGATAATCTCTTTCTTAACTTGTACTGTAATTTGTGAGTGTTGTCAGCCCAGAGAATTATAAGATAAATATTCACACCTGATATGTTTTAATGTTTCAGGTCTTGTTCTAATACCTAACATTTTGTTCACAAATAAAGACCCTTCTGCAGAAATTACATTCATCTGTAGATACATACGTTTTACGAACCCACTGATTCTGACAAAGTGTTCCAGTGTACCCATGCCAATTCAAGGATCATTGCACACAAGGTAGAAAAGCAGCACCAACATTCTGCAGCACACAAATGCACACACTCACCCTGCATCATTTTAGATGTACAAGTATAACTAACCTGTAATCATCTTTTTCATACTGTGTGTATTTGATAAGGCATCACATCATAATTTTATAAAAGCATCTCTAAAATAACATCTACAGAAAAATTAAAAAGAAAAATTTGGACGTGAGCGTCAGTAGGCTTTGCTCCCTAGGAACCAAGTTACCTGAACTATTCTATAACATTTTAGTAATTATCGATCTGATGCTGATATTTTTGATCAAAAAACAGGTCATTACGATTGCAATTGATGAGAAGAATTCAATAATCAATTGCAGAATTACAGTATTTGAAGGTTCCTCCTTGAGTCTCATAAAATCTCATAACAGGCTTAAGTTTCAAGTTTTGTGTTTTTACGTCTAGCCGTTTTAGCTCTAGACTGTCCTCAAGAAACTGTGACAAACACACACTGACAGACACACACCCATTATCGAGATATGAATGTTTTCGCTATCAGGGGACTCTAAAATGTCCACATTCGTTGAAAGTGGAGATTGAAATTTTTTACAAAGCTAAAGCTCTCTCCCCCCTATATAGACAATAGGTTATGGTGGGGGAGGACATAAGGCAAAAAAGATGATTTCACTATATATCTCTGAAGTAGTAGTTGTTAATACCGTTAATAATAGTAATTGTTAATGCCAGTTGCTATTTAAGTAGGTTGTTTTTTTTTTGTTTTTTTTTTTTTGCTTTTCCATCAAATACATACTTAACCTTTTACTGTACCTTTGTTTTTTTTTTTCCTTACTAGTCGTTTATTTGGAGGATAAAACAAGCAAATACAGTAAAAAACACTGCATAAATAAATTATATAATGAAGTATCCCCCCCCCCCCCCCATCAGTGCAAAACCCTGCACCATACTCTCCATTCTCCACCCCTTCAAACTAATGCTTCTGTTGTATATTGCTAGGGGATCCCAACTGACAAGTGAAAGAGGCATGCAAACCAACTGGTCCTCAGTGCCCTAGAGGTACTTCATTTATTAGCAGTGACACCCACCTGAAACCAGATTCTGAATGATTTTGACCCATTATTGCTACTTGCTAATGTTAATCATTGCTTCTGTTATCTCCAATAGGGTTAAATTAGGAGATAGAGGCTTTCCAGGCTGAAATTGATAGAAAGGCTATTGATTTCCAACAGGTTATTACAATAGATTTACCAGCAAGAGAATTCAGGGAGAATAGCTTCTGTTGGAGAAGTGAGAGGGAAATAAGATTAAGCAGAAGAAATGATTGAGGCGAGAGAGAGATACAGTCAATTTGTTTATATGTGCCTCACTAATCTGGTTATCCATAGAAACCTGATTTCTAAAATGCAATGTAAACCCTTGTTTCAGTTTGAGAATTCAGAAATAACTCGGTTATATTGTCATGTAAACCTATAATCGGGTTACTGCTAAGGATTTTGTAGTCTGCATGTGTCCATTGTGCTCTGTCAGCCTGCACATGTATTTTTTTCGTACATGCTTTTAACAGCCACAAATAGAAATGTCCACAGAATACATTTTCTAAGGCAAATGTTCAGGTGATCGCATTATTCCTCCTCCTGGCCGAAATAATCCTCCTCAATACTTCAGAAATTGCTAAGTATATTTCGATGAACTGAGAGCACAGTGTTAAACTCGGCAACACAATCTCAGAAGCAGTGTTTTAACACGCTAAAAGTAATGCAGATTACGTAGTCATTACATTTTAAAGCAATGAGTAACCTAATGCAATACTTGAAGTAAAAATACCTATGTTACTATCCTAGCAAAACTGGGTGTAAAAGAAAAAGCATGTGTACCAGGTCCTTTGCTGGGCTCCATCACACATCCCAGCAGAAAAAAGTATGCTGTGTGCATTCTGGTAACAAAAACCTATAATAGGATATCAGTTTGAATAGACATATTTCTAAAACACAATAAGAGAAAAGGATTACACGTGTCATGTTTATTTTCAAATTGATGATGGTGGATGATAAGGTTGTTTTAATAACATCAAAGCAATTTAACACAGGAGACTTACTTACCAATTTTTGCCCTAACTGGGGCTGGGGTTTCACCTTAATCTGGTTATGTATGTTCATTTAAATGCACTCTGACAATAGGAGTGCAAGACAGGAAAATAGCATCTTTGATTAGAAAATAGCTATGATGGGACACTGCTCAAACATGTGAAGAAAAGTGCCTATTGTCTAAGATTGACACAAATGCCATAAAGGGTCTGAGGCTAAGTCCATAATAAATCATTTACATGGAGTAAATCTGCTCATGAAGTTAAATTTAATATTTTGGAGGTTAGGATTTCTAATAGAGATAGTAATGTTTTTAAAAACAACAGACCATTTTGGGTGCATGGATTAATCTCCTTGCCAAATATATTGAAAAGGGCAAATTATGATGTGAAACATCTTGTAGAAGTGCATATATGGCTGATACTAGTTTCACAGACTGAGATATTGAGGTGTATAATTGGAGCAAGGAGTGAGGGACAATTGTACTTAATCAGTATCATTGTTTGCATATATTTTCTTAAGTATTTTTTAGTTTATACAAAAAAAAAAAAGCTTTCCAATGATCAGGCAAAACAGGTCACATATTTAAGTAAATGTGATAATTCTGGAATTTTTTAATTGTTGAGGAAAACATTGTAAAAATGTGCAAAATATATAATGTTAAATTTTTGTTGAGAAAGAAGTCCACCCATTATCATAATCTCATCATTTCCCTAGTTAGGGATTAGAGGACCTCGCACCTTTCTCAACAACATTTCGTGCAAGGCAATGAAGTTTTGAAGTAGAATATAAATCTATCAAAGGGTTGCTCATATCAGGCCGTTTAGTGTCGCCAAACCAACACAAGGTTTCCCAAGTTCACTAGGTCATAAATATGACTTCTGCAGCACTGTCCTGGACAGCACTAACAAAAAATAACTTGTATGATTTTTTTCATTATTAATATTTTACTGTAAGTATTTCAGCAGCATTTTATGTTTTTTCTGTAGGTATATTTTAGAAAGAATATATGCATCACATGCAGTATTTAGCCCATGTTTAATATTCATTTTATTAATTATCATAGAACACTTGAACCTTATATCGTTAATTTTGTGGTAGAGCAGATAGAAGTTTATGTGATTATTTAACTTCAGAGTATCATTTATCTTGCGTTATTGATGTTGCGTGAAGCTACTTATTGAACTATTTTGTTTCTGGTTTAAAAAATATACGTGCACACTTTTAAGTGATAAATCTCATGTGTGTTAAATGGAAAATATGACTGGCAGTCCAGTGAATTTTTTAAAAAGTTTTTTTTGGATCACTTGCTATCGCAGGAGCAGTACACAGAAGGAAGGAAGGTAAGGATTATTTTTTCTAAATATTGCTTATTTTACTAACAGTAAATTAAAATGCGCTGATATGTGCTTGTTGTCTACCTTTTAACATGATTTCAGTCTTATTTGGCTGAAATGTAATATTTGAAAGATTAGAGTCTTTTTTTTAAATGCATTTCAATTGTGCTTAAGTTTCCATATTAGTGCCTTGATTTCTCTGTTTTTGAAATTGCTTTTCTAAAATACCTTGAGGTGTCATTTAGATTTGCAATAAAAATTTAAAAGAAATCATTTGTGCTTTTTGTGTTTTCAACAAACAGTATAGAGACCCTACTACACATTGTGGCATGTTCAGAAGTAGTTCAGCCAGCACATATACACCTTTTATTAGTAGTAGAAATAGTTATACTAATTTTAGTTTTAGTTCTAATTAAGAGCTGTTTGGGCCCTGGTGTTCTCAATTAAGCATGCTTTTCTGAAGTAAAATTTCAAATGAATTACCCCTTGGTATGTTTTTCATAAATTTTCAACTTAGTTTTATGAGTTTAAAATACACCTCAGGTAAACTTGTGTTCATATAAAATACATCCAAATTAATTTCAGCAGTGAGATTCATGCAGTACTTTTAATAGATAGCCATGAACCACATGTTCAGTACATATCAAAACGAAACAGTTTCCAGACTTTTTGAGGCCTGCAGATAATGGTGATTTAGGGAAGCCATTGTGTAATCCTGTGTGCACTGTATTTTTCTTAGAAAGAAATTGTCATGAAACAGATTTCTAGAATACCTGGGAAAGAAAATAAGTGCTAGGGGAGAGTTTATGCAGTTAATATTAACATAAACATTATTGAACTTTTCTTACCCAGTAATATGCCAGTTTTAAAGAAATAGTTATATTTTACCAAATGGTAAATATGAAAGTTATCTGATTTCACTTATTAAAATGGGTTTCTTGCCAAAATAATAAAAATCAAAAGGTTCAGACAATAGATCTTTAATAAGAAAATTTCAAGTTCAAGCACTTTGTCATTGTGTAACACAAGAGAATTACTTTTGTAATAATCTCAAAGGTGCATTTAAAATCCAAAAGGCAAATAGTTCAAATAGATAACAATACACTAAATAAATACAAAATAATCATACAAAATGTATTCAAAATATTAGTAATATGTCATATACAGTGTTAAATATTCAAGTAACCAGGATGGATTATTATTGCGTAGATGTTCAACATAGATTATTAATGCACATATTAGTAAACAGTATACTACACATTACAACATAGCTTACTGTACATGTTCAATGAAAAGTGATCTCAGATTGAGGAAATGGCAGAGTTCAACAAGTTTATAGCTGCTGGGAAAGAGCTAGTTTTTAGTCTATTTGTACTTTTACAAATTGATCTCAAGCACCTGCCAATCTCACTGTCTTCCACATCTGAGGTGGGGGAGAGAAAAAAAAAAACACAACAGTTTATTCACTAAGTCTGATATTAAGGCTTTTCACAAGATAAATGGAAGGTGGGAGATGATGGAGAAATTCTCAAGCTCTATTAATTTTTTTAACTGGATAAATTAATATACGTATATTAATTTTACAGCATGTTGCTATATCCCATTTATTTGGCTGTCCTAGTGAGTTAAATCAAGCAATTGCACTCTAATGTGTAGAAAAGTTAATCTGTTTCCTGTGCTAATAATAATTCTTTGCATTTATATAGCGCTTTTCTCACTACTCAAAGCGCTCAGCAATTGCAGGTTAAGGGCTTTGCTCAAGGGCCCAACAGAGCAGAGTCCCTTTTTTTGGCATTAACGGGATTTGAACCGGCAACCTTCTCAATTGCCAGTGCAGATCCCTTGCCTCAGAGCCACCATTCCACTTCTGTTCGCAAAGCCCCACAATTGAACATGTTCATATGCAGCCTTACTGGTCAACCTCAATATGTGTTACTTTAGACTTGGATGCCTGTTATTTTTACAGGGTGGCATTCAAAATGTTTAATATTATTGCTTCCAGAGTTAGCACTAGATGCACCACAGGTTTTCTAATGTTGTATAGGTTTATAAGTTAAATTTAAAGTTGTCAATGTACATAGATGTATTCATCTTGAATTTTTATGTTCTGATGAGTGTATGAGAGTCCATACAATGCCACGAACACCATTTGCAGTTCTACTCGCACCAACTACAAAATTATTTTTTCGGGTTTCTACAAAGTAGAAATTCTTATGGCAGTGCTTCTTCACAGGACTATGACTATCATTTTTTTCATGTAATCCTTTATTTACTTTGTTTGAATAATACTCTTAATTTCATTTTCATGACCTGCATACACTTGCTGAGCAAATTAGGAACATCATAGTAATACTGGGTTCTTTGTGGCATGGATGTCACAATCAGTCCTTTGAGATTCTGGTTCATGCTGGCTTGATTGCATCGCACAATTTTTGTATATTTGTCAGCTGTAGATTCAAATTGTGAATCTCCTTTCCTTTTACATCTCAGATGTGTTCTTTTTGGATTCAGATCCCGTGACTGATAAGGCCACTGAATAACATTGAACTCATTATTGTGTTCATTAAACCAGTTTGATTTATGTTTTTTGACTTGGTGCATTATTATGCTGGAAGTAGCCATTAGAAGATGGGTAAATCATGTCCATGAAGGGATGCCACAATACACAAACAGGCTGTGACATTCAAGCGATGATTGATTGTTATTAACACGCTCAAAGTGTGCCAAGAAAATATTCTCCATACCATTATATCACTACCAGTAGCCTTTACTGTTGACAAAAGCAGGTTGGGTGCATGGATTAATGCAGTTGGTACCAAATTCTAACCCTACCGTCTCTGTAGCTAAGCAGAAATTGTAATTCATCATACCAGGCTACATTTTTCCAGTCTTTATCTGTCCAGTTTTGGTGAGCCTGCACCTATTCTAGCCTCAGCTCTGTGTTCTTGGCTGACAGGAGTGGAACCTGACATGATCTTCTGCCATTGTAGCCCATCCACTTCAAGATTCGATGTGTTCTGCATTTTGAGATATTTTTCTGCTGACCAGAGTTGTTCAGAGTGATTATCTTTGTTACTGTAGTCTTTCTGTTGGGTGTAACCATCCTGGTCATTCTCCTATGACCTCTGTCATCAAAAAGACATTTACATCTGCAGAACTGCGCCCACTGGATTTTTTTTTTTTTGCACCATTTATAGTAAACTCAGAGACCATTGCGTGTGGAAAATCCCAGTAGATCAGCAGTTATAGAAATACTCAAACCTACCGAACCCAACAATAATGCAGTCGTCAATCACAAGATATCACATTTTTCCCTTTTCTGATGTTTGATGTGAACATTCACTGAAGCTCCTGACCTGTTCTACATGATTCTATTACGCTGCTGCCACATCATCGGCTGATTAGATAATTGCATGAATAAGCAGGTCTACAGGTGTTCCTAGTAATTTGCTCGGTGAATGTATTTCAGTACTTAACCATGAAGGTGTATTCTATGCCGAATACACTCACTCACACACCAGCACTGTAATTTGCACATGCCAAGTAATCTAACCTGCATATTTTTGGAATATAGGAAGACACAGGAGCACCCAGTGAGAACCCATGTGGGCACTCGCATTGCAACGTCACACTGACACTATCTGGGTCAAGATTTGAACCTTAAGATGCTAGAGTTGTGGGTCTACAGTGCTAACCTCTGTACCACCATGTCACACTGTGAGATAGATATTAAATCCAAATTCTACTTTTTGCTTTTCTGTCTGCCTTGCCTTTGTTTACTTATTTAACAAATGATTTTATTAACGTGACACACACATCATTTGTATGTGAGATTGGAATATTGGAGTAATGAAGAAAATGACAAATCAAACCAATCACTACACTCAATTTAAAAAAAAAAAAA